>LPNX010216034.1:64499-152058 GCA_001517045.1 Pseudotsuga menziesii | reverse complement strand
TCATTTTTCCCCACTAGACTTAGGGTTGATATCCTCAATGTCTACTAGTCCAACTGAAATGGATATCAAATCTATGTAGAAAAAACCAAATTCACCTTTAACAATATTCCAAATTACATTATATAAGTACAAAATCTTAGAGTCCCAACTCTCTAACAACTTCCATCAATTTCATATACAGTGATAAACTAAACACAAATATTTTATGAAAGACTCCATCTCAACAAGTTAAATGTCTTGAATATAAAATATTTAAAACACAACATCGAATCTTTCCACAAAAGACCAAATTCACCTTCAATGATGCACCAAAAAGAGAGCGACATTTAAAAGTAGCATCATATAAATATATTAAAACGAAGAAAGCAAAAGCAAGGGCAGAGATTATGCTTATACAAGATGATTATATTCCCAAGAAGAGAAGTTAAAACAAAGAACCTAGGTGGAAATGGAGGAATGCTCATTGATACCGATATATGTCAACCCTCGGTCTTAGAAAATGTTGAAAACCTGTAGAGGGAGAAGATGCAAAGTTACCCATTATATAAAAACCGCCCAATTCAAAGGGAGGTCCCTTCGCTACTTTATCCTTTGTGGAAAGAGGAATACAAATCCCTTTGATGTGATTTGTGCTATCATGGTGCCAAACATTGGTCATACTGAATGTCATCTCTTATCATTCAAACCCATTTTCTCATTTACCATTTTCAAACGTCTATGGGGTCACTCTCACCATTGCCAAGAACCCAAGAAATGGAGGAGGAAGAAGCGGAGGACCAACAGAAGTCTGAGGCCAAACGTTAAAAGCGGGTAGGAGCTTCAGACCCACAAACCTATTTGTAATTTTATTGAATTTTCAATGCTTTTTGACATCACCATTGATAGCTGGATCCATGTGTCAAGCTTTATCAGTTCAGTTTTCTTGTATCAGAACTCCCATTTTCAACTCTATGATTAGAATTTATTTTTATAGCAGACCTAGTATGGATTATAATAATCAATCTCCAACACAATGAATGTGAACACGAGATTTAACAGACCTCCATAAAATACTGCTTTCACAACTTATAATAGTGATTTACCAGTGAGATCAGCTGGGTTTTCCGAGACCAACCAATATTGTATTGATTTCCCTTTGCTGGCTGATTACTTTTATTTATATTGTAAGCCATTTAAATAAAATCTGTGGCCGATTTTTTCGGTGAGTTGTTCCTGCTTTTTTTTATGGGCTTGAGGGCCATCTAATTCTCCCATCCTCATAGTACATCCTCCCCTGCAGCTCTACATTTTCTCTGTATCATTAATGGTTAGCAGTAGGGCACATGGTGAGGGTCCTAATATCTCTGTCTATCGTCCCCCATTGGCATCGGGGCCAATAATCCGGCTTCATCCAAAAGTATACCATTATATCTGTATTTCTTGATTGTGATGCAATGAGTAGTTTTATGATGGTCTCTATTAAGTGCATGAAGGGACTCGGTTATTGAGTACTATCTAATATCTATGGTTGTTACAGATTTGCAATATGTAGTTGAATAGCTCTCAGAACAGTTTGGTCTAAATGGCCAGGGACTTAGGGTTTACGAAGGTTACTTCAAGGTTAAAGAGTCAGAGTTCTTGGAGACATTTATTAAATTTGTAATATAAACCGATGCTTATAAGATGGCTGAATTGGGCCTCAATACATTGGCAAGTTAGAACTGGGGCCTTGATCCACTGGCAAGTTCATATCTAGGTTACCCTTTTTTGAACCCCTTGATGACAGGACAATCGCCTCGTACTGGTTGGTATAGTTTCTCAGTATAGTATCTCAGCTAATTATCAGAGCAATCCTATTCATATCTATTTTTGGCAGTCCAAATTACTGCATCTGTGTTTGCCAGTTTGGCAAGCAAAAAATATTTGAAAGCTGTTCTATACAAGGAAGTTGATCATTTTTGGAGCAAAAAATTTCAAATATTTATAAAATTCGAGTACAATAAGTAAAAAAGTGCAGTATAGTATCTTGAGCAAAAGGTGAGGATCAGTTCTTCAATTGGCAATGTAGCACCTGCTGTAAAGATTTTTGTTTCTCATTAGTTTCTTTATCCTTTGAAACAAAAACATTAGCTATAAGACTGAAAGAGATTTTCTCCACGTGAATTTATGGAATTCATTTGACAGAGGTAAATGATAGCTAAATCTAAGAACAATTGGAATCCAAGAGAATTAATAGTCTTGACACTTGGGCATAGGCTCTATTGGACTTGACAACAAGGGAAATCAGGGATGGAAAACAAATAGAAGATTAATGTTCTCTTGTTTAGAACTTGTGTTATTAGTTGAGTTGCTGTGGTTTCTGACCTGTTTTTATTGCACCACTTCAATTCAAACTGTAAAGATTCTGTAAAAAGTGGAAATTTTCAATATGATTTTTGAACAGGAGCATTGACCATTTCATCACTATTGCATTGGCATAGATATACAAGATTTGCATCGACCATGGAAAATCCATCAGCAGCAATATTATTTTTTGATTGGGCCAAATGAAAGTAGTGAAAGAGATTTATGAACAACCATTGTTATGAGTTCACGAGTCAAAGTAGACCTCATGGATGCTTATAGCTACATAGATTGAAAATAGTACATCTAATCCAATGGCGAAATCAGAGACATCAGAAGGAAGTTTAAAATGCTTATCAGAGGGAGTTAGCTCGAAAATGTCATCAGGGGCAGAGATTTCTCAAGTAGCAGAAGAAGATAACTCTGAAAAATCATCTCTTCAAACAGCTTCTAGAGCAGAAGGAGGTATTTTGAATAAACACATGAATGGAACATGTAATTTATCAATATATAATACACCTAGCTTGGCAAAAGATGTACAGGAAGCAAGTGGAATTCATGAAGTTGAAGCAACTTCTTTGAAACATTCATCAAGGGAAGTGGGAATTTCTCAATCATTCAGAGCAGGTGCAGCACGAAAATATACCTTGAAAAAGCCATTGAGGGTGGGTATTTCACGGTCATCTGAAGCAGGCACATCAGGAACAGTCACATTGAAACAAGCTTTACGAGGTTTGACACTTGCTCATGCTTCAGAATTAGCTTCTTTGAAACGAAATTCAAGACCACTAGGCAGTTCTCAGTTATCAGATGTAGGCGCTATAAAACAATTATACAGAGCTGTAGTTATTCCTGAGATATCAGAACTGAGCACTTCTAAAAATGTAACTCGGGTGTGGGGCACATGCCAGGAATTAGAAGGTGGCAGTATAAAGCCATCACTGAGAGGAAGCAGTCATTTTGAGATGTTAGAAGCATGTTTGTTGAAGCTATCATCTGTATTTGGTAAATCTCTTTCATCTGTAGTGAGTACATCAAAGGAAAAAGGTGATAGTTATCAATCTGGGGAAGCTAGACCATTAAGCTCATCAGAAGCTGGCCCTATCCAAAAGAATGAAGGGACACATGAACGTGGAAACGAAGATACAGACTGATTTATAAATTTATTGCTCACAGACTGATTTCTGGTCTTACTACTTCCCTTTGATACCGAGACTTGGTGGCAGACTTGACTCGCATGTTTTAGTTACAATTATAAAAAGCAGAAGCTGATTGAAACTTATGACAAAAACCATAGTACTAACCATGTAATATCCATGCATCATTGAAACTTGTGAAGGTGCATGTTCTTAGTGGGTAGGTTTATCCATTGGCAGGATCTCTTTTTCCTTTATTTCTAGTGTTGAACAGGAATGCACTTCTAGACTACTCCCTGCACTCTTGGGACAATGAAACTCGAAGAGAAATGTTTCCTTGTGAATCCACAAAAATGTGAAACCTGACAACAGTGTGAAATGTTTCACATGAAAAGAGGGATGTTTTACATGTGTGGGGGATGCTTGGTACCCCACTCCCCTTGCTGAAATTTGGGATGCTTCGGTGTCACTTCTCAAAATCTTACTTAAAAGGAAAAAAAGAAGAAAAATTTAAAAACTAAAACCTAAATCACATAACCTAGGTTGTCTTCCTTTATCAAACTCCCCAAACTGACTTATCATTCATGTTTTCAAATCTTTCAATTTATATATTGTTATGGTTTTGGAGATGATATCTCCTATGCCAGTGGCCCTGATACCCTATGACTCCCTAAAATTGGTGGGTGTCTCGATGCGACTCTTTATTCTGTTTCTCTGTTCCGGCATCACAAAAAACATTTGTGGAACAATGTTTTCTTTCATTTCTTTTCCTTGAAATCTCTCAGTCAAATATTAAATATTAGTCACAATATTTAGCAATGAAATTCTCAGTTTGATTACTTAGCATTGTACCACAAAACATTTCTCTGAATGTGTAGAGTACACCCTGATGTTCTGCACAGTGTCTGATGGAATTCTTCAAGAACATGAGGTTAACAATTGGTACATTGTGTTTAATGGAAAAAATTTTGATTACTTCATTCCAAAAAGTATGTATGAATATGTTGTTTAGTATAACTTTGTCTTCAAAATGAGGGGGTTGGCAACCTCATAGAGGAACCCCGACTTGAAGATGAAAAGAAGTTGAATACATCCTAGAGAACCAGTGACCACCAATTTATATGGTTGAAAAAAATGAGTATTATTTCTGTGTTACACTCCAATGTTTAGCAGACTTAAATATTTGAATAAGGGTCACTTTATATATTAGTGACATGTAACCACTGACCAAACCAGCTTAACATTTAAATGTTGAGGTTATGGGTCGTTGTTTAAAGTTTAAACCATGGTAACTACCCAGTGGTGCTATAAATTGTAATGAAGCATGAGATAAAGATGTGAGAGATGTATGCTACGACATTTTAAACAAAGTTTCCACCATTGTCTTTATGAAAATGCCAAGCCCTACTTTCGTACAACTGTTACTGTTAAAAATTGATCAATTTATGTTAGATTGACTCTAGCTTGTTATGGATATATTCAGTATGATAATTACTTGGTCTCTTAGGTTTGCTGCAGGTTACATTATTATGCAAGTGGTAAAATGTGAATATTTAAATTTATTACCTACCTTGGAACAAATGAATGATTAGGGAAGATATTTATCTCAAATGTCTCCCACACCTTTATCTCTCTATTTGAGAACATCTCATCTTTGGGGATTTGAGTATCTTTCAAATAATCATTTGGTGAAAACTGAAAGGTCTTAACAATTTGGGTGTAGTAGTATCAACACCTCAGTCTTTACCAATTGAATTTGCATCCTCACAAAATGTGGGAGCACGCAAAAATATCATAGAGCCTATATTTTAAGGCCCTTCTAGTATTTGTCATCATGTATCCTCCTAATGTTATTGAATCTTTTTCTTATGATGTTCCCTGCTAACTAAATCTTAAACAAAGGAATTATAATATACTTTATTGATAATACCTGAATTGTGGAAAGTTTTCCCATTTGCCACACCTAATTTTGCAAAAGTGTTTCTGGGTCCCAGCAGGATTGAAAAGAGAAAAGTTGACTGTAAACGATAGTGTTTTTATTCATGTATTTCATCTTTTTTGTGAAGCACTCAGCCTAAATTAATCCCTAAATTGATATACCTGGATTCTGAGATCTACATAGAATGCTGATAACCTATGCTCAATGGACCCTCTACTCCGTGCAAATATTGCAACTTGATATTTCCATAGTCCGTTCTCTTTATCATAGGTTCTCTTTATCATAGTCTGTTTTTAGTAACATGTTGAATTGAAACAAATTTGCTTCTGAATCTATACTCTCGTTTTTGTGGATTTTTTTTTGGCATGCAGTCAAAATGCAATCCGACTTGAAGAAAAGGAGAGAAGTGAGAAGGAGAGGTTGCATCAAATTATGGATGAGGAAGAATCATTTAGGGAGGAATTCTACGTAAGAGGAAGATCCACTGTGAGACAAACAAAAACAACAACAGAGAAAAAGAAAAGGTGATCTACATGTATATTCTACGTAAATCTATCTTGTTTTTAATATTTTTGTATCTTCTGCGATGTGATGATGAACAAAGAAGATTCTTCTTTAGGTTAAGTTTTAACTTCTATTTTGGCTGTAGATAGTCATGGGATATGATTGTCAAATATTTTGCATAAATTTGATACACAATTTCTGTTTTCATTAGTATGGTCATATTGATTAGGTGATCTTTCTTTGCATTGTAGTAAGTCTAAGGTTTTTGCTGAGGTTCAGTGAGTCATTGCAAGCTCTGGGCTAGGTTATCCCTGATGACTTGTTTCAAAAGGGACTTGACAAGACTATTAAAGAGTTGGAATTCATTAAGTTGGTGACAGGCTTCTTAAGTTCTTTGTAAATAGAAGAATTCCAATCTGGAGAAAAAATGCACTCTTTAATAAAAATAAGCACTTCAACAACTCCTTGTAAAGGAATATTACTGGATTCAGAAACACTGTCATTTGTAGAGCAGGGCTGTTCATGTCCGAATCCATATTTGTATCCTGGTAACTTAGTATCTGAAGGTGCCCTCATCTTTGACTACCCCACACCCCCTATTCCAGATTTACTAGGATTGCCTCTGGCAACCCTGTGAAAACTTACCTATACCAATCCTTGCTCTGGTGGATTTCTTTTTGAATAGGGAGGTATATTCTTCCCCAAAGGTGCTCTGCTTCAACTGAAACCCTCTATAAAACAAGTCTTCTCTTGCCTTATATTTTAGGGGAGGATATCCTCAATTCTCAGAGAAAGGGCCTTCACAAATATCCCGTGGGACACATTCAAGAGTGTGGAGAATGTGTGGACCTCCAACTAATAGTTAGTTTTGGTTTGTTGGCCTTGGTTATTATTTTAATATTATTTGTTCAGATTATACCTAATGATTACATTCTGACTGCTTCCTTGTACACTTATAGGTCTGACTGGCAAATTCTCCAGTAGCCTTCTAAAGTTTACATGGGAGACAATATTATCCTAGTGACTTTCTATCAACCATCTTTGAAAGAGGCACTGACAGCTCGTCCAGCTGGTATCAATGACTGGTGGCTAAATGTTGTCTGTGAGTTAGCTTTGATCACTTGTGGGATGGTCAGCATAGGTTTGCATAGCCTTCTTACGATTTTCATTGATGCCTTAAGTTTGGAATACCATTTTAGAATGGGATATAAATGCCTTTTCAATCTCAGTCTGCTACCTTATTCTCCCCTGAGGCATATTGAGTGCAGAGATCTTCTCAAGGGCCTTCTTTATAGGTGAACATTTCAATAAGTCTTTGGTTGGGATATCACCTGTTTGAAGCCAATAAACTGAAGCTGCTTTAGCCTTATCTTACTATCTTTGAAGTCTTGTCCTCACGTTGGGTGATATACTTCTGTGCTTCACAAGTCCATTCCCTTGTTTATCAAGCAAATGGGATTTCACTCATTGAACCAATCTAATTGTTCTTAAAACATATAAATTATTCATCTGTAGCTCCCACCAGAGTTTCACCTAGTGCCAAGTTTCTCCCATTGTTAGAAGATCAGCTGGCATGAGTAGTAAAATAAAATAAAACATGGCATATAATTGAACATGATGACGGAAATTTTTAAAGTTGGACGCAGTATGGGACCATGGGTGCAGTTTCAGGCACCTTGAAGGAAAATATGGAAGTCTAATATTGTGATAAGTTGATAACTTTGGCATGTTTTGAAGGGTGTATAGAAATTGGAATGGCCATTAACAAATAAGCCTCAACATCAGCACCTCACTTTTTTTATGTCATTCAACATTGAAGCTCTTTCTTGTGGCATTTGCTTAAAGTGACAAGATAACTTCTCACCTTGCAGGCTACACTGTTTTGACAGTCAATATGCTTCAGCCTTTCAATGAGATTTTAGAACTACTCCAACACAGTGAAATCTTGCAGCTGTGCTTGACTATATGTTAAGTTTTTCCCATTCTCAGCTTCCGAATAGAAAAAAATTATGGTGTATTTGATGATGATTGTGAATAAAGTTAAAGAGTGCATGCTTTCTTGTTGATACGATCTCAACCCTGCGAAAGATGATGTGAAGTCTTAGAACAGCTTAGAAACTCTAATGAGAAAGAGCTTGCAGAATAGGTTTATTTTAGAGTCTTTCACAAAATGCAAGGGCTATTTGAGGTTTGAAGATATAAAGAACCTGCTATTCGAGGACACTGTTTCGTGATACTTTGTGGGAAACTTGTATCATAATTAGGCTATTGGAAATTAATTTTACAAGTTAATGGTTTGTATTTGATAATGTTGGGAACAGTTTAGTGTATTATAGTCTAGTAAATGAACTATAAGGATAAGAAGAGAACGGATGAAATTGGGTAGTTTAATGAATGGAATGACAAACAGTATTTAAGGGCTGTGGAATTCATGGTCTTATTGAAGGTCATGGAAGCCCTTTAGTGGGCTTGGTTACACCCATTAGCAGATTTATCCTTCTTGTTTGCTAAGAGTTGTACCTGTGGAATGATTTGCTCATGGTACAAATAGCTAGATCTATCTATTTTCTTTATAGGATTTCGCTCCATCAATTGCTCGTCTTATCTATTATTCTGTCTATTATCTAGAACATGTTGGTATCCTTTTAATTTATGGTTTTTATGCAAAATGTTTATGAGCACTTCAAGATTCAGGCTGTAATTTATTTGGTGCTATGGCGTCATTTGTTTGTTATGTATTGCAGATTAGACAGTTAACTAAATGCTCATCTTGAATAGTTTTCATTGTTTTCCTTCTGTGCTCAAGCTTATTGATTTTTTTATATCTTCCTTATAGAGGTTGCTTCAGAAATTATGATGTGTTTTCTTATGTATTCACCTTGTTGATGTGCAGATACCTCAGTCAATAATTGTTGCATTGTTCCTTATTTTGTCAGTTGCAATAAATTATATGTTCTGATAGAATTTTCATTTCTCAGGGATCATCGACTTGTGAATTGGGATTGTATCCTAAGAACGGACATCTCTGATATTGAAGTATGGCAACTTATAAACACCTTTTTTTCTGTGCTATTGTAATTTTTTTGCTATCTTATGTAGTTTCTAGGACATATTTCAAAGCTTCATGCATGTAAGCATTAAATCTAATTAGGTGTTTGACATTTTCTTTTCTTGTTGTACAGGTAGACTATATTGAGATCAAAGCACGAACGCTACTCAAAGTACCTGGGTATAAATCCCCAATGGAGTTTGGAGTTCTAACATCTTTTCCTTATCCTCTATAGAATCCTTTATAGAAGGATATGGGGAGATTGTTGTGGCAAAAACAAGGCCTGAAACAATGCTAGGGGACACTGCAATTGCAGTTCACCCTGAAGATAAGAGGTATATGCATTTGCACAATAAGTTTGTCGTTCACCCTTTCAACGGAAGAAAACTTCCTATCATCTGTGATGCAGAGCTTGTTGATCCAAAATTTGGAACTAGTGCTGTTAAGGTAATGCACTATGATTTTACAGCTATGGATGGTTGTTCCTCAAGGGGAAAGTCCTATCTTTGTTTTCCTTTGTTTTCTTTCCTAGTAGTTGTTCGCAACATAATTTTGATTTTTCCAATAGAAGTTTCAATGACTATTTTCTTTCCATTTAGCTAAGCCACGGTATGTAATTGAAAGGCCCAATTATAACTTTATATTTCCTTTGATATATTTTGCAGATAACTCCAGCTCATGATCCAAATGATTTTCTTGTGGGGAAGCGCCACAATTTGGAATTCATTAACATATTTAGTGATGATGGTATGGTTAATAGCAATGGGGGAAGGGAGTTTGAAGGATTGAAGCGCTTTGATGCTCGAGTTGGTGTGATTGAAGCTTTGAAAAGCAAGGTCAGTTTCACAATTTCTTGTCAAAATAAATGTACAGGGTTTTTACAGAGGTGCTGAAAAATTGAAGTTTTGGTTCTTGAATAAAGAGACTTTGTAACCGCTGGTACTAATGCTTATGTTTTTTTATCTACAGGGCCTTTAAAGAGGTGCTGAAAAAAATGAGACGCGCCTTGGCACATGTCATTGATGCCACTGTCACACTGCAATTTAAATATTGTTGGAATGTTTGAAATCTTCAAAAATAACCCTCACGCTTTAACAAAATATAAACATCAGTAACCACCAACTCGAGCAGAAGAGTGACTTGTAACTGGTTTGGGTTCTCTTGATTTGCATGTATGTCAGCAAGCCACATATATAAAATCATAATGACATAATATTTACTTTTCCTCTTATGAATGGCAAATAAAAAAATATGTAATGCTATGTTATTTTTCCCTAGCTGAACAATACCAAAACACACTGATTATCAACATAAAAGTGTTGTATGTGATCAACATTAACAAAATTGATCTAAAGATGTCTTAGCTGTATTCCCAAACTTGTGGCCTGCCAAAACCAGCCAAGATGCTAGCTGTAAAATAACATGGGTTGGGACAAGTGTAATTGAAGAAAGATAGCTGTTATGATTACAGTGACAATTTTATTTGCAACTGACGCAGCTAGTTAGCAACTTGAAAGCTGAACCAATAATAAACCTGGAAGTGCCCTTGAAACATTTCACTGGTACTCCAAGTAATTTTTTTTTTAATTTCAAAAACCGTCGCTTAAGTGACGGCTGTAGGTAATTTTTTTTTTTAATTTCAAAAACCGTCGCTTAAGCGACGGCTGCAGGTATTTTTTTTTAAAAAAAAATTCACAACCATCGCTTAAGAGACGCTTACATTTAAAGTTTAATATGGATTAATTGTCGGATAACCGACGATTTACCGATCTGCCGCTTAACCAACGGATTGAAAAGATGTCGGATAACCGACGAAAATCCATCGACGCTTAAAAAAAATCATAGTGTCATACATGCGACAGGGAAGTGTCGAAAATCTGACAATACAGCCGTCGGATTTTTGGTTGAAATGTAGTAGTGTACCTCACTGCATGCTTTGCAACCATCAGGTGAACATGTCTCAATGTGTTCATAGCAAAGCAAATATCTGGTCTCATGTTTGTCACATACATCAAGGACCTAATCATCTGACGATATGTCATAGCATCAACCGTATCTGATGAAGCATCACTTAACAACTTTAGGTTCGATGCCATAAGTGTGGTCATGCAGTCCATCATCCTGAACCTATTCAGGATCTCCACTGCATACTTCCCTTGTCCACACCTCCATGCCTAGAAAATAGTGCATCGACACATAACATGAGCATCACTGGTCTTCCAGCTTCACCCTTGAGGCAAAGGTTGGAATCCACTTCACTCTCAGTAAATCCTAGAGTCATCAGTAATCTGTCCATCTTGTTGTACCATGTCAAAACATAAGATATTCTGCAGTCACTTCCTCTGAAGCATCATACTCCCTCTGTCTTCCGTACTCTATGCATTGAAACATTCTGTACCGGAGTGACAAGTAGCTTCCTATGCTACTAATATTCTATGTATCCATTTAGGATCACTAGATATCAAGATCCTCTATCTTGAACTTTTTCAAAAGTTCATCTCGCACCTATCTATGAGCTTGTCATCCTCTATCAACCTTGTAGAAAAGGTTCAGATCTTCCTCAAGCTCCTCATGCATGTGTTAACCCATGGGTGTCTTTTGAGCTCGTACAAGGTCTTCTTTCATTTGCACACATGATTCTTCCTGTCATGTGTCTCAAATCCCACTGGCTACAAATGTCTCTTCGAATCTTGCCTTGTATCCCACGATGTTTCCATCTACTGCATGATGGAACTATGAAATTCCATTCATGTATCGATACTACATCCTAGACATCATTCTTATTGAACTAATATTCCCTTTCTTCTTGGAAGATTCTGCACCAATGATGTCGTTGTATTCATCATATTATTTTTCATCTTTGAACTATCATCACTTGTTCTCCGGAACAAGTCTCATTCTTCTTTGCTTGTAGGCGATTATGTACGCGATCTTTCCTACAAGTCAAATGCATTTGTATGGTTAGAAACATTTCATAAGGAATATTCATACTGGCAAGTTCTTATGCATAAATATATGATCATGCAACTACTTTAGCCAATACAACATTCATCCATATATCACTAAAACTTTCTAGATGCCTTTCATCTCTACCAGGACAACATTGAGATTGTGCATTAATCCAATATGTCAGAAAAGAGGTTTCATTCTAGATAAGTAGCAATGGAGAGTTGTATAGCACCATGAACTACTTGCCCATCACATGCATATTAGTAGTATACTGTCATTAATGCAAACATCCTATCATGCATAATACATCAACTGAATATAAACAAATGCATAACAAAACAATATCATGAAATGACAATTGAATACTTATCTTTATTTGTTTCATGGGTAGACTCCTTCTTGAGCCTTCAGCTTCATCATCTTATTCATTCATGATAGCATCATTTATTATCCAAATTCTAAGGTGGATAATAGGTGCTTCAAGAGTTGAGTTCTTCATATTTCTCATCACTTGAGGGATATTCTTTGGATGGTGAGAGCTTTATCTTCAATTGCTCCCATCTTCTCTTCTCTTCTTATGAGTAGAGCTTCTTCTTCTTCCCAGAGTCTACTGAAAGTAATCACTTCCTTCTGGAACACATTCCTTGCATGAATGAATCCCATGATCCTGGGAGGCCATTCAAGGTGGCCATCACCACTTCTGCATTCTTCACTTCTTCTTTTACCGCTTCAAGTTGTTCTTTGATTAGAGAGGCCCTTATGACTACATGGACTCTGCATTCTGGATCTTCACATTCTTCAACTAGTTTCTTAAGGTCATCTTCTGATGTATGTTCTTCCCTTTAGATAGCTTGGTCAGGGAATCAAACATATTTGGTGTCTTTAGGGAAGACACTTGTGGTACAGGTTGATCCGTGATTGAATCAACAATGATCTTCTTGGCCTTGACCAAGTTCTTCTTGTGTAAGGCTTCTAACCTCATCTCCCTCTGGAACTGGAACCTCTCTACTCATGTAGGTGTCCAATTCATTTTCTTTAGAGAGATCATATACTTCAATACTTATAAGTTTTCAACTTCACCAAGCTTATCATCAAGCCGATGTGATAGATCACTTTGAAATGAGAACCTAAAATGAAAATAGCAAAGGATTAGATCTTATTGATTTGAGGTGTCCGTCCTGGTTCCGGAGCTGGTTGATCTAGGGTTTGTCACAGGAACCCTAATTTTCAAAACTTGGAATATTTTAGATATTATTGGATAGATAGATATATCTCTTCAAATGGAGCTATCCAATGTACTCCTTTTCTGAAAACAATGGAGGGAAGCTCCCGGAAAAGGAAGCCCTAGTTTTCTAATTTCTTCTGCAGAAATTCATGTCACTGTTTCTATGATATATCCAAAATTACTACTTCTCTATGTCTAAAATTTCGTAATGGGGTAACTTCACATGTCTTGGATCCAAAAATATAGGTTTCATCAGCATTTGTATCACCAATTGGGATTTATGATCCTTTTCCCAAGGTGACCTGTTACAAGACTATTCAGAACAACGAAATTGTATGTACTTCCACGTGTCACTGTTTCATATTATGGGTCTAAATTTTGGACCACAGAAATTAAAGTCCATGCCATTTTTGGAAAATATTTAGGAATTCCATTTGGACCTCTGTAGCCCAAACTATATTAATTCTCCCCAGGTGTCCTGTTTAGGGATGAATTCTGGAAGAGGCTAGAACCCTAACTTGGAGAGATCGTATCTCCCATAATATAGTGAGTATGAGGCTGAATTTTGGATACAATTTTAATCAGGATGTTATATTTGGCCCTTGAAATTTTCATCTCTTGAGCCTTCTCCAATATCAGGATATAGCGAATGTACAAAAACCTAGCAGTTTTAGTATTTAGGGTTTTTCTAGCTCGGGGTCAAACTAGGGTTTGACTTTCTCAGAGTTTCACCCAACCAAATTTCTTGATACAGGTCTATAAAATTAGATTTTTATGAGGAGAACAATCCTATGCTAGGCTCACTCAAAAATTCCTCTTCTGTAGAAAGCCCTAATTTCCGCACCAAAAACTGAAAATGCTCGGAATCGAATTATGCTTCGATAGAAAGATGTGCCCTTCAATGGAGAGTCAACCTAGCATACTTTTGTTGATGGATTATGGAGAGAGACCCAAAAAGTAAGAATTCATAGCTTCTATAGCTGCACAATGTCTTCTTCTCAGGTTATCTCGGATACCATGTTAGATTTTTATCATTCAAGCTACCATTATGATCTTAGGATCTTTAACTGAGAGAATAACATGCACAACAATAAAACACAAGCATAACACAAGAGACAAGAGACATAAAGAATTTTCCTCAGGGAAACCATAAAGGAGAAAAACCTACAACTTCCTTAGATATATAATCAACACCAAAGGTAAAACTAGAAAATAGTAAGATGATCTCCCGACAACAGCAATCTCTCTCTCTCTCACTGAGAGAGCTTCTCCTCTCTCAGTCATGCACCCCAATGAGTGAGTGTGTGTATGTTCTAAATAGAGAGACTCACTCTCTATTTATATTCTTCCATTCACTTGGAAGCCACTCCATCATGTCGGCCTCACTTAATAATTAATTACTAGAGCCGACATCTCTAGGAGTGTCTAATAACCCTAGTGCCCCACAACTTGTGGGGTCTTTGCCTCCTCTGATCAAAAAGGAGGTTTATCCTTGAAACAATGGTGGGGACTATTGCTCCAACTTACAATGACTCACCTAGGGTTGACTTCACTAGGATATTCTAATAACCCAAGGGCCCCACAACTATGGGGACTTTAACCCTTGACCAATAGGAGGGCTACCCACAATGACTTGACATGACTTTCTCATTATAGAAACTTCTCGGAATAAACATCGAGGTATGACATGACTAAAGTACATTACAATACATCCCGAAATGAACATCGAGTTACAATAGATATGAAATACAATTGAATACATTCCATAGTTACAAATACATCAACAATAGGACGTAAGAAAAGCTTACGACAGGTACACCACAGTAAACAAAGTACGACACATTCCACATAGTTTAATTAATGTCCAACACAGGTAGTATTTGACTAGCCTAATAATTGTTTTTTAAATTTTTAAATTTTGGGGACATTATAATATTACAAACAAACCCATATCCATTTGTAATCCTTATCCCAAACCATACATACATTCAGACAGTGAGCTTAAAGCTCTGTTAAAACACCCACACACAGAGGAGCAAGTTTTAAACTTATTTGTAACAGGGTGATGCGATAATCTCCTGGAAGACCCATGACCACGCAATGAAGGAAATTCCACCTGTAAATAGAGGAAAAGGAAGGATGAGGAGTATTCCAAACCTCTGAACTGAAACAACAATTAAACAAGCGCTGCAAAACCAAAACAAAGGACATACCTTCCAACGTGTAGCTGAACACTTGACCTCACGCCAAGAAATAGACCAGAGAGCTCAACAGAGCTCACCCAATGAAAGTGTAAATGACTCATGCCTCAATGAAATCCAAGCTCAGGGCTTGAGACCCCCAACTACCAAGGTGCATTAACTCTGCCAGCCTGTCCAACACTACATTGATTTACAACCCCAAGACTATAGTTCATACAACTCCAAAACGAGTTGTGACATTTGATTACCATGCAATTCATAAACCCCAACAATGGTATCGTGGAATTAAGATAAATCCATAATTCATGTCATATGTAATATTCCATGAATGGCTTATATTATACTTTCAACATTATATACAAGAACCTTAATCAACATAGGGTCAATATTTAATATCATAAGCCTTATGCAATACAAAATAAACCATATAAATGTTAAGTACAGGTTTAAACTAAATCAAGATCTTAAGACCCTAAGTAATAATGGTAACCAATATAGATGTAGGTATAAATTACATAGCCTTGCATAAACAATAAATGCTAATCACCATAGTAAGAGATCCTAGGATAGGACTTTGGTCTTGTTGTTTTCAACGACAATAAAGAAGTTCAACATGGGTAGTATGACTTTGTTTATCTGTTATCACAAGTATTCTGTCACCTGGTGCACCTGCACAAAGGAGAGATGCATTAGTTCTATAAGAACTAAGTAAACCGTGTAGTGACAAGTAAAACCAGTTACCTCTCCAGGTGTTTTTACAAGGGATACAAGTCTTGCCACTCCACCCCTTGACAATACAAGTTAAGTCAGGATTTTCCTTAAAAGAGTAACCAAACCTTATAAACAATAGGTAAGAAAATAACTACACATACATACATATAAATACACAATAAGAAGTAATCAATGAACAACATAACCATCTAACTCAGATTCAAGTAAACATATCGATAACACATAATTACATTAATAACCGCATCAAGGAAACATATAGAAGAAGGCAAGAGAAACTTATGACAATTCAGTTCAGTGAACAAAGTACGACACATTCCGCATAAGCTAAGATAAGGTCTAGTTCAGGTAGTAATTAACTAGCCTAATAAATAAAAAAATCAAATTTTGGGGACATTACAATGCTTTTGTTTCTAAACCAGATGTGAAGAAAGAGAATATCTTAATGGGCTTGATCCTTTGATCTCCTAGCTTTGGAAATGAGTTAATATTCATTTATAAACCTATGTTGCAGTCATGGGCTTAAATTAGATTTTGTTTACTATGTTTTTAGTTTTACTTAACCCTTGTTGTAGAGACAAAGTGTCTTCCGGCTGTGAACGTTATAAACATGATATATACAGGGTTTGAACCCTTGACTTATTCATTTCTGAACTGGTTTATTTATTATGGTTATTAGCATATTTATATACTACTGTAATAAGTATTTTGGATAAGAAAAATATCTGGTTACTGTTTAAATTGAAAACAATGGCTACGCTTATCTCTGTCAGTATAGATTTAATTATGGTATTTCTTTTAGAGAAAATAATGTTTACAGTTTTTAAGTTAAAACCCTGAAATAATGTTTAGAAAGTAAATTTAAGTAATATTTAATTAATTTTGTAAGATTTTACTATATATATATATATATATAGTATTTGATAATAAGATCCTATGGAGTTTTTACGGTGACTTCTGTGTAAGTTTTAAATGAGTCTTTAACCCCTAGTTTAACTTCTGTAGATGCTTAAACCTTTCGATTGCAATGATGGTTTTCTTTAAAGTATAAAAGGCCTTTAGAGTGTATTGGATAATATTTGTAGGAACTTATAATTATAACTCTGTTCCTAAATCTCATTGTTGGACATAGAACTTGTAAAATTTTGAATTAAAATATTGTATTATCCTAGTAAAGCATATTGGCTATAATATGTGATAAGAGTTTACCTATTGATGGTTTTGAACTTTGATTGGAAAACTTGGTAACTATCTTAAAGAAAAAAGTAAATGAAATCGGGTTCATTGTTTATTTAACAATTATTATAATAATCTAGGACTGTAAATAAAATGAAGCTTAAAGAAAGATAGTATCCTTTATACATTGAGAAACTGTTTATGATATTGTATGTATACATATACTTATTTCCCTTTACAGAACAACTATGCTAATCTATATTTTTCCATTAAAATTTGTAAAAAGAAAAACTGTAGCATTCTTTATAAATTATTATACATAAATAAGATCTTTCCAACTTATTCGAATTCAGAAATCATTAATAGTTTAGAAAGTCTCTCAACATTCATAAATCATTTAGATATAGATATAAAAAAAATCACAGATAATATGCAGAACATGTTAGAACCTGGTAACTATAGAAGGGGGACAAACACCCAAAGAAGGTCGTTCCTCCCAACGATCTCCTGAAAGCAGCCAAGATCACTTGCTTTAGGACCCGTGAGCCAGTTCACCGAACCACCAGGACAAAGATGTTGTGTAACAACCTACACATAAAATATCTGCAACTTAGAAAAATCACTTGCAGACTTACCTCTCAACCATTTCACTTTAGCTATCCCCTCATTGAATTCCTCTTGAGTGTCTAACTTTTCAGTTTTTAACAAATTCACAAGGCTCTAATCACTTGGAATAGAATGCAATGAGCATCCTGCTCAATTCAATGGTATTTATATGCTTTCCTAGGTCTTTGGGTTAGTTTTACAATTAAATTAGCCACCTGCTTAGTTCGTATTTTTAGGGAACATGACAACATTTTTAGGGATGTTGTCTCCTGCAACATATAGAAAGTGATGTTATTGCTGCCACTTGTCAGTTGGCCTTCTACAACAAATCATTCCTCGTAGTGGGTCAGTGAACACTCTTCAACAATATTCTTTGGATATGTGCCTCCTCTTTTGATTACTTATATAAATAAAATATTCAATTACATTCATCCTTGACCATCCTTGGTCATAAAAATTTCAATAACTTTAACATAATGTTTTTCTCAAAAATAAAAATGTTTTTCAGTTCTAGGTGGGTTCCAAACACCCCCTCTTAAGTTGAACATCATCCTCGATGTTTCTTAAGTGTCTTATGAGTCTTCCTGGAATAAAAATGGATATGGCTCCCGCATATGACTCTCCAACTCCCAGGTTGCTTCATCTAGACTAAGGTGCTTCCATTGCACTTTTACCTGTCCAATGGTTCAATTTTAGAGAAAAATTTCTCTCTTGTCGAGGATACAGTCTGGTTCGACTTGAAAATATCCTTCGGGTTCTACGTGAATAACATTCAAATTGATCACATGAGTAGCATCGTGCAAATAATTTTTTAATATGGAAATATGAAATATATTATGTATTCTAAGATTAGGTCCAACTCCAACTCACTGGTACAACTCCCCAACTTAAATGAGTTCTTTCTGGGTTTTACCTTGACAAACACATGCTCACCTACTTGGTATTGTTTCCGAGTTCTTTTAAGGTCTGCATGACTGTTTTGTCTATCCTGTGCAATTTTCATATTGCTTCGTACTTGTTTCACTGTTAGTTCCAGTTCTTTTAACAAGTTAGTTTTTAACATCAATCTATCAACTAGATTACTCCATGAAATGGGAGTATTACATTTCCTACCATACAATATTTCAAAAGGACTAAGTTTAGTTGAAGTTTGATAGTTATTATTATATGCAAACTTGACTAAGTGAAAATAATCTTCTCATTTCTTGGGATGATCTCTAACATACATCTATAACATATCCTCTAGAACTTGATTTAATATTTTTGTTTATCCATCCATTTGCAGATGATAAGCAATACTAAAATTCAATTTAGTATCTAGTCCTTTAAACAATGATTTCCAAAAATTACCAATAAACTTAGGATCTCTATCATAAATTATTACCTTTGGAATTTCTTGCAACCGAAAATTTTTCTTCATAAAAATGTCAGCAATATTAGTAGCCTTATAAGTAGTTTTAATAGGTATAAAATGTGTTTCCTTGCTGTATTTGTCTACTACTACCATTACAGATTCATTTTGCTTTTGACTTTTAGTTATTCTATTTATAAAATCAAGATTGATAATTTCCCATTTCCAATCAGGAATTGGCAGTGGTTGTAAAATACTTGCTGGGTGTCAATGCTCAGCTTTAACTTACTGAGATTCTACACACCTAGCTATATATTCAACAACTTCATTCTTGATAGTAGGCCATAATTAATCTTTAGCATTGTTATCATCTTTTGATAACGCAGATGTCCAGAATAAGGACTTTTATGTACTCCATTTCAAATCAATAATTTAATTTCTGGTATATCAGGTACATATAGTCTATTTTTATACAACATTAATCCTTTTTTCGTTCAAACTCAAATCTATTTTTACATTTTCAGCTTCATTTTCTGTAACGTTTTCTCTTAGCTTTTGATATTATTTATCGAATTTTACTCCTTCAAATTTATAGTCCAATTATGTTTTGTAGCTACTAATGGAAGCTATAAAATTCATTCTTGCATTTATGCTTAAGGCCCCAACCACTTTATTTTCCTTTCCTTTGATATGTTTGATCTTGAAATCGTATTCGCTAAGGAAAGCTAACCATCTTACTTTCTTTGTGTTTATATTTTGTTGATCAAACAAGTATTTGAAGCTTATGTTATCATACATTAATAAAAATATTTTACTTATTAGATGATGGTGCCACATTTTCAAAGCATGAATTATGGAAGCCAATTCTAAATCATAAGTAACATAATTATTTTCATGTATTTTTAACTTTCTTGATTCATATGCTATTACTTGACCTTCATGTGTTAATACTCCACCCAAACCCTCATTGCACACATCAATGCACACAACAATTCCTTGTTTGGATCTGCTATTTTTAATATAGGTGCACTAGTTAACAATTCCTTTAACTTATTAAAACATTCTTCACACTTTAGATCCCATACAAATATTTTTTCCTTTTTTCTGCAAGGATGTTATGGGATTTGCGATCTTCAATAGTCCTTCTATGAATTTCTGGTAATAACATGCCATTTCCATGAACGATCGTACATTTGATTTACATTTAGAAACACACCATTCCATTATTTATTTTATCTTATCAAGATCTACTAATATCCCTTCCTTGGATATCACGTGACCTAGATACTATATTTTATCTTTAAAGAATTCACATTTACTAAATTTATCATACAATTTATGTTCTCTTAGAACTTGTACTCACTATCCTCAAATGTTCATCGTGTTCTTCTTTTGTTTTTGAATAAATTAATATGTCATCTATGAAGATGACTAAGAATTTATCCAAGTATTTACTTAAGACACTGTTCATTAAACACATAAAAATTTTCTAGAGAATTCATTAGCCCAAATGGCATAACTACAAACTCATAATGCATGTATCGGGTTCTCAATGCAATTTTAAAATTATCTTCATCTTTAATTCTGACTTGAGGATATCTAGATCTCAAGTCTATTTTTTATAATATCTTTTCTCCGCGTATTTTATCAAGCAAATCATCTATGCGGGGCAATGGATATCTGTTTTTAATAGTCATTTTGTTTAACTGACAATAATCTATACATAAATGTAATATACTATCTTTCTTTTTAACAAATAAGACAGGTGCTCCCCAAGGGGATACACTTGTTCTTATATAATTCTTATCTATCAGCTCTTTTAGTTGTAGTTTTAATTCAATATGTTAATCCGATAAGGATCCTTTGAATTAGGTACAGATCTTTGTACTAATTCAATAGTAAATTCCAATTCTCTCTTTGGAGGTAATCCTGGAATCTCTTCTTCGAAAAAATCTAAAAATTCTTGTAAGATTGGAATAGCATCGAATTTTAACTTATCTTCTTTATCAACGTTTTAATTATTTATTACATGTACAACAAAAAATTTACAACCTTTCCATACAACCTTTTTCATTTGTAATGCTGAAATTTGTCTAACAGAAACTTTTCTAGGCATCCCTTTGACTGCAACTCTTTCTCCTTTATCAACTAAGCATGTAAATGATTTCTCAAAACAATTTAAAACTACTTTATGTTTTTCCAGGTAGTCCATACCTATTAAAATATCATAAGATCCTAACTATAATACGTTTAACTTCACTTGATTTTATTGACTCATAAACGTTTCATAGTTTTCAACATAACTAACTACTTTTCTTTTGGTTCTTGTAGCTAACTGAACCACCCAAGAATTTTCAAACTTATTCACATGTAAATTGTATTTTTCTGCTATATTAGGTGACACATAGCTTAAACTAGCACCTAGGTCAATATAAATAGAAACAAGCTTATTTTGTATCATACATTATATTTCCACCATGGATGTTTGATGATCAGTCTGTCGATTTTCCAAGGATGCATTAATTTCGAGCATTTCATTTTCTACGTCACAAACCATTTCTTCCTCTTCAATTGTATGCACATTATTGAATTTCCTCCCTCTGTTCGGACAAGCCTTTGCATAATGAGGTCCTTGACATTCTTAGCACTTCATAGGTTATTTTTGTTCATTGTGTTTAACATAATTATTAGGCATGTCTCTGCCTTTTGGCGTTGTAATGTTTTGTTGTGTTTTACCTTTAAAATATGTTCATTGATAATTATTCTTAGAAAATTTCAAGAATTATTTCTGAATCTTTTATTAGGCTTAAAACCTTTCCTTCTCTACTCAAAGTTAGTTGTTCGTTTATTTTTCTAGTTAGGTATGCCTTCTCTCTTATTTATACTTTGTTCATAACTGAAGTTAGATTTTCTCATTTCCTCTTCAAGGGTCTTTGGATTATCCAATTCAATTATGTCCTTGAAACTAATAGGAAAACAACTCAAAAACCTCTATATCTTAGGGATTTTGTCGATTATATAGGGTACATATCGTAGTAAACTTAAAAAATTACTACTTAGTTTTTTCATAGACATTGAACCTAGTCTAAGTTCATAAAACTCTTTATATCTTTCTTCATAACACTATTCAGATAAAAAATTTCTTTTGAAGTATTTCTTGAAATTTCTCCAGGTTACATATTTCTCTTTAAGTTTTTTTAACTCTCTTTATATCCTTCCACCAAATGTAATCCTTCTCGGTTAAGTTATAGATAGCCATCTGATCTTTCAGTCTATCTAAGTAGTTATAAATTTGAAAGTACTTTTTCATACCCGATAGCCACGCCTCAGCTTCTTCACCATTTCCCACTTCTCCATTAAACATAGGAGGTTTTATCTTTTTAAATTCTCCTAAGATTTCTTCATAGGGTTTATATTTCCTCTTTCTAGGACCAATGTTGCTATCACTACTTTCACTAGAATATTTATACTTTTCTTTGTGCGACCTTACTTTAATTCCTGAAGAATATTTACTTTCACTATCATAAAATTATAATTTCTCACCTTTACATTTGTATGATATTGTTCCAGAATCAGTTTCATGTTCTATTCTTTTATCCTTTCCTCCGTTGCGTATTTTATCTAGCAATATTTGATTTAGTTCCGCTTGTGCTCTCAAGATTCTTCCGTTATCTTCCTTTATAGTTTTTAAATCATCTCTTAAATCTATTACAGTTTGTAGCAGTTCAGATGGTTGATTATTTAATTCCACATATATGTTATTTGGATTATTATGATGGGATCCATCTTCTGCAGATTCTTCTAATCCTTCCATTTCTTGCAAAATACAAATTTATATTTATGTACATAAATAGTTTTAAAACATAATCAATATTTTTGTTTCTTGTTTTGTATGTGAGTTGAGCCAATCTTCAGGCCTAGTGTTTGGAAACTCACTTCGATACCACATGTAAAAACTCCCAAACATTCATAATAAATATTATTTTTATGAAGATCTAACTATGAATACATATTGTAAACAAATTCACACTAACCCCTTCATCTAACATTTAACTTGAGTTATCGCATTATCTATTGAGCATGACCACTTAGTTAAGATAGTCTTTATCTATGCAATATGTCGTTGTACTGAAAGGTTTACTTTTTGTCAACACATAAAAGAAATTCATGTTTTTTAACCGACAGTTATAGTTGGTGTTCCTGCTTGTTATGTTTTGAAGTACTTGTTATCCCTATCATGATGCTAGGACAATGGGTTTTACATCTCTTACTTAGCTTCTTGGCTAACACAAAACCTATTTATATTTTTGTCGATATTTTACAAAGGAGGGCTCGCCTCATTTTGGTAACCACCAAAAGGTATATATTAAGACCCAAAAAGAAAGGTCCTAACTATGTTGTGAAAAACCACCATTACACTAAACATCAATTCTAATATTATATTAGAACAGGTGTATATATAATGCATACATGGTGGATTTTAAAGTAAAAGGAAAAGGGTAAAATTCGATAATTTGAGCTACAGAGTCGGGATAAAAAAAATTAAAACGTAAGAGGATTTTATGGACTTCGTGTGAAGGCTTACGACTTCCAGTTGGAAATCATTATGCCTTATAAAAAACCATAAGGTTTTATTTCACCTATGTTTTGTATTACTTTTCCTTTGCATTGTGTTAGTTTTCCTCTACACCGTTTAATCGATGGTGGAAGAGCCGAGGCTCCCGACCTTCGACGCCAACCAACTTTGTGTCTACACTAGCATTGTGTTTTTGGGTTGGATCGGTGGCCCAACAATGTTATCCTCTCGGTGTTAGTATTAGTGACCCATCTGCATTGGCCTTCATTTCCATTTTTTATTCTGTGAAGGTAAGTTTACTTCTGCTGCATTATTTGAAGTTTTTGTTGTTCTAAAAGTATACTTTTAAAGTCGTGCTTGAAATTTGCGTTGTTTTTCTTGCAAGAGGTTCTGACTTGGGTTGCTGCATTGAATTCAGGCCGGTCTCCATGGAGGTGGAACCATGTTCTTGGCGAGATCTGTTACCCTGCATTCCTTGCTCCTTGTGGCTCTATGGTTGGGTTCGTAGTCTCCTGGGTTTGGATTCATTGGTACTTACAAGTTTCTTCAGTGCAATCGTAAACCCTCTTATGGTTTCTACCTTATGGAATTTTATAGTTGGGTATTGAAAGTAGTCTCCCTCAGACCATGGAGTCCAAAGGGAATTGTAATGTAACAAATTTGTGTAGATAAGTTGTGGATTCAAGATCTTACGAATATTTTTTCTTTTTAAACAAAAAGTTTAAGGTTTAAAGATAATCATTTTCTCCAAGGTTCATGGACCTGTAACTTACTTCATTTTGGTTGTATTTATGATATTTTTTACTCTGGGTGTATCGTATTGTAGTTTGATTACTTCTTTGGTATCTGGGGTTTTATTATTGTATTTACTAAATTGTAAATTTAAGGCCGTGAAGCCACTGCATTGCTAAGTTCATTAATTATGGTGTTGTTCTGTCAAGAGAAATATTGGATAAATATTTTAATTCGCAAGGATGCTATGTTTTTTTTAAAATTATGACTCTAAAATGTTGATAGTGTTGTATGAATGGTTACAATTACACTTAGTGGTTTAGACTATCAATGCTTTTGTTTCTAAATTGGATATGAAAAAAAGACAATATTAACGGGTTTTGATCCTTTGATCTCCTAGATTTGGAAATGAGTTAATATTCGTTTATAAACCTATGTTATAGTCGTGGCTTATATTAGATTTTGTTTACTGTGTTTTTAGTTTTACTTAACCATTGCTGTAGAGACAAGGGGGCGTCCGACTATGAACGTTACAAACATGATATATACAAGGTTTGAACCCTTGACTTACTCATTTATGAATTGGTTTATTTATTATGGTTATTAGCATATTTATATACTACCGCAATAATTTTTCGGATAAGAATATATATCTGGATTACTATTTAAATTGAAAAATAATGGCTACACCTATCTCTATCAGTTGTTTAATTAGTATATATTTAATTATGGTTTTTCGAAACTAGTCTTTACGGTTTTCAAATTAAAACCCTGAAATAATGTTTAGATAGTAGATTTAAGTAATATTTATTTAATAATGTAAGATTTTACTTTAGATATATATATACTATTTGATAATAAGACCCTATGGATTTTTTATTCGAATTCTATGTAAGTTTTGAATGAGTCTTTCAACCTTAGTTTAAATTTTATAGATTCTTAAGCCTTTCAGATTCAATGATGGTTTTCTTTAAAATATAAAAGTCCTTTAGACTGTACTTGATGATGTTTGTAGGAACTTATAATTATAACTTTTTTCCTAAATCTCATTGTTGGACAGAGAACTTGTAAATTCTTGAATTAAAATAGTGTATCATCTTAATAAATCCTATCGACTATAATATGTGATAAGAGTTTACTTGTTCAAGGTTTCAAACTATGATTGGAAAACTTGGAAACTATATTAAAGTAAAAACTAAATGAAATCAGGTTCACTGTTTATTTAACAATGATTATAATAATCTATGACTGCAAATAGAATGAATCTTAAATAAAGTTAGTATCCTTTATAATAAAATCAGAAACTATTTATGATATTATATGTATACATATACGGATTTTCCTTTATAGAACAATTACATTAATCTATAGTTTGGCATTAAACTTTGTAAAAAGAAAAACTATAGAATTGTTTATAAATTGTTATACAAAAATAAGATCTTTCCAACTTATTCTAATTCATAAATATTAATAGTTTAGAGAGTCTCTTAGCATTCAAAAATCCTTTAAAGACATGTATAAAAAAAATTCACATATAATAGACAAAACATATTAGAAGTTGGTAACTGTAGAAGGGAGACAAACACCCAAAGAAGACTGGTCATCCCAACCGTCACCTGAAAGTAACCAAGATCACTTGCTTTAGGACTCGTGATCTTGTTCATTGAACCATGAAGACGAGGATGTTGTTTAACAGCCTACACAAAAAATCTCTGCAACTTAGCAAACTCACTTGTAGAATTAACTGTCAACAATTTCATTTTAGCTATCCCCTCATCGAATTCCTCTTGTGTTCCTAACTTTTTAGTTTTTAGGAAATTCACAAGGCTCTAATCACTTGGAATAGAATGTAATGATCCTCCTTTTCAATTCAATAGTATTTATATGCTTTCCTAGGTATTTGGGTCACTTTTACAATTAAATGAGCCACCTGCTCAGTTCCTCTTCTCAGGGAACATGACCACACTCTTAGGGATTTTGCCTCCTGCAACAACTAGAAAGTGAATGCTATTTCTGTCACTTTTCATTTGACCTTCTAAAATAGATCATTCCTCTTAGTGGGTCAATGAACACTCTTCAACAATCATCTTTGGATAGGTGTCTCCTCTTTTAATTATTTAAATAAATAAAATATTCAATTACAGTCATCCTTGACCATCCTTGGTAATAAAACTTTACAATAACTTTTAATATCATTTTTTTCTCAATTTTTTTTTTCCAGTTCTAGGTGGGTTACACACAGGGTTTTCATGCACCTTTATGAAATATTATCATGGAAAACAAATTTCCTCACTGACCACCTTCAACGATTGTAAGTTTTGACATTACACCAAAACCTGCAGATGTTGATGAACATTTGAAACCCAACACAAGGCCCTATCACTAGGAGTGGCAGTTAGTCCAGTTATTTTTATATTCCCAGAGGTGTGGCAGTTATACCATGTGTAGGTTGTACCGATACTCCAACACCTCACCTTCGGCATAACTCGAGCGAATTGAACCTGAGACCTCAACTTTGATACCATGTAAGGTTTTATGTTACACCAAAACCTGCAGATGTTGATGAACATTTGAAACCCAGCACAAGGCCCTATCACCAGGAGTGGTGGTTAGTCTAGTTGTTTTTATATTCCCAGAGGTGTGGTGCTTATAACATGTGGATGTTGTACCGATACTCCAACAATGATAGGATGAGCTATTCTCTCTCTTGATGTAGGGCCTCCTTTATTCCTGGGGATTTTTATTTCTTTTGGATTTTTTAATGTCACTTCTTCAAAAATACCTTCTTCTATTATAGGGGATTGAATAGTGATAAAGATTGAGGTTGAGGGTGGCTTATATCACCAACTTGTCTCAATGGGTAGAGGTTCATTTGACACTTCTTCATTTAATAAGGTTGTCTCTACTTCAGATTTTTCAATGATCATGCAATTTGGTTCTTCGAGAGATTCCCCTTATTCGAAACAAGGAGGCACCTCATGATTAGGAGAAATTGTTGCTACAAGTTCTTTCTTCGGTGGTTAGAATGGTACTTGTTGTTACGGAGAGAAGCTTCCTATGGCTTGGGGTGTACCACAACAGACAGAGAAACCGCAGAAATCAATTCCTTCCCAATATGCAAGACAAATAAAACATCTAACACTAAAGGATCTCGAATCATACCTTATTCCGGACGGTTGAAGTAGATCCCCATTGAGCTTTTTCCAATCTTGCTTGTGTTAGTAATTTGCACTCAACAACAGCAAACAAGACAAGCATGTTGTATAATATGGTGTTAGATCTACTCTAGCATATATAGTCAATAATGTATAAGCAATTAAACACATCCATGGATTCAATATTCATTTAAATGCACATCATTGGACATGAAAATATATTTCTATTAATAAAATCAGAGATTACACAAGTGACAACCTCTATCGGCACATTTGCAAATCAGAGAAACCGAGTCCTCCACCACCTCAATCCTCCATCTCTCGATAGCAAGCTCACAAGAAAAGGAAAAATTGGGAAGAACACAAAGTGCTACAAGGGACAAAGGGATGCAGACTCAAGTACAAGCAAGCTACCACAATAATGTACTATAGTTCTCTTGCTCTTCAATTCCTCCTCTTCAATGTATCCAAGGGGTTCCTTGTATAGTACTCCAAAGGGGTAATGGAGGGTCAAATCCGAGAGATCGCGAGGAATATGGAAAGCCAAGAGAAAAGTGATTTAGATACACATCAAGGAAAACTCCAAAAATATTTGGACTTATGCACACATCCTGATGTATGCGGGTTTAAGGTCAATATCCACTTATATATGCGAGAAATGGATTAAAAGTCATGTACAACAAATAACAGGTGTTTTTAGGGATGATTTTGGAAACATCAAAGGTACAATATTTTTCCATGTGGTCCAAAGAGTCTGCAAAGGGACATGGAAGGCCATAAATGTGTGATCAACCATGTGTGGTAAAATCAGCTATAACAGATGCCCCCTAATGTGTGAGGTCAGAGGGGTAATCATGATGGCTGAAATACATTATAAATCCATCCCAGAAGTGGAGTGATGAAGAACCAGGTGGAAGAACCAACCATCCATCAGTATAGTACAATAATCAATCTCTGCATATGATTGCAAATACATATAGTTGTCCCAGAAACATAAGGGTACAATGGCCATGAATAGGCATGATATACAAAATGTGACATGTGTGGACATTGCCACGTACAATATATAATAGATCAGAATCTCCATGACGAAGTTATACAAAGGATCAATATCTCCATAGAAACTGAAGATATACAATGGATCAAGATCTCCATAATGGATGAAGATATCTGACATACACTGGAATCAAGTCATGAGAGCTGAAATCTCATGAACACTAGCACAATCAAGGAGGTAGCATATGTGGAATGCCACCAATCTGGAAATTCTTCTACACAAACTGCTACGAGTACATGTCCTACTATGTGAATAGAGGTGTCGAGGTTGAACATAGTAGTCCATCTTCCGATTACTGATCATTGATGTATACTGTTAATAGACATGAGATCACCCACCGATAATGAAAATGGGAATCAAGATACTAGAGTGCAATCTAAGAAGTGAGAATAGATGTGTTGAGGTTGAACACTTGAAAGAATCCATTGATCAGGGGACATTGATGTATTCCCAAAACTGTCGATGGAGAGAGAACCTACCATTAATGGCTATAAGTCTCAAGGCACTCAAATGACTCTAGACTCCTATCCCAGAATAAATGATCTGAAGTCGATGGGATGGAATTCCCTGGAAGGAGGGAATTAAAGCATCCCCCATCAACCAACATGAGGTACTCAGCAACATTGTATAAGGTGGAAGGACTCGAACAAGATGTGCACAAACCAGTAATAGTATTGGGAATGGCTGACAAGCAAAGTCAAGACAACTGAGGAATGGCCGACTCGGGCTTCAAATTCCTCCAAACAATAGCATAAAGGAAAATGGTGACTAAATGTAGGCAACATATACTTGATATACAAAACTGGGACATCTCTGCGACACGGGAGGCATCAACAGAGGCTCCATAGGGACTGGAAGCTTAACCTGTCGATGGAGATAAACTCAAAGAAATGAGTACAACTTCTAAATTTAAACTATTAACCCAACCAATGGATGTGACATACAGTGATCTGTTCGAAGGTGACATGACTCGACTGTTGCCAAAGTTAACATCTTTTCCTATCCAGATTTTTGGCTTTTTAATTTTTTTGGGGACTTTTTTTTAGATATTTTGAAAATCTTGAAAAAGAATAAAAGTGCTTTATAGTTACAAATATAGGAGGAGACGAGTGTCAAGGGGAAAACAAACTAGTTCCAAGTAGTGGAATATACCTATGCTCAAGGCAAGGAAACATGTGCAGGATAATGACACTCAGGGGAAAGTCTCCTCCCGGTATAAAAATGGGGAATCAAGCTGCAAAAGATATATAAAAAGGCTTTACTTGGCTAGACATGAGACAAGATCGAGCTATATGGATGATAATCAAAGTCAGGGAAGCCGTCATAAGGTTCAATAAGGCAAGAAAAACTCACGATAATTCAATTACAACTTCACATATACAAGGGAGTCCCTGGGGAATGGCCAAGATAAAGTTCAAGAGGAGTATGAACCTCTTGTTGAAGGACATGGTGGGGCTAAAGGGACTCCTAGACCTAAGAGAGGACTCACAACATGGGTACCAAATGCAATAGGCATCTAACTAGGACACCCATGTATAGGAAAGATCTACCATTCACATAGTATCACTTCTAACAACAACGCGAATTTTTCGTGATACCATGGAATGGGTTCGTACCTAAGGTTAAGATGGAACAACCATAAGGAAATGCATAAGTGCAAGCAGATGTGATATCCTAACCTATATGCCAGTTCAAACATAATACCTATGATAGGCACAAACGGATCGAAACCTTAAAGAAGGTGTACAAAAACTGGACCCTACATGACAATCATATTAGTAAAAAACAACCCAAAATAGTAAATAAAGAATCCAAACTATAGGATATAGGGAAGAATGATCATGACAATTGCACCCAAAGGAAACAATGGGTGAACGATGGGACATAAAAAGGAATGTAAGGTGTAGACCCAATGTTCATGCATCCACTACCACCTTTGAGAGGGTGTTATACACCTGAATGGCACCTCTTCGTCTGAGTGCTGACATCCCTCAGGTTGGCACACAAAAGGACACTTATAGATAGAGGTTTGCCCAAAACACTATATCTTGTCTTATGATGAAATACATTCCTTATAAACCCAGCTAGTTACTTTGCTATTTTACAATGTTGAGTTGTATTCGCGACTCTTCGTTTATACAACTCGCGAGTCATTCGCGAGTCCCGGTTGATGCAAGTCGCGAATCTATGTATTCGCGGGTTGACCTTATGATAAGTCGTGAATAATTCGCGGGTTGCTATACTACATACCCGTGGATGTGTTTCTTAACATTTAAACATAAAACACGCGCGAATTGGAGATTAGTTAACTCATTTAACTTAATTTCCTTAACTGCTACAACTTCCCCAACCTTCGAGAACTGCCTTATTTCCTCCATATAAATACAGGCCTTGGGGAGGGTGTTGGTTAGCTACACTTGGAGAGCAAAGTTATGCTGGTGGAGTTTATACAGAAGTATTTGGAGCAGTGGAACTCAGAATCCTTTGGTTGCAGAGGAGTCCTTGTCTCAGGCGTTGGGTTGTAATCTGAACTTCTTCATTATTGATAATAAAGAGAATCCTTCTTCCATATGTGTTTCATGTATCTTGGTTTGATAAATGTTTATGTTTATGCATCTTATATGTGATTTATCTAACCTGCTATATATATATGAATCATCTTGTATCTGGAAGATTGTTTATTGATAGGTGAAATAAGAGCAACCTTGAAGACTTTGAAGGTGAAGCAGAGCGGAAGAGGACTAGCAAGGATCGACCTTCAGTAATCGAGTAAGTCTTTATAATCCTCCTATTTCCTTTACTACACTTTAGAGTCAATTGTCTGCAAGTTGATTGAGTATGTTGGTAACCCCAGACATATGGTTATTAGGTGTTTAATCCTGTACAACAGAACTGGCGACTCCGCTGGGGAGCCCAGACTGCTATAGGTTTTTTCTGTCCCCTGACCAGTCTTTGCTTGTGAGTCTGTGTGTGATCTTTTATCCTGTTTCATACTTTCCTCAGTATTTGAAAGTCTTAGGGTTTTTCTTTGTTTTTGAGAAAAATTTCATACCCATTCGTGAGTTGTCCTCCTAGACAGTCGCGAATACTAGTTTTCATTCGCGGGTTGCTATACTGGACAGTCGCGAGTCATTCGCGAGTTTCCCTTATAAACAGTCGTGAATACTCCTGGAAGTTGGGATTTTTAAGTAAGAGTTTTCTTGTTCTTTTCTTGGTATAATCCCTTTTTTCTGAGAAGATTTTATTTAAGAATGTTGTAGAGGTTGTTTGAATGCCTCAGGTGATCACACTTCGTGCTTTTTGAAAGCCCTTGAGTCTTTTTGCTTGATTTATTTATTGTTTGCATCCTAAAGTATTTTGGCCTGTTTGGGGTTGTGGGTTAAAGTGTCTTAGTCCAGATCAGTGATCAGGGTCTTGGGCTCTATTTTTTCCAGTTTGTCTTCTGACAGTGGCTGGTTGTCACTTGCCTTTGTAAGTCTGCAGTGATTTTTATCATTGTTTGCACCCAAGCTAGGGTTCCTAGCCTTCCTTTATTGGTTGTCTTTTGGTTCTGTCATCCTGTTTGCTTCAGTCTGCTGCTTTTTTACAGTTTATAAGTTTCAAGTTTGCTCAAGCACAGTACATTGTAGATGCATAGTAGAATTTTGAGTATTTTTAAAAGTGAAAAGAAAACATAGTTAAATCTTTTGCATTGTGATTTTTGCATAAGTAGTGTTTATTTCAATTTGAAAATATTATCTCAAAAACTACAAAAATATAGGCTTAGTTTCTTTCATCGTTGCTTTCAATTCATCAATATATATTTGCAAGAAAACAAAAAGAAGTTTATTTTTATAATGGTAATTTTGCTTTGAATACACCTTTGCTTTCATTTATTTCTTATTTGAGTCAAAACACCATACAATATACCACTCCATTTCCTCTTGAGTAAGAAACAACCCTCTAAAATGAACGCATAAATTAAAATTTACTAGTAAGTTTTTTGTTTTTAGGGGCCTTTCACCTACTAGCTTAGGCTAGACTTGTGGGATAGGAAGTGTAAACTTCCCACAAGTTATAAAACTCAGACGTAGTGGACCTTTCTTTAGGTAAATCCTTGAATTTATCACTGTATCTGGGAAGCTCCTCTCAAACGAGAGTTAAGCACTAGGCCGCGTGGAGGCTTGGACAGAGGATATAACCCTCTGAATCCTTGTCAAAGCGTAACCCAGGACTTTTACGCATCTGGGGATTCTGTCCTAGACAGAGTTTCAGGCTCAACTACCCTGCCCATGCGTACGAGTTCGGCTGACGACTGTCCCCCCAGACTGTTGATACTGCCAAGGTAGCCTTTAGTCTCTTGTCTTTTTAGGGTTCATACCTCGGTAAATCAGAAGGTTATTTCTGGTTCACCTTGAACGGGCTTGGAAGGTAACCCTTATTGAAAGTGTAGGAGGGTGGTGGGTGATTCCTCCGCTTGTGCCTAAGAACCACTTCAAGGATGCCAAGTTATCGTTCATCAGCCTTCTTCAGGAAAGTATATCTTTTACCCTGGTTTGATTGCTTGAGACTTTAGGAATTTTTAGTGCATGCTCTGTGGTTTTTCCTGTGTTTAGTTGGCCTTAGGGTGTGATTTTTTAAATTTTTAATTCTGGAGGACCAACCTGTTAGAAGGTCAAGAAGGTTGAGAAACCTTCCTCCTATCACTGCATTGGAGCCTCCACCTTTACCTCAGAGGCGGAGATTAGACACAGAGGGTTCATTTGAACCTGTAGGAATAAGTGAAGTTCTTGGTGAACCATAACTCATTGCTAACCGTTTCAATCTTGACACAGTTGAGATAGAAGAATTGCAGACTGAAGAGTTTGCAAGAAATTTTAACTCCCCCTTGACTTATTTAAACGATCCTGTGATCGTCCAGGTTAGACCTTTTGATTCACCAGTGCTAGGTGTCCCTGTGGGTAGAGTCATGTCTTCTACGGAAGAAAGTCCTTTTGTGTTCACCTCAACCCTTCCGGTTGAAGGGGTACTACCTCCCCCGGTAAGTGCCCCTAGATCTAGTTTGCCTTCTACACCTTTGACTCCAGCGAGCCGAGTGGTTCAACCACCGGTTCACTCCAACATAGGAGGTACTTTTGGTGACATGGTTGCTGGAATCCCCAGTATACCTACCATTCCTTCTTCCTTTCCTTACACTACCCAGAGTGGTCTGGTAGGATCCTCGGCTTATGTTCAAGGATTTCCTTGGAATGGGGGGCACATTCCCCCATCCAATCCATACGTAGGTCCATCTCCTTCATATGTAGGAGTGCAGTTTGGGAGGAACACCTCTTATGGGCAAGGGTTCCAAACCCCTATTTCAGTCCCATACACGAGCTCTCCCTTTTCGCTATTTAGCGGAGGGATACCTACTCCTATCTTTCAGTCTCCTGTTCTTATGGGGATGGCCCGCACCTCTTACACTGCACTTCCCACACACAATCCTGTGGCTTACGGATGGAATCCATTTCAAAGAAACCTTCCAACTTCACAACCGGTGGCTGGGGGCAACCCCACTTTTTCCCATGGGCATTCGGGGGCAGGTCCCTCTAATCCCCAGGCTGGCACATCTAGTACTCCGGTTAGGCCCAAAATTCCTTTTCTGGCAAATTTAAACTTGCCATACTTTTCAAAATTGATGAATGACCCGGTGAGGCATGACCCCTTGTGGCCACCTGTTCCCACCAAGTTACCATCGGACATCCCTAAGTTCGAAGGAAAAACTGGTGAAGATCCTGGGGCACATGCCACCACTTTTCACTTATGGTGTTCTTCCAATTCGTTGAATGAGGATTCAATTAGATTGAGGCTATTCCAGAGGACCTTGATAGGAACGGCGGCAAAATGGTATATTGAATTGCCTTCTATTTCCTTTAGTAGTTTCTGGGATTTGGTTAGTGCTTTCCTTAGCCACTTTCATCTTTCGGTTCGATACGATTTCGGAACGGACTTGTTGTCTACTTTTAGACAAAACAAGGCTACCCACATCTCGGATCATATCCAAGAGTGGAGGAGGTGAAAGAGCCTTATCAAAGCCACCATTCCTCCGGAGTTTCTATTAGAATGGTTCCTTAAATCACTGTTGCCATACATATCTAAGGATGTTTCCACATTAGGAGTATCGAACGAAGAAGAAGCCATACTCAGGGCCCAGCAGTTAGACTTGATTATTTCACAATCCGAGATCTTGTATGAGATCATCCCTTAGGCACCGAGGCCTTCGCACGAAGCGGAGAAGCCTAAGCCTGGACCCCATGCCGATGGTGTGGTTGGGTCTGTTAACTCTCCCACCGTAGAGTCTTTAACTAAGAAACTTCACCAATTGTCTGTCAAACAGTCTACGGCGGAGGCAGCAAAGGCTGCCCCCTCTCCCCAGAATGCAAATGTTTTTGCACAAACCTCTCAGAAGGGCAATCAGCAGCCCGGCGGGAAGAAAAAGAAGGGTAAAAAGGGAGAGGGAAATCAAAACAAACCAAAGCCCACGAACAATACTAATGGGGGAAAAAAAGAAAAGAAGAAGGTAAAGTTCCCTTGTAAGTTGTGCCAAGAGGACCACCTTACTCACCTTTGTCCCCTTATGGATCAAGCCTAGAAGCTGCTCAAAGCTCAATAACCGGCTGTCCTGAAGGATCCTTTTCCCCAAGGACAGAACTTTGCTTCAGCTTCTAATGTAGCAGGGGGCACTCAAACTGCCCCTGACCCTAACTATATCAACATGATTCGATCTTTGACTTTGTTGTAGACAAGGAACAAAAACTATGAGAAAAAGACTCTTGAGAAGGGTAAAGCTGCAGGTGAAACTTCCAACCCTCTCACAATAGAGAAACCTGCCGAAACTATGCTGAAGATACCGAAAGGTGTTTTCAAGAAGACCTTGCATAACCCCAATGCTAGGGCTGCTTCAAACTACTCCGTGGTTGAAGATCTAGCTCAAAATCCGTGTGCAATGTCAGCTTTAGAGGTGTTACAGAGTTGTCCTGCCCAGCGGGATGCTCTCATAGCAGCTTTAGGTAGCATGGATTCTTCGAGTCTCATGGTGAAATTTAACTTATCTGATGTAAAAATTCGCCTGCCTTACCATGTATCCCTATCAATAGATGTCGTCCATGGTGGTAAGACCATTGGAAGGGAAGTTGTTGATGAGGGATCCTCTACATGTGTTATGTCCTTGACCTGCTGGAAAGCTCTTGGATCCCTAGAGCTGGTCCCATTAAACACTTTACTTATTGCTTTTGATGGAAGATCCTTCCATCCTCATGGTATCCTGCCAGCTTTTGAGATTAAGTTGGCAAGCAAAGCGGTGTCTGTTGAAGTAGAAGTGATTGATGCTTCCTTGGACTACAATTTGCTTTTGGGAAGGAATTGGACTTATGCAACGTCTGGTGTTGCATCGGTTGTTCTTCGTCTTGTGGTTTTTCCACATGAGGGCAAGTTGGTTACTGTTGAACAACTTGATTTTACTCGAAAAGGCCATTTAGAGTCTAATGAGTCCACTGTGCCATTGGTTGATCAGGTAAAACCTGCTGCACAGAGCTTAGGGGCTGGAATGTACACATCACTGATGGGCACATTTGATCTTCCAGCCCCGTTTAATTACATTGGTTCTACTAGTGTGGGGAAGTCCATCGCTACGGTTGTCGATAGGACTGATCCTTGGGTCCTCCCAACTCCCCATGAACTGGAAGTGCCCTTATCGGCAGTGGAGGTAGCTTATCAAGCCATCATACAAGCCACTGTTGATCCCATTCCAGATCCTTTATTAGTCTCAGATGATCTGGAAGAAGTCTATTTTCCCACATGGGCAGAAAACTCTTTGCATTCCATAGATTTCTTAGACACCGTTTTACCTTCTGATGAAGCTATTCTAGAAGCTATGAGTGGACGTGATAAGATTTGTGAGGATCTTCATCATCGATCATATTTTCTTCCAGAACTAAGCAAGATAGAAAACCAAGAGTTTAAAGTGAGACTGTCAGAAGATGTTGAGGTACCTATTAACCCTTTTCCTAGGGAAGGGGTGTTTGCTGAGGGGAATATGGCAAAAATTTCCGCCACTATACCCATCAACATCTCTGTGAACCCAGATTTTGTGGAAAACATCTATATAGGTGCAAACTACTCTCCGGAGGAGATTGCTATCTACACTGCCCTTTTTAAGGAGTTTCGCGATATCTTTTCCTGGTCATATGAGGAGATGCCAGGCATTGATCCATCTATTGTTCAACATGAAATCCAAACCTATCCTGATGCCAAACCGGTTCAACAAAAATTAAGACCCGTGAACCCATGTAAAGCGGCGGCTGTGAAGGCAAAAGTTGAAAAGATGTTGAAAGCTGGTTTTATATATCCCATAGCTTTGACTGAATGGGTGTCCAACCCTGTTCCTGTTGATAAAAAGCAAGGGACTATTCGCGTTTGTACAGACTTTAGAGACCTCAATAAATCCTGTCCTAAGGAAAAATACCCCAAACCATTTATTGACCAGATCATAGATGCATGCGCGGGGAGTGAGGTGTTTTCATTTATGGATGGTTTCTCCGGCTACAATCAAATCCAAATCAAATCGGAAGACCAACATAAAACTGCTTTCATTTGTCCTTGGGGTACATTCGCGTATAAAAAAATTCCCTTTCGATTGAAAAATGCTGGGGCTACCTTTCAATGGGCTATGAACTTTGCTTTTCATGACATAAAAGCCATTGTCGAACCATACCTTGATGATTTGCCTACACATTCTCGCAATAGGATCCAACATCCAGATCATTTGCGGTTAATTTTTGAACGATGCAGATATTATAAAATTTGCTTGAATCCCCACAAGTGTGTATTCTGCGTCGAGTCAGGGAGATTACTTGGATTCATTGTCTCTAGTAGAGGCATCCAGGTGGATCCATTGAAAGTTGAGGCCATTGTAAATCTGCCTCCTCCTCGTTCTCTCAGGAAACTTCAAATCCTGCAAGGAAAGTCTAACTTTCTTCGACATTTTATCGTTAATTATGCCAAGATCACTAAAGGTTTCATGCGCTTTCTCAAGCAGGACACCCCATTTGTATGGGATGAAACTGCACAACTTGCGTTCGAGGCATTGAAAAAAGCTTTGCTGTTGGCTCCTTTAATAAGTCCACCAGATTATTCTAGGGATTTCATATTATATCTAGCCGAGTCGGAGTCGACCATTGGGGTAGTACTAGTCCAGGAGGACGATAAGCTTGTTGATCATGTCGTTTATTATCTTAGCCATGCTTTGGCCAGACCTGAGCTTAGATACTCCCATGTCGAGAAGTTAGCCGTAGAAGCTGTTTATGCTGTGCAGAGGTTGCGCCACTACATTTTACTAAGGACCAGAACAGTAGTGGCGGATGTGAATCCGTTCCAATATGTTTTATCCCGATGAATTGTTGGTGGAAAATTTAACAAGTGGATAGTCATTCTCCAAGAGTTTGACTTGGATTTCCAATTCGCTAAGTCTAATAAGTCCTTAGTTTTTGCTGAGCTAATAGCAGAATTTCCCACTAAAGAGAATGTAGTTGTTGAAGATGACTCATTCCCAGATGAGCACATCTTCCTGATATCTACCTCTGATCCTTGGTACGGGGATATTCTTATATATCTCCAGACTTTGAAGTATCCTTCCGCTTACTCTAGGGAGGAACAACGTAAGTTATGCCTTCATGCCAAGAACTACCTCATTATAGGAGATACATTATATCGACAAGGGGTAGATTCCGTCTTGCATCGCTGCCTTACTCATGAGGAAGCGAAGATTGTCCTAAATGATTCCCATAGCGGAGCATGTGGGGGTCATTTATCTGGGTTAGCAACGGCCCAAAAAATATTGCGTGCCGATTATTTCTAGCCCACGATATTTAAATATTGTGTGGAAGCAGTGAAGCACTATCATCCGTGTCAACTTTACACCAGGAAAATGCGGTAACATCCTGCTCCATTATTTCCTGTTGTCTCGGTAGGCCCCTTCATGAAATGGGGGATCGATTACATGACGTGCAACCCAATATCGGCTGGGGGGCACAAATACATCATTGTCGATGTTGACTATTTTACGAAATGGGCAAAGGAAATGCCTACTTTCAAATACAACGGGGAAACAACAACTTTCTTTGTTTTCAATCAAATTATTGCAAGGTTTGGTATCCCCAAAGTGGTTGTCACTGACCATGGAAGCCATTTTCAAAATAACATGATGACGAAACTGACTACTATGCTCAGATTTAGACAAGAACATTCTTCTCCATACTATCCGCAAGCTAATGGTCAGGTTGAGGCTGTCAACAAGACTTTAAAAAATATCCTTAAACGGACAATTGATGCAGCCCGTTCTAATTGGCACATCATGTTATATCCTGCTCTTTGGGCTTACAGAACTAATGTCAAGGCTGCTACGGGATATTCTCCTTTCCAACTCGTTCACGGGGTGGAAGCAGTTACTCCGATTGAATGTGAAATCTCATCCTTGAAGATAGCCATTCATGTGTTACCTGATACGACTGAGCTTGAAGAACGTCTGGTACATTTAGAACACCTGGATGAGCAACATAGAGATGCGTTGACTACGAATCAGGCTCATAAAAATAGGGTTAAATCTCAATATGATAAAACGGTCAAACCTAGGGTTTTCTCTGAGGGGGAACTTGTCTTACTTTGGGACCAAGATAAAGAACCTATGGGGGCAGGAAAATTCAAGGCTATGTGGTTAGGACCCTATGTCGTGTTGAAATTTTTAAGTAAAGGCACATATGAATTAGTGGATTATGATGGGAATAAGCTGCTTGAGCCTAGAAATGGGCTCTACCTGAAGAAGTACTACGCTTAGGCTTAGCACTTTTTCTTGTATTTTATTGTATGTATTTTTTATGTACAATAGGTTGTCAGTTTTGTTTTTTATATTATCTGTTGGTTGTTGCAGGTGTCTTCCGAAATATATATAGGTTTCACTGATGGCGCCAGCTGTCACACTTGTAACCTGGCTTCAGCAGCATGGGTTATCTATTCTCCCTCAGGACAACTTGTTGCCGCAAGTGGCGCTTGTATTGGTCCCGCTTCTAATAATTTTGTTGAGTATAGGGCTGTTATTGAGCTCCTATGGGATGCTTTGTCACGTGGCATCACCCAGCTTGAAGTACATTTGGATTCTCAGTTGGTAGTTTCCCAGCTCAATAGAGCTTATCAGGTACGAAATCCTATCTTGTTACATTAGTTTATGCAAATTCGTTTACTGGAAAGACATTTTGAAGTTATAACTTTCAATCATATTCCACGAAACCAAAATTCATTGACTGATACATATGCTAATTATATTTTGGATTGGCATCTCACACACATTTCATAAAAATATACATCAAACATATAAAAAACACTTGTAAATAAGCCGACAACCAAACATCAATATATATATATATATATATATATATATATATGTATGTATGTATGTATGTATGTATGTATGTATGTATGTATGTATGTATGTATGTATGTAAAATATCTGTCTGTAGATAGATCGAGTCTGATCCGTAGATCTAGTCATATACAAAATATACAAAATGTGGATCATCATCCATCAAAATTCCCTAGGTCTAAGCTGGACTGCCCTAGCCACTGGGACCACCTTGGTCCCCATGATCTCTATGCACCTTGGCTTCCTCAACCTCCTCGGCCTCGACAGCCTCCACCGCATCTCTATATACAATTACTGCTCTAGCTACTTGCCTGAATAGACGTAGCCAAATCGGTGGAACCCCTACTACAAAATTCTGCATGGCTGTAGGTATATGCTCAATCCGTATCATAGGTACTCATTGGGTCAGCCTGACCAGCTTCCCCTCTAGTACCCGGATCAATCCTGGGTCTCCCCCTACAACCGGACGCACGAACATACGAGGGTTCCCTTCAGGGCGGACTGGTCCAATATCTACATTTTGACACATGAATAGGATTAAGACTTGTACATATGTATATATTATATCATTGGAAAATTCATAAAAATTTGAAAATGATAAAAAATTAAAAAATTACTTACCCATCTCGCCCCATATTCCTCCTGGAGGAAGGACAAGGTCGGGGTCACCTCGAAAATCCATCCCGGTGTATGGAAACTGCTCCAACGCCGGTAGCTGTCGTTCCCACCATGTATAAAAGTCATCATCGTAAACGCTGTGTACTGTGTCTCCTCCTACTTGACGGAGGAAGATGTCTCCCCACCGGCTCAGCCTTGGTTGATGTGGAGATCTAACCTGTAGTGGTATAGCAGGGCTCATGGCTGGTACTCTCTCAAAGAAGAACGCCACTAGTATGCTTGCATAGCCAAAATTCTTGCGTCTTCCCCTTTTATAGTCGGATAGTTGTCTCTTCATGATGGGGAGAAATCCCGAGCACCAATCATAGAGAGCACCTCTAAAGCAGTCAACTGCCACCCTCATTTGATTCCTGGTGGCCATATGTAATCCTGTTGACCCTGCAAGTCTCACAATGGTACTAGCTAATACTTGGAGTGTGAAATCCTGGATGTCTGCTATAAGAACGTTACTGCCCTTCTTCTACGTACCCAATGTACAGAATATGTCAACATAGTTTTGGACACTTAAGGGGTCACCGCCCCTGCCAGTGCCCTCCAAATTCACCGCTGCTCCCCATTGTGACAACCCGGTAATGAAATATATATCTTCCACGGTAAGCTCTAAGGTCTCACCTTGAAGATTGAACATCCCCATTTCATGATCCCAGTAATTGACCATGAATTCCAGTAAGCGGACATTTTCCCGCATGGGCGATGTACAAAATAATTTCAACAGCCCACATGTCCTTAATGCTTGGATGGTGGGAGCGCTTTGGAACGTCGCATGATCCATTATTTCATGTTCTCTTTCTCTCCACTCCAGCACCATATTTTTCCTGGCAAATACAAGTAATTGAGTTCAGTATTCCATAATAAAATTGTGAAAATCTTGCATATTTTTAAAATTTTGCCCCATCACGCAGCATTCACGACTATCCATTGGGGCAGGTCGCGGATCATTCGCAGCTGTCTAGTTAGACAACCTGCGAATGAAACGCATATTCGCGACTTTCATGCTTAGCAACCCGCGAATGCGCACTGATGTAGTTTGGGATGATGCAAAATACTGAATTCACCATTAAAATTAATATTTGTTTGGATCAAATTGACGAGTTCAGGGTGTAGAATTACTTGAAGCTGACGGATTCCAATTCTGACAGTCCAATTGTCCATGGTGATTGATCAAAGGTAGGGGGTAAACTTTCCTTTTTGGTTCAAAAAGTTCAAATGGTGAGAAATGTTTTAATTTTCAAGCTATTTATAGCAATAATATTTCATAAAGTGGGTCTTTTTATATAGTTTGAAATGTCAATTCACTAATATCACCCTTTTTGTGCCTTGGAACAGGTTTATCCACTTTTACAAAGTGTTGTTGCTTCTATAGGGTGGTTTTTGTTATTTCCAACACATGTCGGCATCTTATCACTCCACATTAACCTTAGTATTCAACATTTCACCACGGACTATGGTATTCTAAGCCATTAGTCCCTTGCCTCTACCATTGTTCTTCCGTGGATAAGGTCCTTATTTCATGAGTATCATCTTTATATGCCCTTGTCATCATTTGGTACTCATACCGTCACTGTTTCAGGCCCAGGGGTTTCCTCATAGCTATTTTTCACGCCAAATAGAGCTTCTTCTGAATCTCTTTTTACAAGCTATCCCTTTATAGGACTCCCTGCCCTTATGGAGTTTCTTTAGGCCCAGGTTTGACTCCTTCAAAATAGACTTGACTGCCGAGTTATCTCGTCCGTTCAAGCTCGTTAAGAATATGTGAACGGGCATCCGCATTGGTGGTAGGTTATCTCTTTCTCGGACCATGCGGAATATTACGATAAAGGATCACTCTCTTTTCTTTTGAATTGAGAAGAGTATTCTCAGGTATAGGTTTATAACTTTTCCGAACCTGAGGGACTAAATTTACGGAAAAGGAACACCCAGTTTGAGCTTAGTTTTCTCTTTTTCGTGCTCTGGATCCAAACATGAAAAATATTTCGAGTGTACTTTGTGTCTTTGTCATGCTCATTAAACACTTAAGAAAAAAGCAACGAGTTTATTGTTGTAAGTCCCATTTCTCGTAACCAAATGGATCTTTCCGAGTGATCTTGCTTTCCTTCACACTCGTAAAACTCAAGCTATTCTATGCTGTTCTGGAAGGAGCATTGGGTAGGTGGTAATTTAACCTTTTTCGGACCTCCCTGACTAAGTACGAAAAAGGTGCACATTTTCTTCTTCGGAAGTTAAGAGAGTTCTTCTGTGGTTTGTTTTTTACTTTTTCGGCCTCAGGAGACTAAATTGGATGAAAAAGGACCCCCCTGGAGTCTTCTTTGGCGTTTTCAGACTCTCTAAATGTGAAAACACTGGCTGAGCATGTACTCATTCGGGCTCATTAAATCCATGAATCGGTGACACTATCAAGCATTATTTTCCCATCTCTTCAAGCTTGTTAAAAAATGAAGAGGGAACCGAGTTTACTTTCCTGGACTCGTTAAAATTTAATAGGGAAGGTAAGGAAGAAGTTTTCTTTTGTTTTCAGTAATGGCAGCATGTCATCCTTGAACATAGCACTCTTTGCTTTTCGATATCCATGTTTCAGTGTGTACTTGTGTTCAGCTATCACTTTGAGTTTCTTACTCCTCCTCTTTTTCGTTATACCTGGGGAATCTGTTCATGTCTCCTACATGACAGATAAGTCTAGTTGTTCTATCTATTCGTTATACGCTGCCTTGGGTCATCTCTGTGTTGTGCTCACTGTTCAAGGACTCTTCCCAATGTCTGCTCTATAGCCTGATTCCATCACTGTTATATCTGTTATCTATTCGTGTCTCCCTTCTTTTGCCCAGTTCCTAGTCACTCTTATGATCCGTTGGAGGATTTGTTGCCTTCCTTATCACAGCATGGCTCCGTTTCAGTACTTCTTGATGGTGAAGACCTAGAGTTTTGACGATCGTACCTCAGGATTCACTTCCATCATTGGTGAATTCCTTTGCTTCAGTTGTCAATTATCCCTTATTGGTTGACAAACTGTTGAATCCTTTCCATGTTCGACTTCAGCTTACCCTTATTCACATGGCTTGGATTGTACTGGTTCTTTGGGATCCTTTATGAAGACCTTAGTCCCTCACATATGGACTAAGTTGTGCAAGATTATGTTCTATCAATCTACATAGCTTCCAGATCTTTGAAGACTCATCATTATTGTATATTGTGGCTTCGATCCACCTTTGTAATATACATGGTTTTATATCCGTATCATATGATGTACTCAAATATTGTAAAGGATCTAGTGTTCCAGTAAATTGAACATAGCATCCTCAGATGTAAATTTGTATATGACATCACTATGTATTTGTTTCAGGTACTCTCTCTGCTCCATTGGATTTCTGAGTTTCTCCAGAGCTAAAGATTATAATGTATTTCGGCCATCGTTCCCCTCGGACCTCACACATTAGGGGGCATCTCTTATACACCTGAATGGCACCTCTCCATCTGAGTGTTGACATCCCTCAGGTTGGCACACAAAAGGACACTTATAGATAGAGGTTTTCCCAAAACACTATAGCTTGGCTTATGATGAAATACATTCCTTATATACCCAGCTAGTTACTTTGCTATTTTACTATGTTGAGTTGTATTCGCGACTCTTCTTTTATACAACTCGTGAGTCATTCGTGAGTCCCGGTTGATGCAAGTCACGAATCTATGTATTCACGGGTTGCCCTTATGATAAGTCGCGAATCATTCGTGGGTTTCTCTACTACATACCCGTGAATGTGTTTCTTAACATTTAAACATAAAACACGTGCTAATTGGAGATTAGTTAACTCATTTAACTTAATTTCCTTAACTACTACAACTTCCCCAACCTTCGAGAACTGCCTTATTTCCTCCATATAAATACAAGCCTTGGGGAGGGTGTTGGTTAGCTACACTTGGAGAGAAAAGTTATGCTGGTGGAGTTTATATAGAATTCTTTGGAGCAGGGGAACTCAGAATCCTTTGGTTGCAGAGGAGTCCTTGTCTTAGGCGTTGGGTTGTAATCTGAACTTCTTCATTATTGATAATAAAGAGAATCCTTCTTCCATATGTGTTTCATGTATCTTGGTTTGATAAATGTTTATGTTTCTGCATCTTATATGTGATTTATCTAACTTGCTATATATATATGAATCATCTTGTATCTAAAAGATTGTTTATTGATAGGTGAAAGAAGAGCAACCTTGAAGACTTTGAAGGTGAAGCAGAGCGGAAGAGGACTAGCAAGGATCGACCTTCAGTAATCGAGTAAGTCTTTCTAATCCTCCAATTTCCTTTACTGCACTTTAGAGTCAATTTTCTGCAAGTTGATTGAGTATGTTGGTAACCCCAGACCTATGGTTATTAGGTGTTTAATCCTGTACAACAGAGGGTGACCACCGAAGTAAAGACGAAGAAAAGGGAGTCAACATCCTCCATAAATGGAGTAGAAGGAAAAATGTGACCACTCCCAAATCTATGAGAACGGTAAGGCGCTATGATGCCCCCAAGTTCAACACCAGGGTCTGTACTAGGACCAAGGATGGGCGATAGGATATCAGGCATGCCAAAAATAGAAGGACCCGAACTCAAGAGAGCATAAATATACTCAATTAACCATGATCCCAAAGGCCAACTAGCGCACAAAGAACACACTCCTAAGAAAATATATAGCCCAAAATACAAGCAAACCAAGGGGAGGATATGTAAGCTCCTGAATGCAGCAGGTATGTCTCGCCTAGGAGAGGCTTGAACTCCCATACACTACAAGCGGAGGTATGTAACCAATTATAGTGGCCCTTATCTTCAACGGATAAAGCGACTGTGTTTTCCAACCTATACCTGGCCAGGACACCTGTAGAACAACCTCTGCAAGTACCCCCTCAATAACCTAGGTAAAGAAACTAAGGTCACCTCAATATAACCAATGCTCAGGCAGATAGTTACAGGAGAGATCGACCATATGGGTAGGGTAGAAAATCCTAAAGGTCTCGAAAGTGCCCCCAAATATGAATACAATCCTGGAAATATATCCGATGCTCATAGAAAGTGACCAGGGGTCATCCTAATCACAATCATGTACATTGCCTCTGCTTAACTCCCGTGTAAGAGGAGCATCTATCTTGAAAAACACTAATTATACCAAGGATTTCTCTATCTCACCTGGAAAGACACCTACTTGTTTTGTTTAGTAGTCTTGGAGAATTGACTCACAATGAACTATTCCAAGACCCTAAAACCTAATCTTGTTGATGCACCCTAGAAAAGCAAAGAGTGTAATTCATTTTATTAAGCATTGATTTTAATTGGCTATGATACTCAGAGAGTAATGGTCATGTAACTAATGGAGTTATGACGCAACAAGAAGTAAAATGCACACCTAAAAATCAATGCAAATGAACTGTTTCGAATGAAAAACAGGGTATGCTACTATGTGAAGTGAAATTTTTTTCCTTCAAATGTATATGCAATCATTGCTATATGAAAATCTGACTAAGATTCACCAATCAAACCTAATGCAAGTACCATGCTAATCCAAAATGCAAAAAAATGCATAACTATGCAAAAAGAAAAATGTTTTTTGTATTTTTGAATTAAATGAGATAAAAAGCAAAAAGATGACTTTACCACCCTCAAAATCTACAACCATTCACAAACAACATCTGAGCAAAGCACCAAGGTAGAAGAGACCTAATGCACTAATACCCAAACAAAAAGTAGAAAATGAAATGACAAGAACATTTTCAAAAATTAAACTAAAAGAAGTCTCTGGTCAGAAACATGAGTGTATACAGACTCCAGAAGCATCCAAGAAGACTCAACAACCATACAAACTCACCCAACAACACTTAATCTTCCCAAAAAACCAAAAAATCATGGCATGCACGATTGTTTTAAGTAAACCTGCGTACATACGCAACTATTCCAGGAAAACCCACGTGTACACGCCACTATGAAAGAAAAACTCAGGTACAGGAAGAAAAAGAGAGAACAATAAGGTAAAAAGACAAGCTGAGACAAAATTTACTCCTACAGGACACTACTGGGAAAACATTCCCACAGACCCGACACAGAAACAAAGAAATCAGAGCAATTCAAGCACATTAAATACCAAAAAACCCCCAAAGAAAAAAAACTAGGAACCTCCCCAGTATGGTCGCCAATTCTGTTATGGAGAGAAACTTCCTATGGCTTGGGGTGTACCACAACAGACAGAGAAACCGTAGAAATCAATCCCTTCCCAATATGAAAGAGAAATAAAACATCTAACACAAAAGGATCTCGAATCATACCTTATTCCAGACGGTTGAAGTAGAACCCCGTTGAGCTTTTTCCAATCCCGCTTGGGTTAGCAATTTGTTCTCAACAACAACAAACAAGACAAGCATGCTATATAATATGGTGTTAGATACACTCTAGCATATATAGTCAATAATGTATAAGCAATTAAACACATCCATGGTTTCAATATTCATTTAAATGTACATCATTGGACAGGAAAAGATATTTATATTAATAAAATTAGAGATTACACAATTGACAACCTCTGTCGGTACATCTGCAAACCAGATAAGCGAAGTCCTCCACTTGGGCCTCCACCACCTTAATCCTCCATATCTCAATAGCAATCTCACAAGAAAAGGCAAGCTTGGGAAGAACACAAAGTGCTCCAAAGGACAAAGGGATGCAGACTCAAGTACAAGCAAGCTACGGCAACAATGGACCATAGTTCTCTTGCTCTTCAATTCCTCCTCTTCAATGTATCCAAGGGGTTCCTTATATAGTAATCCAAATGGGTAATGGAGGGTCAAATCTGAGCGATCTTGAGGCATATGGAAAGCCAAGAGACAAGTGATTCGGATACACATCAAGGAAAACTCCAAAAATATTTGGACTTGTGCACACATCCCGATGTACGCGGGTTTAAAGTCAATATCCATGTATATAGGTGAGAAAGGGATTACAAGTCATGTACAAAAAATAATAGGTTCTTTTAGGGATGATTTTGGAAACATCAAAGGTACAATATTGGTCCATGGGGTCCAAAGAGTCTGCAGAGGGACAGGGAATGCCATAAATGTGTGATCAACCATGTGTGGTAAAATCAGCTATAACACTTGTTGACAGGAGTCCAGTGGTCGTACTTCCTCACCAATAGGTGAAATGCCGTTAGCTACATGTCCTAACTTAGGAGGTTCTCTTGAATTGAACAAGATCTCTAATTCCTTTTATTTCTTTCCTAATTCCTTGATCTAGATTGTATCCCATAGCTTGCATTATGGGAAGTGATTTTAGGTAGGGAGTTGACTCCTTCGGAGGAGGAGGATTGTGTAGTTTGGATTTGTTTTCCCCTCCTCTTCACCGCCATGTTTAATATCTACCACTAGTATTACCTCTCCAATTCCTTCTCGGAGCATAAGGACCATCATTGGGGTGTCTTCTTCATCATGTTTTTGATAGGAATCATATAGTTTGTCAAATTATGCACCTTCGTGGATATTTACATATGGATCCTTTCCTTTCCTAATATACTTATTCATTCTCCACCATGCCCCTCTCTTATTCCTATAAAACTGGTGTTGGGCCAACTCATTATATCTCTTTTGTGTAGGAGGCTCAAGATCTGTACCTTCCTTTGTCACTAGAACTCCTTTTGGCCCATTGAATGTATAATATTAGGGGGAAACTTAGGGCTTTGAGGGTGGATGTGGAAAATATTGATTGGATGCTTCAACGAGATCTAATTCTCCTCTAATGATTATGTCAACTTCATCAAAAGTGTCCCTAATAGCCATACTCTCAAGGTACGGTTTGGATTCATGGTCTTGTGCATTTAGAAGCTTATGTCCCTTCTCTCGAACTATTAGCATATGAATATCATATCCCCTTGGCTAATCCAAGGGTAAGTCCAAAAATTTAAATATCTCCATCACCTCCTTTAAACCTCTCTTTTCATTCACCACGTACCCTCCCATGGATATAGGAAAGGTTTTCCTTCCTCTCTTCCTTGATTTAACAAAATGTAAATTTTCCACCTCCATCATCTATCTATTATATTCAAGCACAATAGTCCTAGGGGTGACCAATAAAGGAAATCAATGAGGTGCATGCTTTGTTCCACATAACCTAATTACATTGTAATTAAACCCCAAAAACTAGTCATCTCTTTTATTTTTCTCTCCTAACTGTAAATAACATGTGATTTATTTGGGAATCCTCTTAGGTATCTTGCATTGTTATCATCACAAGGGCTATATGCATGAAATATGATACAAATCAAAACAAGAGGCCTCTTTTTCTCCTTTCTTTGGCAATGGAATACAATTGAATACTTTTTTTGGAACCCCCTCCTTATCCTTTTGGAGTCCCAATGTCTCAAATCGTTGGGATTGGTAAATGATTAAAAGGCATACAATGTAGGAGGGATATGTGAGAACCCCTCTAGATGGAAATTATGTCAATTGTGGCCTCATCACAATGGCTACAAATTCATAAAATCTAAAATTAAAATGAGTACAATAGGAGTTAAACATGTCAACAAGGGATACTATCCCTTCATTGATTTGCTCATATGAATCCCAAACCAAAATTGTTGTGGAGGCGATGAACATATCTTATGCCCAAGTTGAGAAACCCATAAACCTCTAGGGAGTTTGTGGAGTTTCCTCACCATGATTATACATAGACAAAAAAAAAACCTTATCTTAGGTATCCTAGTTCATTCTATAGTACTTTTTTTTCTTAAGTATCACGAGAAAGAACACCATTCCCTGGGTTGGTAACTAGCATGTTGGAAATGAATGATCTATCTATAGGAAACAAAGTAGTTTGGGCATTAGAGGTAGTAACAATAGTTGTAGTGGGATTAAATTTGAGTGCACATAGTAGGACAAATTCAAGGAACAAAAATGTATCAAGCGCTAGGTGTTGGGATGGATCTAAGGACTATATCTTGCAAGGGGATTTTCCTCATACAAAATTTTCCATATGTGAAATCAATGTGTTTTCTGCAATGTTTTTGGTTAGTCTTAAGAGTGGATATATAATGGCCCATTCATCAACGAAGGAGGGTTCCTAAGATGATGAGACATCACTAGATCCATACCTATCGGATGTAGCTAGAGAAGAGGAGCTTATAGAGATAGATTTTATTTTTTCCAATCCTGTTGAATTTTGGGTGATAGGAAATGTGCAGCTTTGTGGAAGATTATAAAGGAAAACTAGTGACTTATAGGGAAATATTTCAAGGAACCATAACATAATACTATGTGACTTGTAGTATAATTTGAAAGGATGGTGAGGAGTTGATGAGGACTTACTTGGTTCATGATGAAGGTGATTGAATGGATTCTTGAATGCTAGTCATTAGTGGTAGCTTGAGATCTCTAGGTTTCAAGATTTGTTCTTAGCCTTCAATAAACAATTATGAAGTAAAAGTGATGACTTTTTTCTCTGGGAAAATGTTCATAATATCACTATGTCCAGGGGAGAATCCATGAAAATTGCTACATTTGGGCATTAATTCCACCTTTATTGGTGTTTATGGTCGTGTCGACGATTTGCCTAAGCTGGATGTATGCATATGCTCTTCTTAATTAGTATTCGACGCTTTAAACAATAGAGTTTTGTCATTTCCATATCAACTTGAGCCATAAAATTACTAGAATATGTAGACTCAGGTTGTATCTTTAGTAAGATATTTAGCTTTATGATGAATCAGAGATACCCCGCTGAATCTTTAGGTAATCACTTCGGAAGTGGAGAGAACCCCCTAGTGAAAATGGCCAATAGTATTGATTGTTGATACGCGTAACTTAATCTCCACCATTGGCACAATGAAATGTTTTTAGGAGCACATGCAATCACCATAGACATGAATTAATGAAGTATTGAAAAAGGATATGATTGCTTTGAAGAGGCGCATTCTACAAACGAGTATGGGGAGATGTCTAACTCCTTATGTGCTCATCTTAAAGCTGACACTTGTACTTTGGGAAAAATAATAAAATATTTTAAAATACTATAAAAAATAAAAATAAAAATATAAAAAATAACATGTTCGCTCAAATTAGTTTAAAGCATTTAAAATGGCATATATATATATAACCACATAAATTAAATACATTAAATTCTTCATCAACTTTTACACTCTAAAAAATGGTTTTGTAGCTAAAGAGATTTGATCCCTCTCAGCGCTTGGTAGATCCCCTTTTGAAATGGATCTATGCTAGTATTATATGGGCCATTCACACAAGTTATTTCAATTTACTCCCTAACTCCTTATTAGGATTGAACGACTTAGATTGGATGATGGAAAAGTGCATCTAAGTTGTTTGTGTGTGATACTCCCTTTTTATACCTCGGGAACATATGTTAGTGTGAACAACTATGATAAAAAAACGTTAAACTAACATGGCTGATCATGTCCTTTCACGCACCTTTCATCTCTATTATCAAGTGTTCAATTAAATAGGTGTGAATGTCTATTATTAGGTCCTACTGAATTGCTTCAACTATCTATCTCAACCGTTCGTTCTACTCCTTCCTATCATATTACTTTCATATCCTCGGATCTATTATCCTTCAATGAAGACATGCTCACAAAAATATTTATTAAATTATTTATTTTTATAAAATTCATTACAACAATAAAGAAGAGAACATCAAAGCCAACAACATAAAGATTAAACTACTTGAAGCAATTTTATACCCAACTTTCATCTTTTGCTAAAATTGTCTTCTAGGCATAAGTCTAAATAACAAACTAAAATTAATATGATACCACTTGATAAAGCCCCATACTAAAGATCATAATCACATAATTAAATCACTTACAACAAACCACAATATTGTAAATGCACTAATCTCAACAAAACATTTTACACATAGTATGTTATAAAATAAAAAGCACAAAAAACACATTTTACAGCGACAAACCCTTACTCGAATAGAAATATCTATCTTTATATTTGGTCCATTTTATACTTGGTCCATACTTTTTGACTTCAATCTATTCGTTTGTGTCAGTCAAATATTTTTACAATTTATAAATACATAATAATTAACTTTTTATCTTTCAAATTCAACATAAGTGTTGAGATTTAAATCTTTAAAATCAAAATGAAAAAATAAATAAACAAGTTGAATAAGCAACGAAGTCGCTTAGTACCTACCGCTTAAGAAAAGTTTGGAAAAAGTAATAATAAGCTAAGTTAGCTTAGTTTTTTTTTTCTAATCTGTGGATTCGTTAAATCGTTGTGAAATTCGTTGGCCTGTGAGACTTTGTGATAGACTTGCAATGTAACTAGACCTCCAGATAGCCAAGCATATTGCTGGATGCACTTGGTGATTATTGGATGTGCTGTGTCGAGTCCCGATGGTGACACCTCACGATGTTGTGTTCTGGAACATGTATGTTTCGATCAGAAAACTGCTTTAAGGTCGGATTAACGTTGATTAATTTTTCTAGACGATAGGCAGAAGATATGAATCAAACACCCAATGCAATGAAAATGGTTGATGCTAGTAACTATAATAGCAATGTGTTATCAAAATCGACTTAATATTAACAATCTAAAATCGCTTAAAACCATTCACTTTGGAATGGAGGGCCAAAAACCATTAGTGTTTTTGCAATTCATGATTGCTTTCCTTTACAAAATCTAATCAGATTAAGTTCATTTCAGCAATAATGACATCCAAGCGTTTAGTTAATATGCATGATTTGACTAATTTTCAGCTTATCTTTGACAGGTATTTTAGTAATGAATAACATGTAAGTATGTATCTTTTGCGTAAATTAACTCGTGTCAATTTGCATCGATGCCAATCTTCTGGTTTATGTCGGTTGATGTAACGCTCTCGCCTTTCCGATCTGGCCAAAATTCTGTTGAGAGAAAGATCTTTCAAATTCAAAGTGACAACATTCTTTAAGTTACTGTACTCACACACCAATTTCAAGTTCATTCAATCTTTATCACAGAACCTCTTTCTGTTTCAAATTCTAGCAAACCACTCGGCTCAAGGGATCTGTCCATTTAACGGTGGTTCGAGACTTTTCTATTTTTCTCGGGGTTTGCGACAAGAAGTTCTATATTTCCGGGTGCTTGCCACAAGAAGTTCTATATTTACAGATATGTAAAATGAAATATTTTTAACAACGGTTTATTTGAACAGTATACTCAATCCTTGGAGATTCGCGGTAAAGTTGCGTTAAATTCCTGAAATTTGTTCCAACATTACGACCATTTTTGCGCAGGCTATGGAGTGTTTGTTTTTGTTGAATCCTGCATCAATCTCAACTCGTTTTAAAGTGTTCTTGCCCGATTTGGTCGTTTCTTTATAAAGCTTCTACGAAATTCTCGCCATCCTTTCACTCATTCTTGTTTTTGTTGAATCCTGCATCAATCTCAACTCATTTTAAAGTGTTCATTGGATCCTCATCCTCTCATAAACACGTGCAATATCTTGAAGATCGTTTGCAAAACAATGATATCAGATCCTCTCTCTGACTCTCTGACTCTATATTATAGCCACAAAACAATGATACCAGATCTATCTACAAGAGTGATCTGATAGCAATTCTACCAAATCCGCCTATAAGTGAATTTCCTATCTTCATGAGCGAATTGCCAATCAATTTGTTTCAGCGATCTCATTTTAACAATAATGCGCACTGCTTTGTAGAATAGATTTGTTGTATGATAAGCAAAATCATGTTCTTTATGCAATACTTCCCATTTTGCAATCTTTTGATATGAAAGGTTGTTCGTCATGTCTTCTGGTCGTTTCTCACCAAAGAACAATGTAGGGAAGCTCATTTCTTCTGAGTATTTATCTTGGAAAATTCCTAATGGAAGATAGCCCTCACCATCCTGATCCTGATCCTGTAGATCAGTATTCTGCACGTTTATAAAAGCTTCTCCATTTGGAAATATTGTTAAGTAATCCCTGTGATCACCATCCTACAGTTCTATCGGTATTGAAGGATTATTGACATTATACGTTGGCATGCTCAAAATTACATGATCCTTGCTCTCATTATCAGCCTGAAAATCACAGTACTGATCAATAATGTCACAGCTTGAACGTCATAGAAAAAAGCTAATATTTCACGGAATAAGAAAAATATATTGCAATCCATGATAAAACATTTTGTTTGGACATTATTTGAAACAGTTTGAGGGTAATATCATCATTCCTATATTTGGCATACATATCCACAAGTGCATTGCGAACAACAATATGGCATTCAAATCCACTTCATATTGCATTACCATGTATTGTTTATTATCTTTTAGACCCAATAAATGGGTACACGGGGATGGCCATTCTAGGATTAAGTAATATTTGTTGTGCCACACTTTGTGGGACACCCCTGCATAGCTAGTTTTTGCAAAATTCCCAAAGGATGACAATCCATGTTTTCTACTCTTACGCTACCCATATTATGTGAATGCGGCTCCAGATGATGGCCGAATTATATATATTGGATGGTATTATGATTTCAAATATTTTCCTTATTTTGGTACTACTCAACCCATTTGACCTCTCTTATTGGTCTCTTTTTCACTGGGAATGTATAGTGATTTTTGAATCAAAGGTTTTATGTTTTGGTTAATTGGATTTCTTTAAAATCCATAACACTTCATATCAAAGCATATCCAAGCTTATTTTTCCCTTTTTTACAATAATATATTTACCATATAACATTTGAATTGGAGAATTGTAAAATCGTGTTAGCTGTTTGCATGCCTTGCAGTCATCCTAATAGCCCAAAATGACCTTGAGTGATTACTAATTCGGCGGTGATATAATTCAAGAGATATTCAAAAAATGATTAGATACCTCGAAGACCCTATGTGGCCCTTCTATTTGTAGCATTTTTTATCAAAGACAATACTCTCGCTTTAGGCAATTGGCATTTAGTATCTTGTCATGGTATATTCTACTTCTTTGAAGGTAGTGTTTAATGATTCATATATGCAAGCTAATGGAATCACAACCAACATAAATATTAGTACAAAACGCCACATATTCAAAGTTTAAATAAGATTATAGTGGTGGTTAAAATATTGCACTCCATTCTTATTAGCTTATTTGGAAAGTTAGCACTTTGTTTTACACTTCCTAAAGGGATAAACCCTAGTGTTTTACACAAAAGGGTCCACAACGCTACAAACCCTATATATGATATCATGTTTACATTTTTCGTTAGTATAAGGTAGGTGAAAGGGGTCAACAAATTGGAGTTTACTTTTTCATTTAACACGTGATATATGTTCACCCAACAAGCAAGTCCATATTGTTGTCCATCTTTTTCAAGTCTTGAAGGCCCAATCTCTGTATGTCATTCCAATAAATTTTATCACAAACATGGTCATGATTTAAAATCCTATACGATGTTCTATACCTCAAAGGTTAACAAATTAAAATAACTTGGGAATTTTGTTATTTATTTGATCTAAAAGGATTTCTAACTAATTAAAATTCCAGTCTTAAAAGTCACATTTTGAAGGCTGGTTGAAAATTGAATATTAGGAACTCTAATACTCTGTTTTGTGTCTTAAATAAAGCCACTCATCTACAAGACTTTATTGATATTTGCTTTCCTCATAAGTATAGGAAAGAACTCACACATTTCAGATTTTAAAAGTTCATCTTATGCTATATAGAAAAAGAAAAAGAAAAAAAAATTTCAAAGTCCATGATGGGATATATTAAACAATATATAATCATTGCATATTTTTAATTACTCATACTCTATTTGCACCTTAAGATTTACTCAACGTTTTCATAGTTTATTTTTTCATACCCATGATTATAGGGAAAAAATCCTTTACATATAATAGGATATCTGTAATATTTGAAAGTTGAGGTAATTGAATTAGATTTTTGCATATGGCTTAAAATTATAACTTTTAATTCAAGAATTGTAATATTGGTACAATAAAAATAAAATTTAGTCTCTGACAACCCACATATTTATAATCTGCATCTGACATCCTCGACCATGCAGTCTATCGACAGGATCTTTCCACCTAAACGTCCATGTGATTGATTGTTGTCTCTTGCCACATACACGGCCATGCAAATTTGCCAGAGGTCAATATAATCTACAATTTTGCTTGGCTCTAGGCAAAATGCAGATCACAGGAGGGGAAAGCATTGGCAGCTCCAAGCAGAACTCAAACCGTTGGTGGGCAGTGAAAGCATTGACATGTTTATGTTTTGATGAAATTAAGCAGATTTTGCTTTGCCCCTTCCCTTCCATAGCCAACTGTTCATATTTTGTGTTCCAAGTATTCAATGAGGATCCTTCCCTCACCCTCCACAAACACACCGAATTTGACTGACTGCATGCATGTGTTTGTTGAAGGGTTCAGAGCAACGGTCTAAGAAAACCATGGATAATTGAAAGCAGTTGGAGTTGGTGTTAAATTTTTCAAGATATAGTGTTAAAACAAGTTGTCCAGAAGGCACAATCTCTGTGACTGTATGCGATGCAATTCTTCTTCATCGCTTCTATTGGGTAAGCAGTTAACTTTTCAACCAAATCCTGATTTTGTGTGTGTGTGTTTTAAGACTTTCGTGACTCAAGTACTGCATGTATTAAATTTGAATTCCTCATCTCTAGATGCGTCTGTTTGGCTATCTGGACTTCATGCGCAGCAATGGCTTCTAGAGCTTCTCAAACCGGGCAGGATTATCATCCTTCGAAACCCTGATTCTACACACCATGTGCTTGCATGCAATTTCTTTGAATTTTTTAATTTGAATTTATGGAGTGGTTTCATAAAAATTCTATGGATTTCTTAAAATATTAAACACCCTATCTTCCCTAAATTACAATCTTCTTCTCGCAAGATTTGTAGTTTCAGAGGGTTCCAGTGGCAGTATATATTTGTAGTTTTAGAGGGTGCCAATGGCAGTATTGAAGGACAACTGGAATGTGTTTGTGATGACAACAAAAGGTCTTACAACTGCTTCCTCCTGCTATTACAGCGTGTGAGACTCATGTCATGTCCAACTGCCTCTCACCATCACGATGCAACAACTAAAACGCCCCCACACCACCGGAATTCAAAATAACAGTAGATGAAATTGTATTTTTCAATGTTCAAATAGTAATTTCGACATTTTGGGCAGTTCAAACTCCACAAGAGGTGTTTTAGTTGTTCTTTATCCTACGCGCTCACCATCATAGCATGTCCTTTATCCTACGCGCTCACCATCATAGCATGTCCTTTATCCTACGCGCTCACCATCACAGCCTGCCTGCCATAAGATGTTTCTTCGTTGCTTCTTTTGTCTTTCCAGCCATGTTTTAACACGATACTTTAGCTGTTGCCCATCATTAGATTCACATGCGATACCAACCTTATAAATGCCTTGTGCCTCTCATCCACTCCTGCAAAAACTTGAGCCTTCCTTTATCCTCCCGATATACACAGACAGACAGTAGAATTGAGCATGGGCAGTTACATTTCTTGCGCTTCAAACTCTATACCTTCCAGCACTGTCAAAGTCATTCACTGGAATGGCAGCGTTCAAGATATTCAGAGGTGAATAAAGGTGGCAGAGCTTATGCTGGAGAATGCTCAGCACTTTCTATGCCATGCCAACGGCTTTCAGATCAGGCGTCGGATTAATCCTCTCACGGCAGACGAAGAACTGGACATGGGGTATCTCTATTTCCTTCTTCCCATGACCAAGCTGCACTCGGTGCTATCTGGAACAAACATGGCCTCCGTGGCATTGAAGGCCAATTTCGCCATCAAAATTGCAACTAGACGGAGCTCCGGCTCTAGAATACTCCCCTTCTTTGGAGATCTCATGCGCCCCCTCCCACTAGAAGTGAAAATGGATGTATTGTTAATGGACGAGGGGAACCTGCAAACTAGTGGGCCGCAGGAGGAGCAGCTTGTGCTGCCGAAGTTGAATTTGGAGGACGATCCAGAGCTGTTAATGGTGCTTTCGCAGCTGAGATTCAACTCTGGCAAATCCTGGAAGCCAAAGTTGGAGACCATTAACGAGTTCCGGCCATTAACTTTCAACATTCTGGTCAGTCAATGCTGATGCCATCATTGCCATGTGTCAAGTGAAAACCAGATACCAAACTCCAAGAATGACATCACTTCTGATGGCCAATCAGAAGTTTACAAAATAGCAAATAGAAATATTTTTATTAAAATTTAAAATATTTTTTTGCAAGCTATAAAGTTTAACTTTGGAAAACCGTTTTTAATTTTTTCCTGGCGCCAACTAATAGAAAGTCAAAGTTTGGTTGACTAGCAACCGATTACTATATACCTGCTGCGACAGGTATAATAACAAAAAATCCAAAATCTAAAGCTCTAAGTTTTCAGATATACACGAGGATGCTCTAAATAACATTAATGCTTTTACAATACTATAAATAAATAAAATATTATAAATAATAAATAAATAATAATATTTTAAAACAATAATAAAAATAAAGCAAACTATATATAAAATAAAAAAATTAATTAATATGACAAAATTTATTACTTCAAAATTTATTAAATAAAATATTTAAAAATTCAATTTTATACGCATATATTACATATTCCAAAATAACATAATTTTGGATATACATTTTACTACTTTGCGCTGTAAAACATAGTTAGGAATACCTTCCACCCATCCTACTATACCTTTAAATTCTCCTCCTTTCTTTAAAATATAAATCAATTAAAAAATAACTATTTCGCTCTAAAACATAGTTAGGAATACCTTCCACCCATCCTACTATACCTTTAAATTCTCCTCCTTTCTTTAAAATATAAATCAATTAAAAAATAACTATTTAATTAATAATAAATTAGTAAAATACTTGAAATAGTGAAAGGGCAATAGTTAGGAATTAAATAGGATAAGGTTTTAAGTCTCAAGGTTAGCTTAATTGGTAAGAAGGATGTACACACTCATTGTGAGAGGAAGTCACTTCTATAGGGAAGACTGATAATTTACCATCCTTTTTCTTCACACATAAAAGACAACTTTATTTTAAGTAAAAGTTGTGTCATAAATACATAGCATAGGAAAAATCTCCAAAATCATCATATTAGTCCTTTTGGAATGAAACCATCCTTATCATCCATGGACCATGAAAAATTAGGAAAAGAAATCCTAACCCCTAAAAGTATTTTTACTAATATTATTAAGTATATCCTAATTTCTTGGATTGAAACCATCCTTACCATCCATGAACCATGAAAAATTAGGAAAAGAAATCCTAAACCCTAAAAGTTATTTTACTAATATTATTAAGTATATCCTAATTTCTTATTGCAATATTTTATTCATAGTTATATTAAATTTATTTTATTATTTATGTTTTCATAATTTTATTTGCTATTTATTTTTAATTTTATAGTTTTTAATTTTTATTATTTTTCATTGATATAAAGTGACATAATGTCAAGAAGTTAAAGAAATAACTAACAAGAGACAAGATGTGGCAACGTACCCAAGGAGAACAGTTGCTTTTGGAGGAGAATTGTAACATCCCTAATCTTTCCTTAAAAAAAAAAAAATTACTACTTTTAAGGTAAAGGAACACTATAAAATACTTTAAGGTGATGTTAAAAGTTTACCTTTCTTTTATTGTCAAGTAACTAAAGTCGTCGTAAATCTAAAATTATACTAGATTACCTAAAGTAATCCGTTGGTTTGTAACTCAAGAAAGTCCATCACTGATGTGACCAAGAGATGCCAAGACCGAAACACGTGAACACCAAACTTTGGATGATACAGTTCCTTCAATACAGAATCAAATATTACTTGTTCGTCTTCGGAGGGCGAAGATCATCACCAACGTAGACTAGAATTAACCAGTGTTTCTGATCCCAGTTGATCAAACTAAGTGTAGAGGGAGAGCATACGCTACTGGTTTTACAGACTCATTACAATTGAGATCACTGCTTTTGATCCCACCTGATCACTCGAGGCAGAGAGGGAGAGCATACACAGTGCTCAACACACTAACAAAATGCAGAAATCTTAGTAGACTCAGAAGCATACGATGTCCAAATGAGAGGAGGAACACCTTATTTATACAATTTCAGTCGGTAACCGGTGACCCAAAACTTACACCTAATGGTAAAAAAACTTGATTCGGATCTCAAGGTAGTGGATCAAATCGCACCTTTTGTTGGGCAAGTCACCCAAACCATGTGAAAGAATCTACGGACTGAAAATAGATTGATATTTACTGACAACAGACTGGATTTTTTCCATAGTGGAGCTACTGTTAGCAGCCCACGATGCCTTCCATTATTCATTGTCATGATTACAAATACATGGGTTCTCCCCACATGTACAACCAGCAAATCTATCAAAGTCAGAGTCGCTATCTAAACCAAATTTTGTATCTGGAAATAAGCAATTTGAGAAACAATGTTCCACGTTGGATCCGATCATGACTTCATTAGGAATACAACAGAACTCTCCTTGAAAAATGGATTCAAATTTAAGGTTTAAAGGAATTCTTCTTGTATAAATTTTATGATCTACGAGGAAACCATTTTTGTCCATTCTTCTGAATTTCTTCTTAGTGAAAATAGGGGGTTCAAGAGGAGAGTAAGCTCCTCCAAGATGTCACTGTTTAAATTTAAACCACATATGATTGTGGTGTGCTACGATCATGTCTTCTTGAAGGTGTAGGATGAAATTTGAACGTTGTTGAACCCAATATTTTCTTAGACATAATTTATCAAGGAAAACTTCTATCCATCCAGACCATTGTTGTTGCACTAGTGTAGAAGGATCTCCACAAATTATTATTTCTCCATGTTCTCTGCAGAACTGCAATATGAGGTTATAACTATTCCATGTTCAAAATCCTGGATCAATATCCACATAATACAATTCTCATCCATCTGTATAAGATGTGCCAACCCAAACATGATTAAGTTGCTGAAGCTCATACATGGCATTTTCTAAGTCTTTAAAGGCTTGTTTTTCTCATCTCTCCAATATTTGTATTTTCATAGGAGAGGCATTTACTTGTTGGATCAAGGAAAGTGCTAGATACTTATATGCTTCCTTTTTGTTGGCGCACTTCAAAAAATCTTCTCTTTCTTCTTCTGACAAGGGATCAATGAAGATTCAAATCTTAGGTAATTTGTTTGACGAGTTGGATGCTCCATAGCCAAACACGTTGAGGCTAGGTTTCTCCTGTAATTCTTCTCTTGTTAGCATATCAACAACACAATTCAAATATACTAGTTTATATACAATTTCAAAATCAAAGTTTTGCCACCAAAGAAACCATTTTAGAATCCTAGAACTATTTTCTGCCATAAGATTTTCATTCTTGAATATACCAGGCAATATTTTCAGATCTGTTCTAACAATGAAATTGACAGGTTTTAGATAAAGCTTGAAATGGTTTACATTATTTTTCACTGTGAGTATTTCCTAGTGACTTGACAGATGATTAATTTTTGCATTTTTGAATGCTCCTGAAGCATAGCCGCATATTTCTTCTTGATCTCCATGTTTTTGTATGAGAATACCTCCCCAAGCTTTATTAGAGGCATCTGTTTCAATCACCATTTGACCCGAACCTTGTGGTAGTGAAAGTGGAGGAAGTTGTTTTACTTTTTCTTTGATTTGATTTACTGTATCCATCATATCTTTAGTCCATCTTGGGGGATTTTTCTTCAGTTGTTGTTGAGGTAGATGAATGTCATATGCATGTCCTTTGTAGAATGGCCTAATATAATTTAGGCTTCCCAAAAATCTCAGCAATTAAACTTTTTCTAAGATCTGATCAGGAAAGTGAGAAAAAACCTTCAGGACATGTTCTTGAAGGATCACCTGTCCTTTATTTATTTTATATCCTAAAAATTCAATGTCCTTTTTTCCAATTTCGATTATGGATTTTGATCAAATGAATCCATGTTTGAAAACCAAAGAATAAAATTCTTGAAGATGTTTCAAATGTTCCTACAAATTGTTGGAACAAATAAGAATATCATCTATGTACACTAATGCCCATTTATTTCTGAAGATTTCTTCCATTGTTTTTTGGAATTCTGATGGTGCATTATATATGCCAAATAGAAGGACCTTCCACTGATACTTCCCACGAGGAACAACAAAGGCAGTTTTGTACCTGTCTTTTGCTTCAATTCCAATCTGGTAAAAACCATACTTCAGGTCAAACTTGCTAAAAATTGTGAATCTTGCTATTCTTTGTAGCAGACTAGATTTATCAGGAAGAGGGTAACGTACTGGATAAGGATTTTGTTCAAGGGTTTAAAATTCACAACCATACTCGTTTTTCCTCCTCTTATCTTAGAGTGTTTATTGACAACAAATGCTCGACATGCCCAAGGGCTCTTAGAAGGTTCTATAAGGCTTTTCTCTAAGAGTTCTTTGATTTCATTTGCACAAAATTCTCTTTCTGAGGGAGACATAAGGGAAGCAGAGGCTTTTTGAGCTTTTGGTTTTTCTAGGGGGTTAAAAGGTAAGGAGACAAAGTATTTTTCCCTGGTCCAAAATGCATTAAATGACTCTGAGGTGCAATCCTTCTCTAGTTTAGAGGAAATTTCAAAGAGGGCAGACTCTTTATGCATTTCTGCATAGGCGATGCATCTTTCCATTTTGAACAGTTCTGCAAGACTGATAGTGGGGTTAGATTGGGGAACAAGATTCTTACATTTAATAGAAGTAGAATAGTATAGAGGGGTGGAAATTTTTCTACTATTTTTTATACAAGAAAAATTCATATTGGGCTCATCAACTGTAATGGGGTTGACTTTATGCAAGAAGGGTGATGCTATGATGCAATCTTCTTTTAGGTTGTCTAGCCTATTGAGATGTAAAACTTCTTTTATTCCACTGATGCTTATTGGAAAATATGGAACTCATTCTTTGAGCTCTATAGGAGTTCCTTCAATGGCTACACCATGTGCGTTTGTTTTTTCCTTGTAAAAGGATGATAGAGCATTTCCTTTTTCCAAATTCATTTGGCAACTTGAATCTATCAAACTATCAAGCTCATAATATTTGAATTCATATGGACAAAACTTTATTTTAATGAAATATTTAGGACAAGTGAATAGTCCTAGAGATCCTAGTGATGGTTCATCATTATGGCAGTCTTTTGTTCCTGAATCACTAGTGTGCTGAGAATGTTTTGTACTTTCAGCAGTTTTTGGTGACTGTAATGCTTCGGCATAGGCTCTACACATTTCTTCATCAGAGGACTGGTCTCTTTCTCTTATTGTTATTTCAAGCATTCTTTGAAATTCCTCTATCTCTTTTACCAACTTCTTTAGGGAATTCTACTTATCTTTGATCTGTAGTCTTAGCATATTTTCTTTATCTTTTCTTAACTTTTCTCTATCCTCATGATGATCAGGATATCCTTTGTATAAATTTGCAGGCTGGTAGAATGCTGGATTCTTGCTAATTTCTGGAGACTGATTTCTCTTTTTCTTCTGAAACTTTTTCTTTTTCTTTTCTTCTTATTAACATCTTTCTTTTTTCATCATTTAGATCTTCAATTTTCATATATTGATAGACTGGTGTCTCAGACAATTCTTTGTCAATTTCAGCAATCCTAATTTCTGAGGAGACCTTAGACGGGTTAGAAGAGAACATATAAAACTGAAATCGGGAGGACCAAAGCAACCTCCTAAATTTGCTTCTTCATCAGAATTGGAAGAACATGAGTCAGATGAATCTGGAGCAAATTTATCTAGGGCAAGGTTGGAATTAGAGGAATCTCCTTCTTCTGGTAAGATATCGATTTCACCTTCAGGGTAGTCTCTTGCTGCACACCGAGCTCGATCCCACCAGGCTGGATCCAGGTCTTCTGAAAACATGGTAGGAAGTTTAGTATTTTTCTTTTTAATTGGGAATTTGTTAGCCTAGTGACCCTTTTTACCATAGATGAAACATTTTTCTTTATCTACAGGTTCAGATATTTTCTTAAAGTAGGCTTTATTTTGAAATATTTTTGTTTTTTTATGCTTATAGCCTTTATCTAGATGAAATATAGGTGCACTAGTATATTTGGGATACTTTTCCTTCTTACAAATACATGATTCATGCCTGAAGTGTTCTTGATTGTGGGAGCCACACCCCCAATCTGAAATTTTTGCAATATCTTTACAAAAACCCAAGGAAAACATTGAAGAGTGTCGCTTGAAATTTTTAGCCACTCTTTTCTCCAGAAAATGTTCTTGCCAAGTTTCCATGATGAATCCATTTAATTGGGTAAGGGAAAGATGTGACAGAGGGATGTTTTTATCTTTAAGATGTTGTTCAATAGCATTAGGAACATGTCTAGGAAATCTTCTCAAGTAATGTTTCAGATATACGGGATTATCAGCATTTCCAGAAGAAATCAACAATTTTTGCATATAGAAAAAATATTCTTCACACTTATTTAGGTCACAGATTTTGGCTGACATAAATAAAGATGCAAGATGTTCATAATCTTCATTTTCATCAGGACCATAGAATTCTTTACCAAGGGCAGTAAGAATTTTTTGGTCTGCATCTTCTGCATTCAACATTTCTTATCTGGATTCTTGGGGAATCCAACGCCACCTTTTGAGGCTAGCCCTGAAAATCCTGCAACCAGCTAGAGTGCTAGTTATTGGCCAGTTATTGTATTGTCCAGTGTTCTTTTGTACAAGAACCAATTTCATAGAAGCTGGATGGCATATCTAATTTGGGTGCGGGATTGACATTGTAAGTTGAACACAGGTTGATCAGGCATTTGGGAGATTAAATTATTCATCCCATTTATTCTGAAACTAAGAGAACAAGGTACCGATGAAGGAGAAATATCAGGAAGATTTGACCTTTCAGTATCAAAAGGAAGGGGAGGACCTGTTATCTGAGGATTAGTATGACTTTGGTCGTTTAGATTTGAGGATCCAATATTTTCTCTTTTTGGGATTCTGAATGCCGATAAATATTTATCTAGGAGGGCATTTGGCATCTATTTGAACTGGGAGACCATATTTTTTAACTCATGAAGCTCTGCTTGATCTTCTATTTCTTTACCAAAAAATGAATTCTAGTTTTTGGTCATCTTCTTGGATACTCATCATTCCAAAAGAGTATATTCTTTCATGTTTGACTTTATGACCTTTAGCTGCAAGCTCTAATGCAGTTTGGCTTACAAGGATCTTTTTACTATTTATATTTTGTGTTATGACCATCATTTTTCCTAGGACATCTAGCCTTTTTTTATAATTTTTTGCTTGCTAAAATAATAGCAGCTTTTACTTCATATTGCCGTGCAAGCAAGTGATCAATTTTAGCTTCGTGCTAGGAAATATGCTCTTTTTCTATGTGAGCTTTTTGTCTGAGAAGTAAAATATTAGAGGCTATGTCATCTTTGTTTTGGCCAGTCAGTGTTGTTGATAATTGCTGTAATTAAGAAACTTTATTTCATCAGAGACGGTTTTGTGTGGATTTGATGATCTATGTGGCACGAACTCTCTTTTAGAAAAACCATCATGAGAAAACTGTCGAAATGAAGTATCAGGAAGATTTCTTCTTGGGTGGAACGATGTTTCACCTTGTGAGTTTGTGGAGGTAAAACCAGGGCCACTTTTATGGAGAGGCATCATGTACAAACTGACTCCTTTGTTTATGAGTTTAAGTCTCTCAAGAACTTTTCGGTAGGCAGGGCAGTCTGCATGTTGACCTTTATGCTCACTGTTATGAATGCCTTAAAATGAAATATGGGAAGAAGAGCAGGGTTCAAACATGGTTGATCTTTCAAAAGTATTATTTACATAAGGGGATTTTACAAGAGGTGGGGAAAACTGAGGAGAGGAAAACCCTTCAGGAAATTTAAAAGAGTTTGAAAATATGTCAAAGACAAGGGGTTTAGGGATAGAGAGTTCTTGGTTCTTATTTTTGTCATAGTCTCTTAACTCTCTATATCTTACCTCCCATTGCTTTGGGTAACTGATGCCAGTCCAGTCAAATGTGATATGGGTGGAATTTTTAGACTTTTCAGTTTCCGCCATGCTGAGAAAGAGCAAACTTTCATGGAATTTAGGAGTAAGAGGTGGAAGGGAATCATTTCCAAAGAGGATGGCAACTAGAGATTTAAGCTAGATAATTTTGGAGCCAGTGTCCATTTTTAAACCTAGAGGATAGATAGAAGCTTTTAGTAAATCATAGATGTGGAGGTCATCTAGGATGACTGAATATTTAGGAAAGATAGTACTAAAAAATGGGCCATTGTGCAAGGGACCTTCGAAACCTCCAATTAAAGCATGAACAAAATATAAGTGACGGGTATCCAAAACACAACATAATGAAGAAACATTCATATAGGGTCATACTAATGGACCGAGTCCTAATTTGACAATGCCCAGATGCGCATATCTGTAACCTTTTTTTTCCCATTCATTTTTTTATTTATCAATTAGATTGATGTGAATGGGATCTTCTTAGTCAGTGAAGGTGATGTCTATGGAACTGATTTTAATTTGACTGCTGGATTTATATTGCCACCGCTTCATTTTATAAACCTCAGAGGGTAAAATTTTAGGCATTTTCCAGTCACGGGAAGGTATTGTATCATTAATGGTGATTATGGATGATGAAGCTCTAGGATTCTGAAAGGAAGATCTTCTTTCAGTCAAAGAGACAGTAGTCTAATCTATATATTGGAAATTCAGTGAAGTAATCCCTACAAACTCCATTGAAGGATCCATGGAACACTTACCGAAATCAGGAAGTAAAGGAATAGTATTGGGATTTAGGATATCCTACAGGTCTTGTAAAAGACAACAGAAGTGGATTTACGGCTCCTGAAACCACAAAAATTTGAAACAAACTCAGATATCACAACTATTCCACACAGATACTTCACAAAAATAAATTATGTTCCCAGATTGCTTTTACACAGAAAGATTTTAAAAGACTAGAATTTGATTAAAAGAGATTCTGAAACTTACAAGTAGTAAGAGATGATACAAATAGCGATGATAGAGATGATAGAGATGAAACGATGGTGAAGTTTGGTGTTCATGCATTTCGGTCTTGGTGTCTTGGTATAAGATCCAGCGCGCTATTTTTACAATCTCTTACTACTTGTAAGTTTCATAAGCTCTTTTAATCAAATTCCTATCTGTTAAAATCTTTTTGTGTAAAAGAAATCTGGGAACAGAGTTTATTTTTGTGAAGTATCTGTGTGGAATAGCTATGATATCTGAGTCCGTTTCAGAGTTTTATGGTTTCAGTCGTTGGTTTTAGGAATCGTAAATCCACTTTGTTGTCTTTTACAATACCTATAGGATATCCTAAATCCCAATACCATTCCTTTACTTCCTAATTCCGGTAAGTGTTCCATGGATCCTTGTTGTATTCAAGCAGGAAGGAGTATAATGCACACATATTGGTTCAAGCGCTTAACCATCGTATTCATTCAATATATGGTATTCTTATACATGAAGAGATAGGTTGGAGTGGTTGCACCTGCTCCAACCGGTCATTTGTTAAGGTTATCTAATTATATATTTTAATACATTATAATATATGATGACTTTAGGAAAGGCCTATTAGCCCCTTCAACATCTCCCCCATGAACAAAACGTTTCTTCTTCTCAAAGAGAACAAAGAATTATGCATCAACATTCTGGGTCTCTGCTACTACTGAAGTAGTCCTCATTGTGCATCAACCATGCATACCGGTTTGCTTAGGTAACTCGGCCGCAACATCCACCAACTTGATAGGAAAACACACGTGTCCGAGGCTCTACTATGACTAGATACTCTTCAGCCTCCATCTTCAATTTGGCATTAGTCCATCGAAGTCTCATTCTCTCACAATGGCAATAAACCATCCGCAATGAGGTCTTTTGGTTTAAATCTTCACCCTTGCTCATCTGACCGGCATCTCCATCGGTTTAGGCATGCGGGGCCTTTTGGCTCTTCGACTTTCTATGTTATTTCTTTGTTTTCTAGTTTTTTGAGGTCACAACTTAGGAACATATTTGCATTATACACTAGGGGATTTCGTTGTTCTAATGTCATCATCTAGCGTTGAGTTCTTCTTTTGTGTCTTGTAAGGTGACTTCTGCTTGAATGTGATCATTGTCAACTTCATTCTGTCGTGAGGCTTCCTACAAGTTTGTAAATTTTCATTGCTCGATATGGCTGACTGACTTGACTTGACATACTTAACTCAACATGAGTTACTAAGTCGACTAGATATCAACTTGATTTACAATTGTAGAGGGGATCACCTGCCTCGAAAGACTCATGTTTAACCCCCTCTTTATTAACTTTAAAATCAAAGCTTCTGGGAGACCACATATAATTTAACTGACTCGACATAACAAGGGGTTAGCCTCGACTATGATGAGATATTACCCATAATTTTAAAATGGAGGATCCCTTCGATCAGAATGGACATCAACCAAAATTTTGATATCTACCCAACATTTGTAATTTCTTCGATGTACGACCAAGTATTACTTCGCCGACCAATTTTTAAAAGCTTTCCCAACTTCGACTATTTGCATATCGACCGTTTTTATAAATAAAGTACCCCGACCATACATACCAACAAATTTAAGGACGCCGACCTATGTTAAGCTCGACCATAGAAATTAAAAAGAAAAAGGACACAAATGTATCTTGCCGAGCAAAATTTTAATCACGACCAAATAACTCCATTTACATACTTTACAAATTACTCATCAACTTAAGAAAATATGGTATGCTCGACCATTAAGCTTTGACCGTATGATAGGTTAAGAAAATACCAGCTTAGACAAGGCAAACTTTTATCAACTAACTTAAATTCTTGTCGACCAATTCATATGACCCAAGTGGTGTCATATAAAATGTTGAAAAACCCAACTAAGATAATCAAATTGGGAACCGACCATTTAATACCGCAAGGCACTTTGAATACTCCAATTGTTCGCATCTTCCATAAATAAGTTTGGCTGTAATGTCGATGGATGCCTTATGAATAATATAAACTTGATAGCGAATGATAGTCGAAGAATTTTATTTGGTTGATCGATTAATAAAGTCATGCAGCTTTGAAGATCCCATTCAAAAATGCCTTCCATCATTGTACAACTAGTCGACATGTGGCCTCTCTATTTAGCAATTAGCCTCTCGATGCAGCACAGTCGATTGCATTACATCATCCTCTCCCTTCACCATAGAATATGTCCATCCATCAAACTCAGTCGTACTTCGATAATTGTGTGCTGAAGGAGTGTTGGACAGAGGAGCGTGTGCATAGTCGACAATCACTTATTCATGTGTCCATCAACAATGTATCGACCATCTCTGTCGAATCATAACAAGTCGAACAATGTCTAATCCATAATCAGTCGGTTCATCTTGTCGATGAGTCTGGTTAAGTTTGAATATGGCTAACCAGCGAAGGTCAACTTTGTCGTTCACTATAAATGTCGACCCCTCTAAGTCATCGGTGGAATTGTAGTATTTTGCTGAGTTGCAGGATGGAGTTCAGCATATAGGAATTATTATCCTCTTGTTCCCATCTCCCATGGTGCAGGCTATCAGTCGAACAGCCTATCAATCGAAATACCTTACCTTTGGAAGAACAGGAACATGTCCAACAAAATAGCATTTCCAGCATCCACGAGTAGTTTAGAATAGTCGGCTTCGAAGACAGTCGATATGAATTTCATTGTAAGATCCTGCATGTCGATGCATTTGTACTCTTGACGATGTCAGGTTACTAATACAAAGTCAATGAGGGAGTGATGGTCAAACAAGATCAGTCGGTGGCAATGTCGTTCTTCTTTGATTGACTATCATCTAGGTGATGGCTTTGTTTCACCAACCCAACTTCCATATCGTTAAGAACATATACAATGATCCTTCAGCATACTAACATATTCAATAGCACATAATTTTTATGCATCGACCAAATTGAAGATGTCGACTACTAGACATGCTTTTTACAACCCACATGCTTGTAAATTTTCAATGTCCAACTCATTTTTATTTTCGATAGAAACTTAAGTAACATAAGCCCTTGGAACCAGTCGATGGCTAGTTGGATGGTTGATGACTTCATACGATAGAAATCGATGGTCTCCTCCTTAGTTGGCAGTCTCTCTTTAGTCGGCGGTCTCTTCAACAGTTGGTGGTATCTCCAGCAGTGGGTTTCCGTGGCTATCAAATATGCTATTGGGTTTGATGGTGGATGAAATGTATGATATTAATTGCTGATATGAATATAGAAAAGTAACCAGTGGACGCATTCCTCCAGTCACGTCGTCACCTAGAATATTGAATGATTAGATCATTTATGAGCATTTCTTGCAGGGTTCTTTTGCTTGTAGGTTTTTGGTTTTAGTTGGTCTTCAACAGTGCATCAGCAACTGAGCAACGTTAGCATTTATTTTATTCTTGGAGGGAATATTCTTTCTCCTCACGATATTTTGCAGGTTCACTCCAGCTTTCATGCATTGTTGCTGTCACCCAGACTGCATGAAAGAGGCAACGATGCCATTGTTGTATTCAAGCATGAAGAAGTATAAAGCACACATTAACCATCAGAGAAAGAACACATATTGGGTTAATCGCTTAACCATCGTATTCATTCAATAGATGGTATTCTTATACATGAAGAGATAGGTTGGAGCGGTTGCACCTGATCCAACAGTTCATTTGTTAAGGTTATCTAATTATATATTTTAATACATTATAATATATGATGAATTTAGGAAAGGCCTATTATCCCCTTCGACAATCCTTCAATGGACTATGTAGGGCTTACTTCACTAGATTTCCAATCTACAGATCATACCACTGTCTCTTTGACTGAAAGAAGATATTCCTTTTAGAATCCTGGAGCTTCGTCATCCATAATGACCATTGATGATACAATACCTTCCCCTGATTGGAAACTACCTAAAATTTTACCCTCTGAGGTTTATAAAATGAAGTGGTGGCAGTATAAATCCAACACACAAATTAAAATCAGTTCCTGAGACATCACCTTCACTGATCAGGAAGAGCCCATTATCATCAATCTAATTGATAAAGAACAAATTGTCTGGGGAAAAACAAAAGGTTACAGATATGTGCATCTGGGCGATGTCAAATTATGACTCGGTCCATTAGTACGACCTTATATGAATGTTTCTTCTTTATGTTTTGTTTTCGATACCCGTGGCTTAGATTTTGCTGATGCTTTAATTGGAGGTTTTGAAGGTCCCTTGCACAATGGCCCATTTTTTGGTACTATCTTTCCTAAATATTCAGTTAGCCTCGATGACCCCTACATCTATTATTTACTAAAAGATTATATTCATCCTCTAGGTTTCAAAATGGATACTCGCTCCAAAATCATCCATCATAAATCTCTAGTTGTCATCCTCTTTGGAAATGATTCCCTTCCACCTCTTACTCCTAAAGTCCATGAAAGTTTGCGCTTGCTCAGCATGGTGGAAGGGAATCACATTTGACTGGATTGGCATCAGTTACCTAAAGCAATGGGAGGTAAGATACAGAGAGTTAAGAGACTTTGACAAAAATAAGAACCAAGAACTCTCTATCCCTAAACCCCTTATCTTTGAAAGATTTTCAAACTCTTTTAAATTTCCTGAAGGGTTTCCCTCTAATCAGTTTTCCCCACCTCTTGTAAAATCCTCTTCTATAAATAATACTTCTGAAAGATCAACCATTTTTGAACCCTGCTCTTATTCTTGTCTTTCATTCTCAGGCGTTCATACAACGAGCATAAAGGTCAGCATGCAGACTGCCTTGCCTATGGAAAATCTCTTGAGAGACTTAAACTCAGGAACAAAGGAGTCAATTTGTACATGATGTCTCAAACTCGAAGTGGCCCTGGTTTTTCCTCCACAAACCTGCAAGGTGACACCTCATTCCACCCAGGAAGAAATCTTCTTGATACTCCATTTCGACTGTTTTCTCTTGATGGTCTTTCTAAAAGAGAGTTCATGCCACATACATCATGAACTCCACACGAAACTGTCTCTGATGAAATAAAGTTGCTTAATTACAACAATTGTCAGCAACATCTGACTAGCCAAAACATAGATGACATATCCTCTTATATTTTACTTGTTAGGCAAAAAGTCAAAGAGAAAAAGAGAATATTTCTTTAGTCGAAGAAATTGATCACTTGCTTGCAGGACACGATGAAGTAAAATTTGCTATTATCTTAGAAAGTGAAAAATTAGAAAAACGGCTAGATGTCCTAGGAAAAATGATGGCCAGAACACAAAATATAAATAGTAAACAGAGCCATGTAAGCCAAACAACATTAGAGCTTGCAGCTAAAGGTCATAAAGTCAAACATGAAAGAAGATACTCTTTTGGAATGTTGAGTATCCATGAATATGACCAAACACCAGAATTCCTTTTTGTTCAAGAAATAGAAGATCAAGCAGAGCTTCATGAGTTAAAGAATATGGTATCCCAGTTCAAAGAGATGCCAAATTCCCTCCGAGATAAATATTTATCGGCATTCAGAATCCCAAAAAGAGAAAATATTGGATCCTCAAATCCAAACGACCAAAGTCATACTAATAGTCAGATAACAGGTTCTCCCCCTCCTTTTGATATTGAAATGTTAGATCTTCCTAACAATTCTCCTTCGTTAGTACCTTGTTCCCTTAGTTTCGGAATAAATGGGATGAATAATTTAATCTTCCAAATGCCTTATCAACCTATGTTGAACATACAATGTCAATCCCGTGCCCAAATTAGATCTGCCATCCAACTTCTATCAAATTGGGTCTTATACAAAAGAACATAGGACAATACAATAATTGGCCAACAACTAGCACTCCAGTTGGTTGCAGGATTTTCAGGGCTAGCCTCAGAATGGTGGCACTGGATTCCCCGAGAATCTAGAGAAGAAATGTTGAATGCAGAAGATGCGGACCAACAAATTCTTACTGACCTAGGTAAATAATTCTATGGTCATGATGAAAATGAATATTATGAACATCTTGCATATTTATTTATGTGTGCCAAGATCTGTGACCTAAATAGGAGTGAAGAATATTATTGCTATATGCAAAAATCGTTGATTTCTTCTGGCAATGATGATAAACTTGCATATCTGAAACATTACTTGAGAATATTTCCTAGCCATGTTCCTGATGCTGTTGAAAAACATCCCTCTTTTAGGTCTTTCCCTTTCCCAATTGCATGGATTCATCATGGACACTTGGCAAGAACTTGTCTGGAGAAAAGAGTGGCTAAAGATTCAAGTGACACTCTTGAATGTTTTCCCAGGTTTTTGTAAATATATTGCAAAAATGCCAGATTGGGGGTGTAGCACCCACAATCGAGGACACTTCGAGCGTGAATCATGTAGTTGTAAAACGAAAAAGCAGCCCAAATATACTAGTCCACCTAGATTTCATCTAGATAAATGTTATAAGCATAAAAAGGGCAAAAGATTTCAAAAGAAATCCTACTTTAAGAAAATATATGAATCTGCAGATAAAGAAAAATGTTTCATCTGTGGTAAAAAGGGTCACTGGGCTAACAAATGCCCAAATAAAAAGAAAAATCCTAGACTTGCTGCCACGTTTTCAAAAGACCTAGATTTAGCTTGGTGTGTAGCAGGAGACTACCCTCAAGGTGAAATCGTCTTCTTACTAGAAGAAGGAGATTCCTATGATTCCGAACCTGCCCTAGATAAATTTTCTCGAGACTCATCTAACTCCTCTTCTTCCGATTTTGATGAAGAAGCAAATTTAGGAGGTTTCTCTAGTCCTCCCAATTTCATTTTTTATATGTTCTCTTTTAACCCACGTAAGGTCTCCTCATAATTTTTGAGACCCTTGTCTATCAATATATGAAAAGGAAAGATCTGATAAATGAAAAAATAAATCTTTTAACAAGAAGAAAAGAAAAAGAAAAATTTTCAAAAGAAAAAGAGGAATTTGTCCCTCCAGAAATTAGCAAGAATCCAACATTCTACTAGCCTGCAGATTTATACAAAGGCTATCCTAATCATCATGAGGATAGATAAAAGTTTATAAAAGATAAAGAAAATCCATTAAGACTACATATCAAAGTAAGCAGAATTCCCTAAATAAGCTGGTAAAAAAAATAGAGAAATTGAAAAGAATGCTTGAAATAACAATAAGAGAAAGAGACCAGTCCTATGATAAAGAAATGTGTAGAGCCTATGCCAAAACATTATAGTCACCAAAAATTGCTGAAAGTCCAAAAAATTCTCAGCACACTAGTGATTCATGAACAAAAGACTGCCATAATGATGAACCATCACTAGGATCTCTAGGACTATTCACCAGTCCTAAATATTTCATTAAAATAAAGTTTTGTCCATCTGAATTCAAGTCTTATGAGCTTGATTGTTTGATAGATTCAGGTTTCCCAATGAATTTGGTAAAAGGAAATGCTATACCATCTTTTTACTCGGAAAAAACAAACAAACATGGTGTAGCCATTGAAGGAACTCCTCTATAGCTCAAAGGACGAGTTCCAAATTTTCCAATAAGCATCAGTGGAATAAAATAAGTTTTGCATCTCAATAGGCTAGATGACCTAAAAGAAAATTGCATCATAGGATCACCCTTCTTGCATAAAGTCAGCCCCATTATAGTTGATGAGCCCAATATGAATTTTTATTGTACAATAAATGGCAGAAGAGTTTCCACCCCTCTATACTATTGTGCTTTTATCAAATGTAAGAATATTGTTCCCCAATCTAACCCCACCCTTAGTCTTACAGAACTGTTCAAAATGGAAAGATGCAACGCCTATGCAGAAATGTATAAAGAGTCTGCCCTCTCCAAAATTTCCTCTAAAATAGAGAAGGATTGCACCTTAGAGTCACCTAATTCATTTTGGACCAGGGAAAAATACTTTGTCTCCTTACCTTTTAACCGCTTAGAAAAACCAAATGCTCAAAAATCCTCTGCTGCCCTTATGTCTCCCTCAGAAAGAGAAATCTTAGATAAAGGCCTTATAGAACTTTCTGAGAGCCCTTGGGCATGTTGAGCATTTGTTGTCAATAAACACTCTGAGGTAAAAAGAGGAAAACCTAGACTCATTATGAATTTTAAACCCTTGAACAAAATCCTTGAACCACTCCATTACCCTCTGCTTGATAAATCTAGTCTACTGCAAAGAATAACAGGATGCACAATTTTTAGCAAGTTTGACCTAAAGTCTTGTTTTTACTAGATTGGAATTGAAGCAAAATACATGTACAAAACCACCTTTGTTGTTCCTCATGGGAAGCATCAGTGGAAGGTCCTTCCATGTGGCATAAATAATGCACCATCAGAATTCCAGAAAAGAATGGAAGATGTCTTCAAAGAAAAGAAATGGGCATTAGTGTTTTATTCTTTGGTTTTCAAACATGGATTGGTTTTGTCAAAATCCAAAACAGAAATTGGCAAAAAGGACATTGAATTTTGACGATATAAAATAAGTAAAGAAGAAGTGATCCTTCAAGAACATGTCCTGAAGTTTTTTGCTCACTTTCCTGATCAGATCTTAGAAAATAGTTCAATTGCATATATTTTTGGGAAGCCCAAATTATATTAGGCCACTCTACAAAGGACACGAAGATGACATTCATCTTCTGCAGCAACGACTGGAGAAAAATCCCCCAATATGGAATAAATATATGACGGATGCAGTAAAGCAAATCAAAGAAAAAGTAAAACAACTTCCTCCACTTTCACTACCACAAGGTTCGGGTCAAATGGTGATTGAAACAGACGCCTCCAATAAATATTGGGGAGGTATTCTCATAGAAAAACATGGAGATCAAGAGGAAATCTGCGGCTATGCTTAAGGAGCATTCAAAAATGCAGAAATCAATTATCCGTCAAGTCACAAGGAAATCCTCGCAGTCAAAAAGACTGTAAACCATTTCAAGATTTATCTAAGACTTGTCAAGTTTATTGTTAGAACAGATTTGAAAATAATGCCTGGTATATTCAAGAATGAAAATCTTATGGCAAAAAATAGTTCCAGGATTCTAAAATGGTTTCTTTGGTTGTAAAAATTTGATTTTGAAATTGTATATAAACCAGGATATTTGAATTGTGTTGCTAATATGCTAACCAGAGAAGAATTACAGGAGAAATCTAGCCTCAACATGTTTGGCTATGGAGCATCCAGCTCGTCAAACAAAAAATCTAAGATTCGAATCTTCAATGATCCCTTGTTAGAAGAAGAAAGATAATATTTTTTGAATTGCGACAACAAAAAGGAAGAAGATAAGTATCTCGCACTCTCCTTGATCCAACAAGTAAATGCCTCTCTTATGAAAATCCAAATATTGGAGAGATGGGAAAAACAAGCCTTTAAAGGCTTAGAAAATGCCATGTACTAGCTTCAGCAGCTTAATCATGTTTGGGTTGACACAACTTATACAGATGGAAAAGAATTGTATTATGTCGATATCGGTCTAGGATTTTTAAAATGGAATGGTTATAACATCATATTACAGTTCTACAGAGAACGAGGAGAAATAATAATTTGTGGAGATCCTTCTACATTGATGAAAAAACAATGGTCTGGATGGACAGAAGTTTTCCTTGATAAATTCTGTCCAAGAAAAGATTAGGCTCAACAACATGTAAATTTCATCCTACACCTTCAAGCAAACATGATCATTGGACACCACAGTCATATGTGGTTTAAATTTAAACTGCGGCATCTTGGAGAAGCTTACTCTCCTCTTAAACCCCATGTTTTCACTAAGCATAAATTCAGAAGAATGGACAAAAATGGTCGCCTCGTAGATCATAAAATTCATACAAGAAGAACTCCTTTAAACCTTAAAGTTGAATCCATTTTTCAAGGACAGTTTTACTGTATTCCTAATGAAGTCATGATCGGATCCGATGTGGAACAATATTTCTCAAATTGCTTATTTCTGGATACCAAATTTGGTTTAGATAGCGACTCTTACTCTAATAGATTCGTTGGTTGTACATGTGGGGAAAACCCATGTATTTGTAATCATTGCAATGAATAATGGAAAGCGTCGTGGGTCGCTAATAGTAGCTCCACTGTGGAAAACATACAGTCTTTTGTCAGTAAATATCAGTGTGTTGTCAGTCCGTAGATTCTTTCACATGGTTTGGGTGACTTACCCAACAAAAGGTGTGATTTGATCCACTACCATGAGATCCGAATCAAGTCTTTTTACCGTTAGGTGTAAGTTTCGAGTCACTGGTTTATTGGCTAAAATTGTATAAATAAGGTGTTCCTCCTTTCATTTGGACACCGTGTGCTTCTAAGTCTAGTAAGATTTCTGCATTTTGTTAGTGTGTCGAGCACTGTGTATGCTCTCCCTTTGCGCCTCGAGCGATCAACTGGGATCAAAAGCAGTGATCTCAATTGTAATGAGTGTGTCAAACCAGTAGCGTATGCTTTCCCTCTGCACTTAGTGTGATCAGTTGGGATTAGAAACTCTGGTTAATTATAGTCTACGCTTGTAATGATCTTCTCCCTCCGAAGACGAACAAGTAATAATTTAGTTTGTATTGAAGGAACTGCATCATCTGAAGTTTGAGCTGCACCAGGGGTAACTTATGGCCTTACTTAGTTAGTATGACTAAGGCATGAGTTATCGTTATGTACAGGAAGGCGAGTTTTTCTGACTTCAAAAAACCCACCAATTTAACCAAGAGGTCCTAAAGACAAGACGTAAACTCTAAGTTTTACACTAGGGTCTTGAATCTTTATCTTAGTTTGATTAATCATAAACCATTTTACAACCCTCCTTACAATATTATTGAGTTTTCTTTGCAGGTTTAGTTATTATTTAAACAAGGTTTACATATACCCATAGTTTCGATAAAGACAAGGATTAATGACACTATCTCTTCAAAAGGGATAAAATATTAATTGTACATTCTATGGTACGGAATTATTATGTTCATCGTCCTTCATATTAGCAACTTGGTTGAATTAAATGTGATGGGAAAATGTGTTGTATTGAGCTGCACCAGGGGTAACTTATGGCCTTACTTAGTCAGTATGACTAAGGAATGGGTTACCGTCATGTACAGGTAGGTGAGTTTCTCTGGCTTCAGAACAACCCACCAATTTAACTAAGAGGTCATAAAGACAAGAGGTAAACTCTTTTTCTTTCGACAGGGCCTTGAATCTTTATCTTGGTTTGATTAATCATAAACCATTTTACAATCCTCCTTACAATATTATTGAATTTTCTTTGCAGGTTTAATTATTATTTAAACAAGGTTTACATATACCCATAGTTTCGATAAAGACAAGGCTTGATGACACTATCTCTGCAAAAGGGATAAAATATTATTTGTACATTCTATGGTATGGAATTATTATGTTTACTTAAATGTGATGGGAAAAGGTGTTGTACAAATTATTAACTCGCGACCTTTCAGACCAAAAGGACTTGTTCTAGACTCCAGAGACTTATGAGTTGTGAAACCCTAGAGAGTTTTGTTGGTATCTGGAGTGTTTAGTTAGTCATTTCCTATGTCTCTGGGGGGTTTTGCTGTAGGAACCAAACCTTCGAAGGTCCTCGGATTCTTGGCTTTGTTTTCTCCTCGAAAGGAAACTACCCGGCTCAACCATTGCTTGCGACAGTCTAAACTTGATCCAATTGTTAACACACTGACGAAGCCTGTGTTTGGATGGTTTCAGCGTGCCAAGAAGATCAAACAAGGTGACTAGGTTTGTTTTGTTTTTTTTGGCTTGATATATTTTCCAAGATTTTTCTGTATTCTATCAGATTTTAATTCCCTGGTTAATGTACTCCTCGCAGGTATAAAAGCTGGACGGGGTGGAGGCCGACACCGGCTGCTAAGTCTTCCTTTTTTTAACTTGTAAGGCCTCTGTCACTTCCACGTGGCTCTTAAGGAAGAACTAGTTCTGTAGTGTACTCTTATGCGTTAGATCTTCCTCCAATCTGGGGTCGATATAGGAAGATGGGGTTCGCTGCTATAAAGACAGTTTTATAATAGGAAGAGGGTGGTCTTAACGCCATTTTGTAAAACTGTGGCTGCTTTGTGTGTTTTTTTTAATAAGTATTTCCATGTATTAAATACCCTACTAGGGTTATAACTTCGTTTACCTCGTTTTCTAGTTTTTCTTAGAATACTAACCGGGATTCTCGCGCTTGGACCATCCTTGAAAGAAAAGTTATACCTCTATAAAGGATTATGGTTGTGTGTAATCTTCAGTTTATTGTTGACCTGGGAGGGATTTATTATTTAGACAACAGTTTTGCGCAAGGGAAAGCTACGAGCCTTACTAGTTGATTTTGGACTTAGTTTGTAAAACACTGTTGAAGAAATAATGCAGAAATTCTTAACCAACAGTGTTGGGTTTGATACTCAACCTCCGCGTTTGTTTTTAAAAAGGGATTTTATTTTAATTCTTTGCTGCAAGAAAATCCTAAGATAATCTATTAGATATATAAATATAGTTGTGAGCACTATTTAAAAGGGATAAGGTCGCGATGCCAATATCTTCTGAGTAATATCTTCGGCATTGGCTTTCAATAATTGTTGCATTTGAAAATTTTAAGGCCGAGAGCCTTCACCCTGTCCATTTTTATTAGATTAAGGGTTCTCGAGAGCGCTTTTTAGTGCGACCGTAATGAAAGTATGTTTAAAATTATTTGTTATTCCATTACTGTAGCAAGTTAAGATACTATGTAATTTTAGGGTAATCTGTATCTTTTAATAGTTTATACTCAGTTTTCCACTAAGTAATCACAGGTCTTAAGGCCTCTGCTAGCGTTTTTGCTAATTTACTTGAAATACTTCTTGGGATCTCTAAATTAAGATACCGCACACAAAGAGCTTAAAACTGATAAGTGGAGTTATTACTATTTTGACTTTATTTGTTTACAGTTTTATGAGGATTTGATGTTCTGTTGGGTTTCAGCTAACTCAAAAATTGGTAATGGAATGATTGAAGATATTATAGAAAGCTTCTCTTTTACTTCAAAACTATTATGTGTTTCTTATTAAAAGAAAATAAATCATGTCTAAGAAATTTCTTACAGCTTCTATATTGTTTGTTTAATTCCTTTATATAAAGTCGTATTAACCATACTATACAAAAATAACTAAACCCTAGGACTATCTAGGGGTAAGGTTATCTGGTTCTAGGTTTTTGTGTAAAGCCTTATTCCGAGTATTTTTGCTAAAATTTAACATTTAGCCAAGAGGCTCTTTAAGACCTTGTCCTGTAGCTAACTACTGCAGAAACAACACCAAATTAGATCATAATCCTGGAAACAGTAATAATATTTGTGGATAACTTTGACTTGGTGTTACATTAATGATTTAACTACTAAGAAGTCTGGATTAACGTATGTTTTAGATTGCTTGCTAGTTTTAAAATATGATTCAGTAATTAGTGTGATTGATTAGAGACACACAGTTTTATTGAAGAAAAACTAAGTTTGGATTTGTATAGTTGGGGGTTTTTATTTAGCTAGACGTAAATATGGTTGAGTATGAAAGAATACTTGATACATGCATACAATAAAAGGGTTCTGTAATTATTCTAGCTTCTTAAGCTTGTAGTGTATTTTCGGTTTAATAATGTGTTTAAGGTTTTCTATATAAATTGTACATGCATACAATAAAAGGATTCTGTAATTATTCTAGCTTCTCAAGCTTGTAGTGTATTTTCGGTTTAATTATGTGTTTAAGGTTTTCTATATAAATTGAAACAACAACTGATAAATTCTAACTGTCAGCAGATTAAACACATTATGAAGATAAAGTACCTTTTATTGAATGTAAACAATGAGCATTCATCAATTTGTACTATTACTCAGCATATCTTCCCATTTAACATAATTTATATCTCCGTGTACTAGACTACATCACTACGGCGGTGAGAGGAAAAATACAGGGGATAATTATTTTTCCATTCTAAATAAAACAACCTCTATTAAATACAAGTTCTAGAATCTTAGATCCATTTGTATATAGCCTATAACTTCATTCTAAATATCATATAGTTCTCTTAAACAAGAAATAACAACGTTATAAAAATATGAGAATTTGAACCTCGAAATGTTCCATAGAAATGGGACCAACACCCAAGGGAGACTGTTCCACCCAACCTTTTCCTGAAGTAGCCAAATCACTTGCTTAGGACTCCTGAGCTTGCTCACTGCACCACTATGATGGAGTTCTTGCTACACAACATACTTCTGCGATTCAATACTTGACATCAGTCTTAACTCAGGAAATCACTTTCCATATCCCCTCATCCAATTCATTGTGTTCTTGACTTTTCAGTTTGCAGCAATCACAAGTTCATTCTCTCAGAAATCAGAATGAGTGGTAAGCCTCCTGCTCATTTTGATGGTTTATATAAGATTTCCTAGATATTTGGGTCAGCTTTGAAATTAATGAGCCACCCAGCTCAGTTCCCTCTCTCACGAAACATGACCACTTTTTTAGGGATTATGCTCCTGCAACTCATAGAAAGTGAATGCTAGTGCTACCACTTGTCAAACAACCTTCTACAGCTCCTCGTTCCTCCTAGTGGGTAGTGAACACTCATTTAACTGTCTCCCTAAATAGGAGCCTCCTTTTATTAATTTTTAAAATAAATAGTTCTTTAATTAAAGTCATCCTTGACCCGCTTGGTCATAAACTTTACAATAAAAATTAACATAATGTTTTTGTTGATATAAATAATAAATATTTATTTTCAGTTTTGGGTATGTTACAAGAATGGATTTACAATTGCATGGAGGTATTATGAGTTGTTGCTAAGTTGATATTTGCTATCATGACAATTTTCTTCAAGGCATGTTTTATTTTGGAAACTTATGCAAGCTAGAGATTTGTATGGGTGTGTCTTATGTTTACAATCAGACCAAGTGTGAAGTGAAATAGTGAAAACCTAGTCCTAAGGGGACTATGACCCAACTATGGGGGATTGACAAGAATAGAGAATTTGTGTGTCTCTACCAATCTGTCGTTGGGTTGTTCATGGATTTGTCTAAACAAATTATCAAATAAGTTTGCTACTTAGGTAATTAGATATGTATCTTGATTTATGCTATCTTATGCAATCTATTGGATATTAATTGTACATGAACGTATATTGTACAATAGTCAAAGTTCCCATGTCGTTAAACATTAATGTTACGACTATCATTATGCATGAATGCCTCAAAGATTAGAAGAGAAAGAATATTGAAATTTAGTTAAAGAAAGGAATTGATATGCATTATTATTGTAGAAAAGTAAATTGCAGAAAGAAATAAAGTTGCAAAGACATTTAGTTATTTTATGTCTTATTGAAAACTAGTAGCGAACAATTTGTATATGTATTTTGAAACAAGCTAGTAAGTAAGTTGTTGCGTAAATGAGAAATCTATGGAAGGAGGTAGTCTTAAATGCATGGATGTTACAGATTGTTAAACATTCAAGAATATGGGTCATAGAATTTCCAAGTATTTCAATACCTAGAGATAGTAGTTTTGAAATCAGATTTTTAAATAAATATTTTTTTTGTAGTTAATCCACATTACATAGTTTATTTATTTACATCATGGCTATCAAGTCCATGTGACCTAGAAATATAAATATTTATTATAATTTAAACATAAAACTATCTTAGCCTTGAGAGCAAGAGGATATATTACCCTTACAATTAGTTAAATCCAAAATTATCTTGATATAAGTACTGTCAAGAAGAATACTTATGTTACTTAAGTTAATTAGAAACAAAAACTAAGAGCATTATTAATGTTCATTACTGTGTATTCTATGAGATTGAAAAAAACATGGATGAACTTTTGAAAGTATTCTTGCTAATAAATTGAGTTAATGCATATAACTAGTATACATATACTATGATATGCAACGAACATATTATAACTAGACCGAATCAATTATATTGCTCTCATGAATACAATGGAAAATCTATTGTATTTTTTGGCATCCGATTGATCAACACATCAACGTACATAAGTTCCTTGCATATCTGCCAAACGTAGCAATGCTACAGGTCTAGTGACATCTGGAAATAGATGTGTAGTGGTAGAGATAGTTTGAACAATATGTTCTAGTCAATTGTTAAGGGAAAAAGGCACAAGATAAGAAAAAGTGAATATTATAGTGAAGTGTTTTTCGATCCACTGCCACCACCTAGTAATGAAGTATATCAAGGTTAACCCACGGTCCTAAAGAATCATCCCAAATATTAACTAATTTGAACTTACCCAATATTATTAATCCCTTCAAACACATCAAATTATTAAGTTGTTTCATGATTTTAGTCCTATCCATATTTAATGATTACCATAAAAGGTCACCACTTCCCATAGTGCAGACGAGCATAGCTAGAATAATTAGAGAATATAATCAAATTATTACTATGAGTTGCAGTGACACAAACATATATGTTAGTCACTTATGAAAGATTCAATATAACCGTAAACAAATATCCATGTTCCCCCCGAATACACATTGGAAACATTAAGCAGAATGGCTGGAATTGAGGATGTCAAAAATTAATATGTTATTCATACACAATCCAAAGAATATTGTGTTATTGACTTTCCAGTCAAAGAATATAGTTAATCTTCCTCAAAACAAATGATCTACTAACCTCAAAAGGATTATAAAACCACAATTCTAAACACAAACCCAAGTATTCAAAATGGAAAATTATATAACAATAATAATTTCATTTGATGTTAAATGTTGTGAGTTTTTAAACTTAAATATTAAAATCTTTCCAAACTTATACCAATTACAAAAACATGAAAATTCCAAACATATACCAACTATAAAACATAGAAATGAAATAGAAAATATTAATTTAATTTATATGAATATCCAACATAAAAACTCAAACCATTATTCTACTTATAAAATATTGTCTAAAAATATCAAACATCAAAACTCAGACCATCCATCAAAACTAAAACCACCATTCTAATCATATAACATGAACACTTTAAAGTTCCAAAAATCACAATCCCAAACATATGAAAAATCAAGACTAATATACATGAGCTGTTGACTACCTATTCGACGGGGCATGAGGGTCTGCATACCACCTTCATTTCTTCCATAAGGAACCTTAATATGTTTGTGGGTAAACCTCGAAAGCGGGACATGGCCAAATCCTCTTTCTCCAATAGAGGATCGAATGAGGGGGTATGATGGAGTTTAAAAACCCTATTTGTTCTTACCTTTTTTATAAAGGTCTCCTGTGGGCTCTTGCTTATTATTCCACTTCCTCTGAATGAGATCTTAGAGAAGATGCAACCCTTAACAGGGTTAAGAAATGATCCTAGTCTCTTTTAATGTCAAAGGGTTAGGAAGTGGACCCAAAAGGGATTCCCTAAAGAGTTTTCTAGATAAGACTAAGCCTGGTGTGTTACTTCTACAAGAAACGATGATAGATACAGTATCAACTTGTAATTATTTTTAAACTAAAACCTACTTGTTATGTTACAGCTTGGGAATCCAAAGGGCTCTCGGGTGGAACGCTGGTTGCATGGAACCCCTGGGTGGAAAAAGGCGTTCATAACATATGCAGGAATTATGGTGGAGGGTCACTTCCTTGGCTTCTCAAATTCGATCAGAATTCTAAAAATTTATGCCCCTTACAACAGAAGGTTAGATTTTTTGGATAAAATTTTTGAGTCAGGTATATTAAAAGATAAATCTCTCATTGTATCTGGAGATTTAAATCCCACTCTATCTTTGGATGAGGTTTGGGGAATAGGTAGAAGGGAAGATCCAATCTCCGAGTATTTCATGGATAAAATGGAAGAGGAAAACTTAGTTGACATTGAGCCCAACGTCTTGGGCCTTACATGGTCAAATGGCAGATGTATGGTAGCAGGTTTGGCCAAAAGACTTGGTAGGTTCTTACTAATGGAAGAATTAGTTGAAGTTTTTGGATGGTTTATAAAATTCTCTCATTTCATTGGGTTCTCATACCATAAGGTAGTCCTGCTATGTAATGTCCCCAAAATTTGAAAAAAAATATATTAGGCTAGTAAAAAATACCTATGAGAAACATTATTGAACTTGCGGAATATAACGTACGATGGATATACCACTGTTTGGTCGTAAGTTGTTCTTACGTTCTATCATCCTAATTTCAATTGTGAATATTATTGTATACTTACGATGCCCTAATGCTTGTTTGCTACATTATTCATATGGTTATACATTATGGTGTATGTGTCGTTACTCGATTATATGCTTCTTTCATTTTTGCATAGTCTTACTTGTTATTTATATGGTTGTAACTTAACTTTGTTTCTGTAACTAAAGTAGGTGGAGTGGAGGGACTAGTTCTCCCATGACGGCGTGAGAGATAAAGTGTTCACTTGTCTAGCAGGCTTACTTAGTTCGGTTTGAACTAAGGCACCTCTTCTATTTCGTATGCAAATTATACTAGCGATGAAGATTTAAAGAGCGCTGAACATTTTGATCATTAACATACCTACTGTTTTTTATTACGCTTCCTTACAGACTCATATTGATAGCAAGGTAATTACTATCTTCATTAATTATTTAACATAGATAAATTATCTATGTGATACCTTCTATTCATTTTGTAATTTCGGATTCACTGTTTATCTCTTAATCTATCTACATTTTTATGTTTTCTTTAATAAAAGCATTAACATATCTTCTATTTCTTTTATGGCAGGTTATAAGCTTGGTTTAAGATCAAACCTGGATTTTATTATATAACCAAATACTACCATGGCATATTTCATATGCCATGGTTTCTAAGCTTAATGCTTAGGGAGAATGGGAGAGAAAAGGTTTAAAGTTTAACCTATGGTCTAAACGATACCTAACATGTGCATTGGGGATTAACTTTGGGTTAGCATATATTACATTGACTAAACATTATACTATACCCTGTATTAGAATTGGGGTGGCGAGTTATATCATATGGTTGAAACTTATGCGATGGGGTTTAAGGCCCTGCATGGAAATGGAGGCCACGATAATGTAATGTTTGTAAACTATGGAGATGTGGGTTTTGGGTTGATAGTGGAAACCAGGCTGGCACCATTAATGCATCTCAGGGTTTGGGGTAGCCCAAGCTTAGGGCTTGGCTCTACGAGTGACTTTGTCATTTCGATTGCCTCGCTGATGGTTTGGTCTTGGCTCTACGCAGAGGATGGAGGCGACACCCTGGTTAACGAAGGTAAGCTTCGTTTGTTTCATGGCAGTGTTTGATGTTTATTTTCGTGGCTCATTAGTTTCATACTTCTCACCATTCGTTGTTTTTTTTGTGGTTGTAGGTGACAGGGTTGGTGTGGAGCATCCTAGTTCAGAGCTTTACCACTGGTTCATGAGTGATGCCATAGGTGCACGACAATCCTCTCAGACACTCTGCACTTGGCACCTCTCGACATTGTGGGTAGGACTTGGTTATCACGTTGCTTAATGGGGTTTTACTGTGGCATTTCGATTCACTTTCAGGCCTGTGTACTAGTTTTCGGTTTGTAAAAATAATAAGGGTGCTTCTAGTAGTGAAATGGGGAACCTCGGGACTTGTATTGGCCTATGCAAATTGTGTATGTAAATCATGTTTTGATTTGGGGTTTTAAGCCTGAGCAGCACCATTGCTTGCAGTGGTGCCGTGGCCCTTGGCACGATTGTGTAAATTTATATTTGCAAACTTTAATGGTTTTGTGTGAATTGTATGAAGGTGATAAACCACCGAGTTTTTGAATATAGACTGTGTTTACTTTATTTTTCCATGGTTATTAAACAATACTGTGTGTATGAATCCATCTTGCATTTTATTAATGTGTTGTGATTATTTAAACCTTGGGGTTACATATGGTGTTCAACCTTCACAATGAGTCCATGTATTGTTACTTCCATTATTGTTAATAGTTAAATGAATGGAAATGATAGTGACAGTGAATGGTTTGGGGCCATGCCGTGAATGGCACGAGTGCCTTTCCATGGCAGCTGCAACATCGTAGAAGGTTTAGGATTTACGATTTGGTTTTTGATATGTAATGTGGATTTATAAATACACCGTGGGTGTAAACCCTTGTGTTGACAGGGTTGTTGTAGATTTCATTACTATTTCATTCATTAGTATATAATGTGGAAATGTATAAGAGCCATGGGTGTAAACCCATGATGGCTATCATCGTTGATGGTTGATTTGTTGACATGCATAAGTTTATCATAGGGTTTAATTAGGGGACTGTGTATTTATTTTAAGAGGTCGAGGTCATGCTTACAATGTAGGGTACAGAGACGAGAGTCTCATGACCTTGCCGTAGCGTAGTGATGTTATTATTGTATCCTGCATGCACTATGTGTATAGCATGGATTTGATTAATGTATAGTGACTCCACATGATTCAAATCCTAGTCGTGGCGGATGTAATGAGTTGTATTTTTATTTGCTGTCGGTTTTAATATAAGGGCATCGTGGTTATGTAAGCGAATAGCATGATAGTCTGTAGAATTCGTTCCTGCGATCTTAATGTAAACACCGAGTTCTTTATTTAATGATTATAATATTATTGTGGTTATTTTTTTTACTATGGATATGAGTTGATTATAGATGGGGCTAGTCGATTTTTATGGCATATGTTTTGATTAGGTAGATTTATATATTAGGACTGTGGATTTTAATTCGGAAATAGAACCTGAATTTAGACCAAAGAATGGTCACGATGCTTACCTCGTTTATTTTCTTATGATGAGGTTATTTTTAATGGAAATGATTT
>LPNX010216034.1:3464-64191 GCA_001517045.1 Pseudotsuga menziesii | reverse complement strand
TGTAGATAGTAGATTAGGTTCACTACATTATAAGCTTATACTTATATATATGAAATTATTACATCTACTCTAGTCTATTTAAATCTAAAACAAGCCTCTACTGAAAAATGGAATATTTGAGTAGAGTATAAAGGCCAAAAGAGCAGATAAGTGATAGATCTGAAATAAAACCTATTTTGTACTTAACCTAGTTTCAATAGTAAAATAATACAGGAATTAAAACTAGTGTGCATAACCCTTGATAAATATTTATACATGAAGTAAACTTGCAGAAGCAAACTGATGAATAAACCCTGGATACGTCTGGTATAGAAAATAACTTACAACCTAGGGTTATAATTAAAAAATGCAAACCCTAGCAGATTTTAAATAGAGAAAAAAATACATAGGGTTAGGAAATGCAATGTAATCATTTTCCTAACACAACTAGCATTCATTATAGGAAAATGGAATAGGCAGTCTAAAGGTTCATACCTGTAACTTGAAGCTTGTTTGATGGCTGAACCGACACACTCAAATAACCAGCATTAACAATTCCGAGGAATATTCGACCTATATTTTTTATGACCAAATCAGTTGGGAACTACCATGTTCCACCAAACCATGACCTGGAACTGTTCCTGGTTTAACTCTGGATCCCCCTGAGATGGACTCCAACATGCAACTAGCTTTTTGTATCTGGTATATCAGGTCTAGATCAGTTCTTCTTTTTCCTTCCAGAAAAATGTTCTCCAGGAATTTACTTGAGAGAAAAACAGGCAGAAAATGACTCCTCCCGATGATAGATCAGAACCCCAAGCCTTTCCTTGGCTTGAGACTTTATTTATAGACTTTTCAGTCAAAGGGACAGTTAAATCAAGCAACCTTGGTTTCTTGATTTAACTCTTTCCAATTAATTTGGGTAATTTTTAATACTTTAACTTAGGAACTTTCAACTAGTTCTTAATTTATACTTTTGTAGGTATTGGACTATTTATTATCTTTAAATAATAAATAATTAATGGATGGAGATTTTCTTTCTTTCTTTCATCATTAATATTATTATTATATTTATTATTATACATACCATGTATAAAATACATAATAATATAACATTTGTCTTTGGACTTCATATACCATGATCCCTATACTTAATGACACTTCTTTATTAAGGTCAAATAGGTATATGGTTAGGTCTAATAGGATAGGAAACTCTAAACATCCTTGCATGTTGGATTTCCCTCATATAACGTGGTAGTTCTTCAGTACTTGATGAGAATACACAAATTTGAAATTTCATTTAATCACTTATAAATAAGTCGGATGAGATCGATATTTTTCTCGAGTCATTTTCACTCAAAAGTTATTAAATTATTTTCAGTAACCCCTAGCACTTACCAGAGCCCAAACTCAATGCTTTAATAGAGAGTTACAAACTTAGTGCAATTCCAGAGATCTTCACTCAACACTAATGCTAGGATGTACTTGTATGATTCACCTAGGGATACAATGGCTAAGGATTTGATGCTCCAGAACTTATGCTCAACATCAACATGAAAGGCTCCAGGGCTTATTCCCAACACTTCCAAATATTATCTTTTCATGTGTTCTAGAGCTTCTTGATTAACAAAAACATAAGTACTCATGTGCTCTAGAGCTCCTCACTCAACACAAGACATTAATTACCCATGTGCTCCAGAGCTCCTTGCTCAACAAAAAACATTAGTTACCCATGTGCTCTGGAGCTCCTTTCTCAACACAAGCATCTCTTCAATCATGTGCTTCAAGGTCCATTCCCAACACAAACAAGCATATATATATTCATCAACAATTAGATTACACCCAATATATAAAACAAATCATCATGTTCATAAGAAGCGGGGTCTTTGACCCGATATATCAAAATAAAATATCAAGACATCATCATAGTCAATAGACTCATTCCTATAATTGTTAGGTCCAAAATTCGAGATATTACATCCCTCCCCGCTTAGAACAACACCGTCCCTGGTGTTCTAGGGACTCAGAATGACATCATGAAATAAAGCGGGGTAATCCTTTCTCATGGTGGCTTCATTCTCTTAAGTAGCCTCATCAGCCTCAAAGTGCTTCCATTGCACTTTTAACTGGACTATGGCACGCTTCCAAAGCTGCACCTCTTTCTTGTCCAGTATATGAATAGGCTTAGGGGAAAACTCCCCTTCAGGTTACACCTGTAATAAGGACCAATCAACTACATGTTTAGTATCATAAACATATTTGTTTAACACAGATGCATGGAAAACATTATGGGTTCTTACATGCGCGGGTAACGCTAGCTCATATGCCATAGGCCTTTTCTTGGCTAGTATTTCAAAAGGTCCACAAAATCTAAGTGCTAACTTACCACACCTACCCAAGCTTAACGAGCTTCATTTGGATTTTACTTTCAAGTAAACATGATCTCCTATTTGAAAGTCTTTATCTTCTCTTCTCCGATCCGCATAACTTTTTTGGTGGTCTTGTGCTTCTTTAAGGTTCACCTGGACCTTGGTAACCAACTATTTCAATTCCATCAAGAAATAAGGACCTAACATGAGCCGATCCACTGGGCTATCCCAAGTAACCGGTGTTCTACACTTCCGTCCATAGAGTACCTCAAAGGGGCTCATCTTGGCGGAAGTCTGATAACCATTATTATATGCAAACTCTATGAGATGCAGGTAATTCTCCCACTTCATAGGGTTGTTCACGACATACATCCTAAGCATCTCTTCAACAATCTGGTTTACTCTTTCTGTCTTCCCATATGTCTGCGAGTGATATGCAGTGCTAAATTTCAACCGCGTCTTCAATCCGAAGAATAAATATCTCCAAAAGTTTCTTGTAAACTTAACATATCGATTCAAGATGATTTCCTTCGGTATCCTGTGCAATCTAAATATCTCCTTCAAGAATATATCAGCAATGTTCAATGCCTTGTAGGTCGACTTCACAAGAATGAAGTGTGCTTCTTTTGACAACTTGTCAATGACTACAAAAATAGAATAATTTTGCTTCTTACTTTTCGGTAAATCGGTGATGAAATCCATACTAATGACATCCCACTTCCATTCCAAAATGGGTAACGGTTGCAGCAATCCCAAAGGATGCTGATGCTCAGCTTGACTACCTAACATTCCTGACATTTTGCAATAAACATCGCAATGTCAGACTTTAACTTAGGCCAGAAAAAGTGTCTCTTGAAGGCAAATATCATCTTTTGATATCCTAGGTGCCATGAGTAAGGTGCCCAATGAAATTCCATGAGGATGTTGGACCGAATGTCCCCTCCTTCTGGAACATACAATCGATCCTTGGACCATAGCAGTCCGGAATCGTCTAACTTGTATTCTTTTTGTTGTTGAAACAACCTATCCTCTTGGACTTTCTTGAGGATTTCCACATAGAAGGGGTCGACTCTGTTGGCCACTCTAATCCTCTCATGCAAATATGCATCGATTTGACTCAAAGTCACCTCATATATCATATGATTTTGTCGGCTCAAAGCATTGGAAACTTTATTCTATTTTCCCTTAATGTGCTTTAGCTCGAAATGGTACTCAATAAGGAAACCCAACCACCTGGATTGCCTTGCATTCAGATCCGATTGATCGAATAAATATTTCAGATTCATATTGTCTGTCTTCAGAAGGAAATTTTTTCCCATGAGGTAGTGCCTCCACATCCTCGAAGCGTGGATGATGGCTACTAACTCAATATCATGTGTAGGGTAGTTTTGCTCATGCTCTTTTAACTTCCGCAATTCATAATAGATCACATTATTGTTCTACAGAAGGACTCCTCCTAGTCCTTCCTTTCTTGCATCTTTGCAAACAACGAAATCCCCATCGAGATCAGCAATTCGTAACACCGGTGCGGTCATCAAAAGCTTCTTAAGGTTCTGAAAACTTTCTTCACACTTAGGAGTCCATAAGAACTTACTTTCTTTCTTCTGCAAAGTGGTCATGGGGAAAGCGATTCTCGAGAAGTTCTCAATGAACTTTTGGTAATAACTGGATAATCCCAAAAAGGACCTAACGTCAGTGACACTAGTAGGGGTAGGCCAATCCTTTATGGCTTTGATCTTTTTCAGGTCCATAGCTATCCCTGTGTTGGAGATAATGTGACCTAAGTACTGTATTTGTGGTTTGTAAAAATCACACTTACCAAACTTAGCGTAAAGCTAGTGTTCTCTCAACACTTGTAGTACTATGCGAAGGTGTTCTTCATGTTCTTATTTATTCTTGGAATAAACCAGTATGTTTTCTATAAATACCAAGACAAACTTATCCAGATACCTACTAAATATGGTGTTCATCATACAAATAAATTTCACGGGTGCATTGATCAACCCAAACGACATCACTACAAACTTGTAGTGCTCATACCTCGTATGAAAGAAGGTTTTGTGAATATCCTCGTCACGAATCTATACCTGATGGTTCCTGGATCACATGTCAATATTTCAAAATATTATGGATCCTCCCACCTGATTGAACAAGTCATCGATCCTAGGGAGTGGATAACGGTTCTTGATAGTCATTTTGTTCAACTCACGGTAATCGATGCACATTCGCATTGTACCATATTTCTTCTTTACAAACAGTATCGGTGCTCCTCAAGGAGACACACTGGGTCAGATATACCCTTTCTCTATCAACTCCTGCAACTACAGTTTAAGTTCCACCAAATCGGGTGCACTCATGCGGTAAGGGGATTTGGAAGTTGGAACTGATCCTGGGCTCAGTTCAATGGAAAAGTATAGGTCTCATTTTGGAGGTAATCCTGGGATTTCCTCGAGGAACACATCCTTGAATTCATCAACAACGGGGAAGTCTTCTATTGGTTGTTCTCTTTCAGAATCTTTGTCTCGAATGTTTACTACAAACATCTTGCAGCCTTTCCCGATGCATTTCTTTGCTTTTAAGGAAGAAATTTTCCTTACGAAAACTTTCTTTGGAATGCCTTGAACCTTTACTTGGTTCCCTTGTCCATCAGTACACAATATTGACTTGTGTAAGCAATTGAGCATGGCATGGTCTTGTTCTAACCAGTCCATGTTGATAATTATATCGTACGATCCTAAAGGTAGGATGTTTAGGTTTACTTTCATTGGAAAACCATTCAAGTTTACCTCACATTCTTTAACTATTTCCAAAACTTTCAGTTTCGTACTTGTGGCTAACTACACTAGCCAAGGTTTATCATGCTTTACTTTTCCTAGTTTGCATTCATCAACAATTTTAGGCAAAAAATAGCTCTGGAAAGCACCGAGGTCAATAAGTATTGAAATAGAAGTGTTCAAGATCTTACCTTTTATCTCAACCATTGTATCTTGATGATCTTCCTATCGGCCATTCAATGTTGCATAAATCCACGGTGTTCCCGCTATGTCCTCGATAGTTGGTTCTTCTTGTAAGTTGTGCAAGACCCCACTGGTCTTGTTCTTACTATCTCGGGCATAATGAGGCCCGTTGCATTTCCAACACTTGATTTGTAGTGGGGTAGCATTGGATCCACTTGCTACTAGCTTGCTAACATTAGGAGCTGGTACATAAGGCTTCGTACCATATTTAGTGAATTTCTTGTTTGTTGGAAAGTTGTATTCTACTTTTTGTATGGCTATGGGTTAAACCTCGGTTTGCAGTTATCAAAAAAGTTTTTATACTTGTCTCAGTTTCAGTTCATGTTATCCTGCCTTAGTTGTCCATGCTCATAACACAGCTTAGCTTTGTGGAGTGTGGTATCCTAAGTTTTTGGCATGTCGAACTCAATCATTTCCCAAGAATTGGGAGAAAGACATCCTAAAAACTGTTGGATCTTTACCTTTTCATCCTTAATGTATGGTACATAATGTAACAAATATAGAAATATGTTAATAAAAGTGTCCATAGTCATGGATTTCATACATAGCTCGTGAAACTATTTCATTTTTCTATCGAAGAACCTTTTCGACATGTATTTATCTTGGAAGAGTTTTCAGAAGTTATCCGAGCATATTTATCTTAGCTCATCTTTCTTGGTGTGTTTTAAATCTCTCCACCACCTTGCTACCTTTCCATTCAAGTTATAGATGGAAATCCAAGCCTTCATCTCAATTGAGTAGTTATGAACCTGGAAATATTTTCTCATGCCCAGCAACCAATCCTCAGCCTTCTCCCCAACATTACTTCACCTTCATAGGTTGGAGCATTTATTTTTCTAAACTCCCCCTAAAGACTGTCATTGCTTCTTCATTTCTTTCTTTGGGGAGAAAGAGAGTCATGACTGGAAGGACTGTGATGATATCCTTTCGGTGCTTCAGGAGTACGTTCCTCTTTTTCTTCTTCTCTTGGGTTGCTGACCCATTTATGGTAAGGTTCTCTTTTCGACCTGTTTGTGGAGTGAGTAGGTTTTGGTCCTGCGGGCTTCCTCCCATCATATTTCTCAGTAATGCTTCATTTATAGCTTGTTGTTCTTTCCTTTCGTTCAGACTATATTCTCTGAGACTTCACAATTCTGCTTGAAGACTATGTATGGTCTTCAAAATATCAGAATTCAGCTCCACCACCAGTTCTACTTCTAGGGTGGGGGTGTTCATATTTCCTTGTCGGCTATTATCTTCCTCAGTATTCATAAACTGAAATGTTCTGTAAAAGTTTCCTGAAATTTCAAAAATTTTAAATAACAGAAATTTTTTTCTATTAGCAACAAAGTTAATAACATACTTTATTTTCTTTGCATTAAATTCTTGGTGCACCCATAGGTCTCTTAGTATTGAAATTGGGCTCTGATACCACTTGTAATGCCCCCAAAAATTGAACTTTTTATTTATTTATTAGGCTAGTAAAAACTACCTATGCGGAACATTATTGAACTTGCAGAATATAACGTACGATGGATGTACCACTGTTTGGTTGTAAGTTGTTCTTATGTTCTATCATCCTACTTTCAGTTGTGAATATTATTGTATTTTACTTACAATGTCCTAATGCTTGTTTGGTACATTATCATTATGGTTATACATTATGGTGTATGTGTCGTTACTCGATTAAATGCTTCATTCATTTATGCATAGTCTTACTTGTTATTTATATGGTTCTAACTTAACTTTGTTTCTGGAACTAAAGTGGGTGGAGTGGCGGGCCTAGTTCTTCCATGACGGTCTGAGAGGTAAAGTGTTCACTTGTCTAGAAGGCTTACTTAGTTTGGTTTGAACTAAGGAACCTCTTCTATTTTGTATGTAGATTATACTTAGCGACGGAGATTTGAAGAGAGCTGAACATTTTGATCATTCACATACCTACTGTCTGTTATTATGCTTCCTTACAAACTCAAATTAATAGCAAGGTAATTACTATCTTCATTAATTATTTAACATAGAAAATTATATATGTGATACCTGCTATTCATTTTGTAATTTCGGATTCACTGTTTATCTCTTAATCTATTTACATTTTTATGTTTTCTTTAATAAAAGTATTTACATATCTTTTATTTATTTTATGGCATGTTATAAGCTTGGTTTAATATCAAACCTAGTTTTTATTATATAACCAAATATTACCATGCCATATTTCATATGCCATGGTTTCTAAGCTTAATGCTAAGAGAGAATGGGAGAGCAAAGGTTAATTAAGGCTCAACCTATGTTCTAAACGATACCTAACATACTTGTGCATTGGGGATTGACTTTGGTTTAGCGTATATTACATGGACTAAACATTATACTATACGCTATATTAGCATTGGGGTGGCGATTTATATCATATGGTTGAAACTTATCTGATGAGGTTTAAGGCCCTGCATGGAAATGGAGGCCACGATAATGTAATGTTTGTAAACTACGGAGATGTGTGTTTTGGGTTGATAATGGACACCAGGATGGCGCCATTAATGCATCTCAAGGTTTGGGGAAGCCCAAGCTTAGGGCTTGGATCCACGAGTGACTTGGTCATTTCACTTGCCTCACTGATGGTTTGGTATTGGCTCTACACAGAGGATGGAGGTGACACCCTGGTTAACGAAGGTAAGATTTGTTGGTTTCATGGTAGCGTTTGATGTTTATTTTCATGGCTCACCAGTTTCATACTTATCACCATTCATCATTTTGTTGTGTTTGCAAGTGGCAGGGTTGGCATGGAGCTTCCTGGTTCAAAGCTTTACCATTGGTTCGTGGTTGATGCCATAGGTGCACGGTAAGCCTGTCAGACACCCTGCACTTGTGACCTCTCAACATTGTGGGTAGGACTGGGTTATCACATTGCTTAATGGGATTTTACTGTGGGATTTTGATTCACCTTTGGCCCTGTGTACAAGTTTTGGGTATGTAAAAATAATAAGGGTGCTGATAGACGTGAAATGGGGAACCTCAGGACTTGTAGCAAATTCTGCAATTTGTGTATGTAAATCATTTTTTGATTTGTGGGTTTTAAGCCTGGGCAACACCATTTCTTGCAATGGTGCCACGGCCCTTAGGAAAACTACGTAAACTTTGATTTGCAAATTTTAATGGTTCTGTGTGAATTGTATTAAGGTGATAAACCACCAAGTTTTTGAATATATACTGTGTTTACTTTATTTTTCCATGGTTATTAAACGTTATTGTGTGTATGAATCCATCCTGCATTTTTATTAATGCGTTGTGATTATTTAAACCTTGGGTTTACATATGGAGTTCATCCTTCACGATGAGTCTATGTATTATTACTTCCATTATTGTTAATAGTTAAATGAATGGAAACAATAGTGACATCGAACGGTTTGGGGCCATTCCATGAATGGCATGAGCGCCCTTCCATGGCAGCTGTGACATCGTAGAAGGTTTAGGATTTACGATTTGGTTTTTAATGTGTAATGTGGATTTATAAATACATCGTGGGTGTAAACCCTTATGTTGACGAGGTTGTTGTAGATTTCATTAATGTTTCATTCATTAGTATGTAATGTGGAAATGTATAAGAGCCATGGGTGTAAACCGACGATGGCTATCGTCGATGAAGGTTGATTTGTTGATAGGCATACGTTTATCACATGGTTTAATTAGGGGACTGTGTATTTATTTTAAGTGGTCGAGACCGTGCTTACAGCGTAGGGTGCAGAGACGGGAGTCTCACGACCTTACCGTAGCATAGTGATGTTATTATTGTAGACCACATACACTGTGTGTATAGCGTGGATTTGATTAATGTACAATGACTCCACAGGATTCGAATCCTAGTCGTGGTGGATGTAGTGAGTTGTAGTTTTATTTGTTGTAGGTTTTAATATAAGGGCATTGTGGTATGTAATCGAATAGCATGATAGTCAAGAGGATTCCTTCCTATGACCTTAATGTAAAGACCGAGTTCTTTATTTAATGATTATGATATTATTGTCGTTATTTGTTATACTATGGTTGTGAGTTTATTATAGAAGGGGCTAGTTGATTTTTATGGCATATGTTTTGATTAGGTAGATTTATATAATATAACTGTGGATTTTAATTCGGAAATGGAACTTGAATTTAGACCAAAGAATGATCATGATGCTTACCTTTTTTATTTGGTTATGATGAGGTTATTTTTAATGGAAATGATTTATTAGTTGGCATGTATTTAGATATACAGACCTTGAAAGGTCTTGCTGGTTTTTATCTTGGATTTTAATATGAAATGGTTATAAATTTTGCATTAGATATAATAATTGTATTTTTGTTTTATATCTATTAATATATATATATTTATATATATGTATTGGTTTAGCGGTAGATAGTAGATTAGGTTCACTAGATTATAAGCTTATACTTATATATATAATACTTACTTATTCTCTAGTCTATTTAAATCAAAACAAGCCTTTGCTGACAAATGGAATATGTCAGTAGAGTATAAAGGCCAAAAGAGTAGAAAAGTGATGGATATGAAAGGAAAACTAGTTTGTACTTAACCCAGTTTCAACAGTAAAATAATACAGGAATTAAAACTAGGATGCAGAAACCTTCATAAATATTTATACATGAATTAAACTTGCAGAAGCAAATTGATGAATAAACCCTGGATAAGTCTGGTATAGAAAATAACTTACAGCCTAGGGTTATAATTTAAAAATGCAAACCCTAGCAGATTTTAAACAGAGAAACAAATACATAGGTTTAGGAAATGCAATGTAATCATTTGCCTAACATAGCTAGCAATTATTATAGGAAAATGAAATATGCAGTCTAGGGATTCATACCTGTAACTTGAAGCTCGTTTAATGGCTGAACCTACACACTCAAATAACCAACATTAAAAATTCAAAGGAAGATCTGAACTCTGTTTTTTATGACCAAATCACTTGGGAACTACCACGTTCCACCCAACCATGACCCGAAACCATTCTTGGTTTAACTCAGGATCCCCTCGAGCTCGACTCCAACATGCAAGCAGCTTAGAGCTCCTAAGGTAGGGTTTCCTATCTGGTATATTAGGTCTGGATAAGTTCTCCTTTTTCCTTCGAGAAACATATTCTCCAAGAATTTACTTGAGACCAAAACAGGCAAAAAATGACTCCTCCCAATGATAGATCAAAACCCCAATCTTTTCCTTGGCTTGAGACTTTATAGATAGAATTTTCAGTCAAAGGGACATTTAAATCAAGAAACCTTGGTTTCTTGATTTAACCCTTTTCAATTAATTTGGGTAAATTTTTAATACTTTAACTTAGGAAATTTCAAATAGTTCCTAATTTAGAATTTTGTAGGTATTGGCCCTATTTATTACCTTTAAATAATAAAGAATAAGGGTTGGAGCTTTTCTTTCTTTATTTCATCATTCATATTATTATTATATTTATTTTTAGACATACCATGTATAAAATACATAATTATATAAAATTTGTCTTTGGGCATCATATAGCATGCTCCCTAGACTTAATGGCACTTCTTCATTAAGGTCAAATAGGTAGATGGTTAGGTCTACTAGGATGTGAAACTCTAAACATCCTTGCATGTTGGATTTCCTTGATAATGTGGTAGTTATTCAGTACTTTATGAGAATACATAAATTCAAAATTCCATTTAATCACTTATAAATAAGTTTGATGAGATCAATATTTTTCTCGAGTCGTTTTCACTCGGAAGTTATTAAATTGTTTTCAGTAACCCCTAGTGCTTACCAGAGCCCATAGTCAATGATTTAATAAGGAGTTACAAACTTACTGCAAGTCTAGAGCTCTTTGCTCAACACTAATGCTAAGATGTACTTGTACGATACATCTAGGGATACAATGGCCAAGGATCCGATGCTCCAGATCTTACGCTTAACATCAATATGGAAGGCTCCAGTGATTATGCCCAACACTTACAAATCTTATATTTTCATGTGTTGCAGAGATTCTTGCTCAACACAAATGTAAGTACTCTTGTGATCCAGAGCTCCTCGCTCAACACAAACATCTCATCAATCATGAGCTTCAGGGTCCATGCCCAACACAAACAAGCATATAGATATATCATCAACAATTGGCTTACGCCCAATATATAAAACAAATAATCATGTTCATAAGAAGTGGGGTCTTTGACCTTATACATCAAAATAAAATATCAAGACAACATCATAATAAATAGGCTCATGCCTCTAAGTTTTAGGTCCAAAATTTGGGATATTACATGTTGCAAATTGATTTGAAAAATATCTAATTAAATACCCTTTCAAGTTTAATCCAATCTGGTTGGAAGATCAATTTTTTTTTGATTTTGTTAAGGAGAAATGGCACTCCCTCTTGGAAACTCATTATCCCTCTGTGATGTTTGTGAAGAAATTCTAAAGCCTTGATGGCATAAGGAATTTCATAAAATGTCTAAGGATCTAGGCACACAATTAACCTCACATAGAATTGTAGAGAATTAGCATAAGGAGAAAATAAGAAGAATTAATGAACACACATTAATGAATGATAATTGATATTATTACATAGGTAATACATCCTTATAAAGGAAAAAGGAGTTGCATGAAGACAACTCAAGCTAGCTCATAAAGAAAGCTCACTAATTATGATAAACACCATAGTTGACTAAAGCATTTCCCAATCTACCAAGCACCTCATGAATTAGCAATAGCATATGTGAGTGATGATGAGTGAAGGAAAGACTTGCTAATCCTAGAATATGGAGAGAAAATAATGGAGGATGGGTTGACAACAAAAGATGCCAGTTTCCTAGTTGACTAGATTTACCTTATCCATAGAAAAGCATGATAAAGCAGAATCCGGTGTAAAGCGCAGTTACCAATTCTGGATGGCCATAAAGTGGTCAAGATCAACCCAGAATCAGAAATAAATCATTCATAGGATATAGATGGCAAGTGTTGACTCTAAGGTGCAAGTGGATGCCAACTATCTAAGCTAATGGGTAGGAAATTAATCAATAATGATTAATTATTTTATGAGTGGGTTTATTATATTCCAACAGTTTGGGTTATTGACTAAATTGAATAAGTTGAAATATGAAGTTCAAAAGCAGGAGAAGGAAAAAAAGATCGAGGAAAATGAGGATATGGAAAAGTTGGATTTCAAGTTACGATCCCTTTCTAATGCGATAGATGATTATAATTCTCGGTTGATAGAAAAGAGAAATTTCAAGCTTTGGAGACCAAACAAGGATACATTCTCAAGAAAAAAGAGGATTCTATTCGACAAAAGAGTAGAGTTGTTTGGCTTAAGTTAGGAGATAATAATTTGAATTTTTTCCATAAGTGTTACAACCAGTGAAGAATGTCGAACCCTGTCTGGGAAATTACTTGGGATGAGGGTGAGATGTGTCATGATCAAGCATCAATCAGTAAGGAGACAACTGATCATTACAAATCGTTGTTTTCCTAGTCAAATGGTCTTAATTTAATGAAATAATTCAACTCTATTAGGAATTTTCCTTGCATGTTCACAAAATAATATCACATCATGGTGGACAGGATGGTGACTTTAGATGAACTGAAAGATACGCTGAAATTGTTTGTTATGGACAAGAGTCTAGGCCCCGATGGCTGGACGGTGGAATTTTTTAGTCATTTTTTTTATCTCTTTAGATTTGAAATATCAGAGGTGGTGGAAGAGTCTCGTTTTAACATGACTGTCAGAGAAATGTTGAATTTGATGTATCTCACTCTCATTCCTAAGAAGGATCATCAGAATTATTTTATGGATTATAGGTCGATCTTGCTATGTAACCTCTTCTATAAGCTGATATATAAAATCATAGTGGAAAGACTAAAACCTTTCCTGGGTAAGTTTATTTCTAAGTAGAAATTTCTTTCCTACCTGACAGACAAATTACAAACGTCATTGGGGTAGTACAAGAATGCCACCATCCAACTAAAATCAATAAAAGGATGGCATTTTTCCTCAAGTTAGATTTAATAAAGGCCTATAACCGTGTGGATTGGTCATATATGAAACTGATTCTCTTTCAAATTGGCCTATCACCAGATTTGGTAGAATTGATTATGAGTGCAGTCACCACGACCTGGTTTGTTGTGCTCATCAACCGTGTGCCTATGGAGTTCTTCAAAGGTAGTAGGGGGATTCAACAGGGATGCCCCTTCTCCCCATACCTATTTATTTTGGTTGTGGAAGGTATTATCCTTCTGATTAAAGATGCTAAGAACCAGTCGTTATTCCAGGGTTTAAGGACTGCAAGGGGTCTGCCAATTTGATACTTACTGTTTGTAGACGATGTTATTATCATTGTAGGGGGATCGGTTGAAGAATGGAACTATATGAGGTCTATTAGTAAGTTTTTTTGCAAAGCATCTAGGTTATAGGTAAGTAGTAATAAATCGTTCCTTTTACATTCTTCTAAGGAACAATAATGACTTGATTCATTACTGGCTCTATTTCCCTATAATTATGGTTTCATCGATGATGGAATGAGGTATTTGGGTTTCGTTCTAAAACCCAATGGATATGGACCCAAAGACTGGGAGTGGATGTTAAAAATTATAAATCGAAAAAAAATTCTGGATGGACATGCCGCTACCTATCTCTGGGAGGTAGGTTGGTTTTGGTTTCCTTGGTTCTCCAAGGCATCCCAGTTTATTGGATGTCTTTATTTTCTCTCCCTCGGGTTATCCTTTCAAAAATTAGAGCAAATCTCTTCAATTTTTTGTGGGCCAGCAATTTGTTGGAGAGAAAAATTCATATGGTGTCGTAAGGAAACCTGTCCCTCCCTTGTGATCTAGATGGCTGGGGTATAAAGCATCTAGGTATCTTCAACTACTCACTCTGTGAAAAATCATTGTGGGGATTTTTTTTTAGCGTTGGTTTATGGGGGAAGCTAGATAAGGCAAAATACTTTAAAGGCCTGAACCCAATGCACTGACTAAGAGTTGGTCCAAGAATTTTCTCCTCGGGGTCAACCATTTCGAAAAACCTCATAAAAAGTATACCATTCATTTCAAATGACTTGAGCTGGAAAGTTGGCAGAGGGATCCATATGTTTTTAGGCATTGACCTGATCTGTGGTGTTGGTGAGTGACTATCTACTCTCTATTAATTTGATTCGAGAGCTTCATTAATGAAACTTGTATGTTTTGAAAAACATTGATTTTGATGATGGTCTCAATAAATGGGTAGAAGAAACGTCATTGGGTTTGACTGGGAGGAATGCAATAGAATGGGATAGGTTTATAATAAGACTTAAGCAAGTCAATATTCATCTTTTAGATTCCCCATACGAGTTGGTTTGGCTGTACAACTCCAAATATGGTAAGGTGACTGCAAATTTCATGTATAGAGCGGATATCTCAATACAAATGTTGTTTGAAATAAATTAGTGGATGAAATGGATATGGAAAGGGAATCATCTGTTGAAAATTAAGTTATTTTCTTGGTTGTGTCTCAAAAATAATATCTTGACCTCGGAGGGCTTACAGAGAAGAATCGTTGTAGGTCCTGGAAGATATTCGCTATGCAGTTCAAACATGGAGTCGGTTATGTGTTTGTTTGGAGATTGTTCTTTCTTCCTTGGCGTTTGGATATTACTTATGAATCATTTGAACTTTCATCATTGTTGGGGAGGTGCTTCAGTCTTAGATAATTTGGAGATGTGGTATAGGAGAAAGGCTCCCTACAATCATCTCCCCCTTTTGTGATGTGGGAAGTCTGGAAAACAAGGAATTCTTTCATATTTTCCAATGCTTTACAAAAAGCTGAGGTTATTTATTTAAAGATCCTGTCAGCTTTTTTAGAGTGGTGCAAATAGTATTCACCTAGTAAATGTAGTAAGTGGGTTTCTTCGATGGAGTAGCATTGGATGGAGCCTGTGGTGTAGGATTCGTGATCAAGCTTGATAATAGTAGGTCTTTGAAAGGGTGGCTTAAGGTTGGTGTTAGCACTGGAATTGAACCAAATTTTGTGGAAGGCTCGCTCCCAGGTAAGAGTAGAACCACTTTTGAAAATATAAATGTCTTTCTACTCTTCCAAGAGGGATCTCCCACCAAATATTAACAATTCCAGATATGTACAAGTGAAAATATGAATTGTTTGTAAGGGTGGTTGAAACTGAACATAGAACCATTGGGAGATGGAGTCAAGATGTGTAACGAAAATAAACAAAATTTATGTAAACTATTTTAACACAGAGGCAAGATAGCCATTCATTCTTAGTCAAATTATAATTGTTTGGTGGAAAAGGAAGAGCAAGAACAAACCATTAACACAAATCATTAAAGAATGAATTCTGTATTAACTTTAGAAGAAATATTTAGTGGACATCTGAAACAACAGCCGAAGCATAGTATGTATGAATTCCAAACTGTTATACACTTATTTCAGACATGAAAGAAAACATAATGGGGTAGATAAACTGGAAAACATTCACATGAGAAAAGAAGCAACAGACTGTAACACAAACAACACATGAATCCCTGTTAAAAACACAAACTTCGGCTCTACAACTTTATCAGAAAGCTATTAAAAGAATACAACACAAAGTTACATTGGTTCCAACCCTTTCTCCTTCTTCAGAAGGTATATTTATATTATCTTTTGGACTTCCTAAACCGACATTCAGGAATCAAAATTTGTTAAAACTGAAGAACATCTTTAAAAAAAATCTAATATGGTGTATCTGCCATGATTTACATAAAACTGAAAAATGAACTGTGGACTGCGGGAGGAAATATGTGCAAGGGCCTTTACGTATCCTATAGTTGGTGACAGTTGTACAAAGTTCTAGTAGAGGTAATCATCAGAGGGGTTTGTCCATGGAGAAAATTTCCTTGCGTCATCGTCATTGCCAACTCTATGGTTGCATCCTAAACTTGTTTGACCCGTATTGCTGAATTGACCACCATTGATCAGGACCAGGAAAAGTCATGACAACCATGTCAAGTGCCTGTAATTTGAGTTCCATAGTTTCTGTGTATGATGCCTTAGGTGCTTTGGCACAGGTGGCTTTAAAATAAAAAAGCAGTTCAAATTCACTAGCCAACTTATAGAAAATGGTCTTACCTGACAAGGATTGTTGCATGTTTCGAAACTTGTTGTTGTCTGATTGGAAACTAACCAATCGCTCCAGATAATCTTTCTGAGACAATAAGGGTCCCTTTTCTTCCTAGAAGAAAAGAATTTCTCTGCCTACCAGTGGTTTAAATAACTTGATAACCTCCTTGACCTTGTGATCAATAATGCCAATTTTGTGCTGGACAGTGTCCAACATCCTATGTTTAGCAATTACCTTTCTGGCCCCAAAGATGATCACAACTTTATTTTGGATATTATACCAGTTGGCTAGATCATCTGACAAGGAACTTAGAAAATCAACAACATTTTTTGCTATCTCTGTGGGTCTTCTTTGCACTTCTCCCAATACTGTCTAAACCTTTTTCTTGGCCTCTATCAAAGCATTTTCCTGATCTACGATAAAATATATATAAGGTCTGAAGTTGTTAGCTTCTGCAATGATTTGATCCTAGATCAAATGTCTAGCACCCTGTAAGACCATATTACCTATCACTTGCTGGCTTAATTTGGTGTTTTGTTGTGTCAATTCTTGACATTTCTCCTCTATCTTTTCCTTTTCTTGTTCCTCCTTTGATTTTTCCTCCTCTAGATCCTTAATATGTTGCTTTAACTTAGTAAGATATGTATCTTTCAGGCCTATTTGGGACATCACCTTAGAAAGATAACTGGTGTCTAATTCTCCAGCTACATTTACTGGTTGAACTGCCATCTCTGTGCATTTTTCCTGAAGCTCTTTTTCCTTTGTTGCTAGCGTAGCCTTCAATTATTTTTCGCTCTCCTTTAGAAGCTTGGTAACCACTTCCCACTTCCTTTCCTTCTCCTTGAGCTCCAACAATTTGGCCTTGCAATCTGTAAGCTTAGTGTTCAATGTATATTTCTCTTTTTCAAATTCATGCAACTCATCTGTCTGAATGAGTTGGGTGGAAAGGATTTTCAACTTCCTTTTTAGTACTTGGATCTCTTTTTCTTTCTCATCCAACAATCTTTGAGATAAATATCCCTTATATGCTCGTCCATCTATTTCTAATGATTCATTCTGCAACTTGTTAATTTGGATCTTGAGGGCCTTGTTTTCGACTCTTACCTTCCCCAAAAGGTATAGAGTTTTTTTACTTGCCTCCAGCTTGGATATCTGTAGTGTGTCTTTCAGTAATCTAGTACTCAAGATGTCACTAGTCTCTCTGTTAAGGTGTATTATATCCGTAGTGGGAACCTTTTCGAGTTTCACATTAACCTCTGACACTTTGTTTCCTATTGTCAAGGCCAAGTTGAGGGTGTCTGTAGCATGATCCCTCATAGTCTTCAATGCCACATTTTGGCAGGGAAACTGTATCACTTAATTATACACCTTCGTTGTCTCATTAAAAGTTTTATCAACCCTTTCTCAGTAAGAGTCCAGCCAATCTTCTTTAAAGGCATGCCTGTTTGGAGTCTGTCAATCAAACACATATTATTGGATCTGTAACTTGGTTGTTTCGGGCTCATATCATTTCTATTTGTCTTCCACATTGGTATTCTTCATTTTCCCCTTCATATTGCTCCTCTTAACCTGCAGTAACTTCTCTTGTTGTTCTATTTTATACTTTTTGGGCATGCTGGAAATATCTACCTCATCAGTCTCCACGGGTTCTGAAAGTCCTCTTTTCATTGAAATCCTTGAATAACTGACCAACGATGAGGCATTCCTAGTGATTGAAACTAATTTGGAAAGCTCCATTTGGGGAGAATTGTCCCATGGAAGGGGTGAGATAGAGCTTCGTCCTATGCTGATATCCATCATGGTAGAGTTAGGGAAATCATCCCTATTGGTTGCTTCTATAAGCCTGGGTATTTCAGTGTGCTCAAAAGGCTTACTCTTGTGATCCTTCCTCCTTTTGGAAATTACTTGATGTGGGTCGTAATTTATATCTTGTTTCAAGGAGAATCCCATGCCTTTGAGTAAGTTACAACCAATGGAAAAGAAGCTCTGCTCTTGACCATGTACTATGAAATCACTTCCGAGGGGAAAGTAAGATTTGAGCCCTTCCTAGAATTAAAAAAGTGTTCTTCTTCAGTAGTGAGTCTTTTCCTGATTAATTCCAAGGAGAAAACCCTAGAAGTTAGAAAGGATGGAAGGATGTAAGGTTGATGCACAGAACTGTATAGCCTTATGATTGTTCCAAATTCTATCAGGAACCAGTATCCTATCATATTGCCAGGAGACAACTGTAGTATTTGCCTCATCTAAGGCAACACCCTGGGTAACCTTTATTGAAAGAAAAGGTTGTATATTTCAGCCATCAAAGAGTTCATGAATTTATAGTAGCCTTTGGTCATGTCATCAATGATCTCTATCTCAGGCACTTGCAAATCCTCCTCGTTATATGATAAAAACATTCTCAACAAAAGGGACTGGGATCTGAATACTTTGGTGCCGTGGAAATTAGCTAACTAAGAATGAATGTTCTCAGCTAGAAATTCATCAAATTTAAGACAACAAGACTGAAAGGATTTCCTTGGTAGTTCAGGTTCGACAGGATAGGTACTCAAAACAAATAGTATACTCAACAATGACTCTATGATATAACCGTTAGTATATATACCTACCTAAAAAATGACTAGCTAGGGCTATGCACCACTGAGTTTCTTCATTAAAATGATTAAGGTCAATGGGGTAAGATAGACTCACAACTTCACCATTAGGTTTTGAACAAGACCTCAAGAAAGCTTCTCTATTTCCGATAGTAGACTCTCTAAAGAAGGTACGATACTCTATTCTCGGTATCTTTGGGATATGTGGACAAACTCGTCTGGGACGTGGAGGGTTTTATGGATGACACGAGCCTAAACTGATCAGAGGATTTTGGATTTGGACCTATTCATAATGACCACTTTGGTGGCAGAAAAATTGCATGCACACCACTCAACAAACTCGGGGAAATGGGGGGTTTGGTCAATAGAGAAAAAATGGAAAAACGATTTAGAAACACCACAGGTATAGCTACCATGGTTCTTAAGGACTTCCAATTTACCCCTAGTAGCTTCAATGTTTTCTCCCAACAGAATGGTATAAAAAATCTCGGTGTTCTCATCCACGAGACTTTCTTCTTCCCTCTGATGTGTGACTCTCTATTCTGCATTATCCCTTACATCTACCACTTCTTTTTCTCCTACTTTTTCCATTTTCAATAGTACTAAGAGAGTATCAGAGGCCTACCTTGTTTCTCTAGCACAATCTTCTGGTCTGTCCATGCTAGCACTCTGTATGCAATTGGCGCGTTCATCAATCTCGAGGTTCTAGAAAAGACAAACCTTTCCAACTCCACGTAGACCCATTTATAGTTTTCTATACCACTTAATATTCGTGTCTTTTCTTCACAGCCTGCATCATAGATCTTGCTCCTTGCAATCTGAGCCTTGGATATGTGAGGTCCTTTGTGTCAGAGTTTTCCTCACTACTAGTATGTGTAGCTTAATTTGGGAAAATCAACCTCCGCCGTCGATCTCCAAATTACCTTCATCGAGGTCATTCACATCTGAAAGCTTTAAAATTCCACCGATTCCTCCTTCCTTGATCTAGTGAGCAATTCTAGATCGTGGTATCCTTCTTATCCATCGATCAAGATCGACCTCTCCCCACGACCATCTATCGGATCAGACTCTACCACTTTTCACAAATTGAGATCCTGACCCCATCCGTGCTAGTTCAAATTGTGAAATGAAACACGACCATAGATCTATCCTCGCCTTTTCTTCAGCCTTCTGATCTTTTCTCCCTTTAACACGTTTCACGATTTGGAAAAGTGATTTTGTCCGAGCATGTCCGCTGCACAAAATTCTTCGGTGTCATTGATCTGTCTTTAGATTAATCTCAACCTTCCATTATGGTTCCCATTTAATTCACTTCACACCTCCAACGACCGCGTTTTTCCTTGCATCTCTGATCCGTGAAATGCCTTTCTATCGTCAATCTTTGTCATTTGGAATTGGGGTCGTTGATTCACACTATCCTTTACCTCATTCATGTTGCTGCTTGTCCCAGAGGTAGAATGCCACTCCACAAATTCCTTCACTACCCCTACAAACTCTGAGGATTCCTTCCCCATACTTTCTGATAAGGTCTTTTCCCCAAACACCTCCTATAATAAAAAAAATTGAATATGGTGCTAACAACTGGCTCCATAAGGGATGTTATCCTCCCAGCGAGGTAGCAAAGAACCCTGTAGACCAGTCATCGAATCCATTGACAACATCATCTTACTTTATTTTTCTGAAAGAAAACATAATTGAAAAAATTGGTTACCTTTTCCGATCTTAGGGGCTTCTCTGTGGGATTCAAATCTTCCGATTCACCATCTGTACTGACTAAAACAATAAAAATATTTACACTATAATACATGGAACTCGGTCCCTTTACTCCAGGTAATGTTTTAGAAACCTACCATTCACTGGGAATCCTTCATACCGTGACCCATTTGGATACTACAGAATGAAAGCATTGTCACCTCTGAGTGCTGTAATAAGGTATGGGCCTACCCACAAGTGATCAAATTTTCCATGTTTTCCTTTATCTTCATGCGGGTCATCCCATTTTAACACCAGGTCGTCAACCTGAAAACCTTTATTCTTCTATCAAAGGTATTCTTCATCTTCTCCTGATGTATCTGGACCTTATCATAGGCTTTATCCCTCATTTCATTCAGTTCAATAATCTAGTTGATTCATCTTTGCATGGGATTAGGTCCATCTTGTTGGTCTTGCAATAATTTCATAACTCGAATTCCTAGAGATGCGGGAAAAATGACCTCAGCTCCATATACCAATTGAAATGGTGACATAACAATAGCCCTCTTTGTGCTGATCCTTGTCATCTTACAAGGCATATTTCAACTTTGTATGCCATGCTCTTTTGTTGTCCTCTAACAACTTCTTAATAATCCTTACCAGACTCTTGTTAGAGGATTCTGTCAGTCCATTACCATGTGGGTAATAAGCAGTACAATGATTTATGCTTATATGATATTTATAGAAAAATTAATCATCTTCTTGGACTTAAACATGGGTGCATTGTCTATCACAATTCGTTTAGGACAACCAAATCTTGCCAAAATATTATTTTCTAGGAATCCATTATCACTTCTTCTCTAGCTCTTCTAGTGGGTATCGCTTCAATCCACTTCATGAAATAATGAGTAGTTGTTAACATGCACTTATGCTATCTTGAGGAGTTTGGATTTATCTCCCCAATGAAATCCAACCCCCATTGCTGGAAAGGTGCTTCTACTGATATAGGGTTGAAGGGAAGTGAAACCACTTTCCTTTTTCCTTCAAAAATCTGATACTGATTGCATTTAGTTGTTTCCTTATACACATCTAAGAACAATAAAGGTTAATAGAATCGTGCTCTTAGAATTTTATTGGCGGTTACCTTCCAGGAATGGTGCCCTCCACAGTCTTTTTCATGGAACTCTTTTGTTATATATTGAGCTTTGTTCTCGAGAAGACATTTCAACAGTATTCCACCAAGGTCTTTCCAATAAAGATATTGTTCTATGATACAAAATTTCACAGCTTTCAGTTTCACAGACCTAGCTCTGGTTTTGCTTAACCCTGCAGGAGGCTGTAAATTCTGTAATACATAAACAATATCAACATACCAGGGAGAGCTTAAAAAATCAGGCCCCACCGGTACCTCTGTATGCAACTGATTAGATTGACTAGCTAAAAAATTTAGTTCTAGAGAATCGCAATGGGAATCTATCATCATTTTATCCAATCCTTGCCCTTTAATCAATTTTGTGGGATTAATTTCGATGTCATACTCTAGAAGCACTGCAATCCATTTATCCTTTCTCCCCTATGGATCTGGCTGTGTAAGTATACTCTTGACCACACTGCTGGGGACATATGCAATTATATGAGAATGGAGGATGTAAATTATAAAGTCCTTTAAGGCCTTAACCAAAGAATAAGCTTGTTTTTCCATCATATCATACTTCAATTCTCCATCTCTCAATATCTTACTGAAAAATGCTATAGGATGCTCTTCACCTTGATAATTTTTCTGTAACAAAACTGCTGTCATAGTATGCTCCAAATCATATGAGAATACTAAAAAATATTTCTCAAAGTCCGGATTGACCAGCACAGGAGCTTCTGAAATGGATTGTTTTATATCTTTCTTGCCTTCCATAATCCATTTTATTTCATGATCTTTCCTTGGCATATTAGTAATGTTCATTAGTATTTTAGCAAAGCTAGGGATGAATCTTCTCAAGAAATTTACTTGACCAATGAAAGAATTTATTTCCTTTTTACTTCTCGATTCTTCCACTTTCAATATGCCATTTACCCTATCTGGATCAATCCCGATTCCTGCATTTGAAATAATATGCCCCAACAGTTTTCCTTCTTCTAGAGAAAAATTTGAATTTCTCGAATTTAATGAAATGCCATAATTTTTGCACTTAATGAAAACCCTTTCTAAATGTCTGATATGATCTTTTCCAAATCTAAAATATATAGTAATATCATCCATGTAAATCACCACAAACTTGTCCCTTTCATCTACAAAGGAAATATCCATGGCATGTTGGAAAGTGGCTCCAACATTCATTAATCCAAAGGACATATTTGCATACATGAAGGTACCCCAAGGTGTGGTGAAAGCACTTTTTCTTGGTCTTCAGGAAGCACCTTCACCTGATTGTAACCAAAAAACCCATCCATAGTAGATATCCTCTCTGAGCCCACTACCCTCTACATAATCAAGTCCATCTTTGGCAAAGGGTAATTGTCCTTCAAAGAGACTTTATTCAAGTTCCTGAAATCCACACATAATATCATTTCCCCATTCTTCTTCCTAACAGGAACCAAATTAACTACCCATTTTGAGAACCTCAGGGTCACAATTATTTTTGCATCAAACAACTTTTTAATCTCCTTTTCAATGATAGGTACTAGCTTTGGATTGATTCTTTTGAGATTTTGCCTAAATGGTTTTTCCCCCAGCTTGATTGGGATAGTATGTTGTATAATGGGAGTTTCATACTCTTTGAGGTCATCATAACTCCACACAAACACATTTGTGTATTTCTTCATTTGGTTTACATATTCTTCCTTTTCTTTAGCAGGTAATTTCTTGGATAACTTTACAATTTTTGGGTCATCTTCAGTGCCAATATTTTTATTTTCCACAGCGTCTTCAGTAGGTTTGAACTTAGGATCTCTGGAAACGTTGTTTTGGTCAAAAAGAGTCTCTAAGGGGATCAAACCTCTAGGAATGTGATTAATTTTCAACTGGACTATATCCTTACCTCCCAAAGAGCCTTTCAGCTTATCTGCTCCAGCGGTCTCTTCTTCATTCCCCTCATCCTCTAGGAAATTCTCAGAGTCAGCACCATATTCATCTATGCGGGTATTCACAAACTCACCAGACAGTTCCAAAAAACTTTTGATTTGCATATCATCTTCAAAAACATCCCAATATTTGGTGTTGTCAGGTATGGAGGACCTATTCAGAATGTCTACTTTGTATTTTCTCTTACCTACGGTAGGAGTTTCAAATTTCCCAGTTGTGGTTGCCAGAGAGTCCGCCATTGTATTCTCATTCCTAGGAATCATTTGGATCCTATGCTTGGTGAAATAATTCCTGAACATGTCCCTTACCTCATTCTGGTAAGCCCTCATTCTTGGATTCCTAGTCTGGTAGCTATCGTTCACCTGATTCACTACAAGTTCTGAATATTCAAAGATTTGGACTCTTTTAGCTCCCAAATCCTTCAATGCATGCAAACCTAGCAACAAAGGCTCATATTTTGCTAAATTATTAGTACATTCAAAAACCAACTTGTAAGAATAAGCTTTAGTATCTCTAATGGGGGAAATTATATACACACCTGCACCAGCACCTATTTTAGCCACCGAGCCATCAAAATACATCTTCTACAGTCCTTCGTCTTTCTGCTTGCTTTCCAAAGATTCCTGTTCATTTGTCTCTTTTTTATCCTTCTTACCTTTACTTGGCAAAACAATTTTTGAGTTACAAGGAGATATATCATTGAAGAAAATAGAAGACCCTAAGTCTGTATCGAGAGCATAAACATGATGAATATCAGGTTGAGCCTAACTGCTCACGACATAAGGCAATATTTTCTCACTATAAAACCATTTGTTTTCATTATGAACAGGAATTGTTGCATAAGACATATCCATTTGTAAGCTTCCCTTTAGATTTGAATTCCAAGACCTCGATAGAAAAATACCAAACTTGGGAGGAATATCAGCCACGACAACATCCATGACCACAATTTTAGATGGTAACTTATTCAAGGATACCACCATGTCCTTTATCAAACCCAGACATTTAACTCTTTTAGAATCAAAGGAATACAAGTCTTTATAAGTTCTGGTAATCTCTAACCCCAGACTTTCCACCACTCCCTTTGGCATCAAATTATGTGAAGCACCTGAATCCAACATAGCATTGTGCAACACCATGTCATGCACAGTTAAACTCATGTAAAAGGGTGGTACTTCCTCATCTTCATTATCCACACTATCAATTTTAGATCCCAAGATAATAGTATGATTGTCTTCTGTCAGTTCCAAAATATCTGGGTGAGATTCTCCTTGATTTCTGATAATCTTTGTTATAGTGTTCTTGTATTCCTGATTTCTCAACAGTTCATTAAAAGGAATTGAAATATTCAACTTAGAAAGTTCGCTTTGGAGATTAAACATGGAAGAAATTTTGTCTAACTCCACAGGTGTTGTTTTTTTCGGTTCCTTTACTTTCTCAGTTCCATTTCCAATTTCTTTACACACAACAGGCTCTTTTTGTTTTTCATTTCTTTTTTCAGTGCTGGTTTGACAACTTGAAGGATGATTTGGATTTAACCCTCCTTTATTTATAGCAACGTCTCTACTCCTCAATTTGATCTTTCTGACATCATCTATAGCATGCATATATCCCTTATGATATTGTACCAATTCCTATGCCAGAGCATTATCATCTACTTGTGAAAACATATTATGTTCCTCTTCACTCAAATAGATTTCAGAATCTAAATCACCAAAATGATGAATATGGTCTTCAATAGACTCTGCATCGTCCTCAATAGCTACATAGTTTTTCAAGGAAAGGGGGTCTAACTTGCTAATCTTCTTGGTTCCTTGGATTCCTCACGTCCCTTTTTCTATTCTGTTGGAGTGGGGGAGGGATCGGTCTTCTAAAATTGGGATTTCTAATTTGAGGTTCATTATGTTCTTGATTTACTGGCGTAGCTTCCATATTTATTCGGTCCATTAACTTTTCCATTGTTTTTAACATCATTTCGAATTTTATATCACTAGATGAAGAAGCATAAGAGGTGGGGTGTATTTCTTCTCTACCTTTCCTCCTGTCAACCTCCACTCTCCATTTTATCTTTCCACATGCCATCATATTGGCCTCTACTTCTAGGGAATGTGTGAACATGGAAAGAAGAGTAGCCGATTTTCTTTCTCTCAATAACAATGCAAAATCATTATCAAATGCCTCGGTATAATGGATCTTAGCCGCACAGGGTGAGGGTTTAATGTCAGTATGTATCGAATTATAGGCTCTCATGAATCTACTAGAAAACTCATGGACCGACTCAAAACCTCCTTTCTTGAGATTGTTGTACTGGGACAGGAGTTTCAATGGGCTTTTCTTATCATCCCATGTTTCTAGAAACACGATTTGGAAACCAACAAAATTAAGAATAAACCTAGGTGGAAAATCTTTGTACCATTTCTTGGCTTCCCCAGAAAAACTCTATGCAAACAACCTCATATTGGCGTCCTCATGATCCACTTCCTCTAGGTCTACGAAGTCATAAAAATTACCCACATGGTACTTTACAGAGACATTCCCCTCCCCATGGATTCAAGATGTGTAACGAAAATAAACAAAACTTATGGAGGTGATTTTAACACAGAGGAAAGATAACCATTCGGTCGTAGTCAAATTATAATTGTCTAGTGGAAAAGGAAGAGCAAGAACAAACCATTAACAGAGAACATTAAAGAATGAATTTTGTATTAACTTTAGAAGAAATATTTAGTGGATATATGAAACAATAGACGGAGCATAGTATGTATGAATTCCAAGCTGTTATACACTTATTTCAAACATGAAAGAAAACATAATGGGGGAGATAAACTGGAAAACATTCACATGAGAAAAGAAGCAACAGATTGTAACAAAAATAACACATTAATCCCTATGAAAAACACTGACTTCGACTGTGCAAATTTATTAGAAATATCTTGAAAGCATACAACACAAAGTTACATTGGTTCCAACCCTTTCTCCTTCTTTAGGAGGTATATTTATGTTATTTTTTGGACTTCCTAAACCGACATTCGGGAATCAAAATTTGTTACAACTGAAGAACATCTTCTAACAAACTCTAATATGGTGTATCTACCACGATTTACATAAAACTAAAAAATGAACTGTGGATTGCAGGAGGAAATATGTGCAAGGGCATTTACGTATCCTACGGTTGGTGACAGCTGTACAAAATTTGGGGAGAGGTAATCATTAGAGGGGTGTGTCCATGGAGAAAATTTCATGAATCACCGTCATTTCCACCTCTATGGTTGCGTCCTAAACTTGTTTGACCCGTATTACTGAATTGACCTCCATTTATCAGGACCAGGCAAAGTCGCGACAACCATGTCGAGTGCTTGTACTTTGAGTTCCATAGTTTTTGTGTATGAGGCCTCGCGTGCTTTGGAACAGGTGGATTTAAAATCAAACAATAGTTTGAATTGACTGGCCAACTTATTGAAAATGGTCTTTCCTGACAAGGATTGCTGCATTTCTTCGAACTTGATGTTGTCTGATCGACAACTAACCAATCGCTCCAGATAATCTTTCTGAGACAATAAGGGTACCTTTTCTTCCCAGAAGAAAGGAATCCCTCTGTCTACTAGTGGTTTAAATAACTTGATAAACTCCTTGACCTTGTGATCAATAATGCCATTTTTTGGCTTGGACAATGTCTAGCATCCTATGTTTAGCAATTACCTTTCTGGCCCCAGATATGATAGTAACTATGTTTTGGATATTGTACCGGTTGTCTAGATCATTTGACAAGGCACTTAGAAAATCAACAACATTTTTTTATGTCTTTGTGGGTCTTCTCTGCACTTCTCCCAATACTGTCGAAACCTTGTTCTTGGCCTTTGTCAAAGCATTTTCCTTATCTGCGATGAAATCTATATAAGGTCTAAATTTGTTAGGTTTTGCAATGATTTTATCCCAGATCAAATGTCTAGAACCCTGTACGGCCATATTACCTATCACCTGCTGGCTTAATTTGGATTTTTTTGTGTCAATTCTAAACATTTAGCCTCTATCTTTTCCTTTTCTTTTTCCTCCTCTAGCTCCTTAATCTGTTGCTATAACTTAGTAAGATTTGTGTCTTTCAGTCCTATGTGGGACATCTCCTTACAAAGGGAACTGGTGTCTACTTCTCTAGCTACATTTACTGGTTGAATTTCCATATCTGTGCATTTGTCCTGAATCTCTTTTTCCTTTGTTGCTAGCATAGCCTTCAATTCTTTTTTTCTTTCCTTCAGGAGCTTGGTATCCACTTCCCACTACCTTTCCTTCTCCTCGAGCTTCAACAATTTGGCCTTGCAATCTGTAATCTTAGTGTTCAGTGTATCTTTCTCTTTTTCAAATTCAACCAACTAATATGTCTAAATGAGCTGGGTGGAAGGGATTTTCAACTTCCTTTTTAGTACTTGGAGATAAAGCTCCCTTATATGCTGGTCCATCTATTTGTAATTATTCATTCTGCAAATCGTTAATTTGTATCTTGAGGGGCTTGTTTTCGACTCTTACCTTCCTCAAAAGGTCTAGAGTTTTTGTTTTACTTGCTTTCATCTCAGATATCTATAGTGTGGATTTTAGTAATCTAGTATTCAATATGTCATTGGTCTCTCTATTAAGTTGTATTATATCAATAGTGGGAACATTTTTGAGGTTCACATTAACCTCTGACACTTTGTTTCATACTGTCAAGGCCAAGCTAAGGGTGTCTGTAGTATGATTCCTCACTATATTCAATGCCACATTTGGGTAGGTAAACTATATCACTTCATTATATAGATTCGTTGTCTCATTAAATTTTTTATCATCCCTTTATTGGTAAGAGTCCAACCAATCTTCTTTATAGGCATGCCTGTTTGGAGTCTGTCCATCAAACACATATTCTTGGATCTGTAACTTGGTTGTTTTAGGCTCTTCTTGTTTCTATTTGTCTTTCACATTTGTCTTCTTCATTTTCCTTTTCATATTGCTCCTCTTAACCTGCACTAACTGTTGTTCTTGTTCTATTTTCTACTTTTTGGGCATGGTGGCAGTATCTACCTAATCAGTTTCTATGGGTTCCGAAAGTCCTATTTTCATTGAACTCCCTGAATAACTGACCAATGATGAGGAATTCCCAGCCATTGCAACTACTTTAGAAATATCCATTTGGGGATAATTGTCCCATGGCATGGGTGAGTCAGGGCTTCGTCCTATGCTAACATCCATCGTGGTAGAGTTGGGGAAATCATCCCAATTGGCCACTTCTCTAAGCCCAGGTATTTTAGTGTGCTCAAAAGGCTTACTCTTGTGAGCCTTCCTCCTTTTGGAAATTACTTGATGTGGGTCGTAATTTATAGCCTAACCCAGGGAGAATCCCATGCCTTTGAGTAAGTGACCAACCAGTGGCAAAGCAGCCCTGCTCTTGACCGTTTATGGCCCCACTTCCTAGGGGAAAGTAAGATTTGATCCCTTCCTAATTCAAAAAGTGTTCTTCTTCAACAGTGAGTCTTTGCCTCATTAATTTCAAGGAGAAAACCCTGGCAGTTAGAAAGGCTGGCAGGATGTAAGGCTGATTCAAAAAAACCATATAGCCTAATGATTATTCCAAATTCTGTCGGGATCTAGTCTCCTATCATCTTGCTAGGAGACAATTGTAGTATTTGCCTCATCTCAGGAAACACCCTGGGTAACCTTTCTTGAAAGAAAAGGTTGTATGTTTTGTCCATCAAAGAGTTCATGAATTTATAGTAGTCTTTGGTCATGTCATCAGTGATCTCTAGCTCGGGCACTTGCAAATTGTCCTCATTATAAGATAAAAACATTCTCAACAAAAGGGACTGGAATATGAATAATTTAGTGCTGTGGAAATTAGATAACTGAGAAGAAATGTTCTCAGCTAGAAATTCATCAAATTTAAGATAACGGGACTAAAAGGATTTCCCTGGTAGTTCAGGTTCGACAGGACAGGTACTCAAAATAAACAGTAGACTGAACAATGACTCTGTGATATAACCATTAGTATCTAGACCTAGAAACTGACTGGATAGGATTATGGACCATTGGGTTTATTCATTAAAATGACTAAGGTCAATGGGGTAAGATAGAATGACTACTTCACCATTAGTTTTTGAATAAGACCTCAAGAAATATTCTTTATTTTCGACAGTAGACTCTCAAAAGAAATGTACGATACTCTCTTCTCGGTATCTTTGAGATATGTGTAAAAACTCGTCTGGTACATGGAGGATTTTACGAATGAAATGATCCTGAACTGAGTATAGGATTTTGGATTTGGACCTATTCATAATGACCCCTTTGGTGGTAGAAAAATTGCATGCACATCACTCAACAAACTTGGGGCAATGGGGGATTTGGTCAGCAGAGAAAAAATGGAAAAAGGATTGAAAAACACCACGTGTATTGCTACCCTAGTCCTTAAGGACTTCCAATTTACCCCTAGAAGATTCAATGGGTTCTCCTAATAGAATGGTATCAAAATATTGACGTTCTCATCCATGAGACTTTCTTCTTCCCTCCGATGTGTGACTCTCGATTCTACAGTATCCCTTACATCTACCACTTCTATTTCTCCTACTTTTTCCATTTTCAATAGCACTGAGGGAGTATCAGGGGCCTACCTTGTTTCTCTAGTACAGTCTTCTGGTCTGTCCACACTGGCACTTTGTATGCAGTTGGGGCATTAATTAATCTCGAGGTTCTGGAAAAGAAAAACCTTTCCAACTCAGCGTAGACCCATTTATAGTTTTCTATACTGCTTAATCTCTATGTCTTTTCTCTGTAGCTTGCACCGTAGATCTTGCTCCTTGCAATCTCAGCCTTGGATATGTGAGGTCCTTTATGTCAGAGTTTTCCTCACTACCAGTATGTGTAGCTTAATTTGGGAAAATTGACCTTCGTCACCTCCATCGTCGATCTCCAAATTACCTTCATCGAGGTCGTTCACATTTGAAATCTTTAACAGTCCACCGATTCCTCCTTCATTGATCTAGTGAGCAACTCTAAATCGTGATATGCTTCTTATCTGTCGATTACGATCTACCTCTTGTCATGACCGTTGATTGGAGTAGACTTTACCACTTTTCGTGAATTGAGATGCTGACCCCTACTGTGCTAGTTCAAATCACGAAATGAACCACGACCATAGATCTGTCCCCGCCTTTTCTTCAGCCTTCCGATCTTTTCTCCCTTTAACACATTTCATGATTTGGAAAAGTGATTTTTGCTGAGCATGTCCTCTGCGTGAAATGCTTCAGTGCCATTGATCTCTCTTTAGATTAATCTCAACCTTTCATTATGGTTCCCATTTAATGCACTCCACACCTCCAACGACCACGTTTTTCCTTGCATCTCTGATCCACGAAATGCCTTTCTACCATCAACCTTTATCATTTCGAATTGGAGCCATCGATTCATGATGTCCTTTACCTCATTCCTGCTATTTCTTGTTCCAGAGGAAAAATGCCACCTCATAGATGCCTTCATTACCCCTGCAAACTCTGAGGATTCCTTCCCCATACTTTCTGATAAGGTCTTTTCCCCAAACACCTCCTATAATTGAAAGTTTTGAATATGGTGCTAACAGTTGGTAAGGGCACAAACACTCATGCAAAATTTATTGGTTTGTGGAGTCTTCTTCATTTTTCCAGAGTTTGGGGGATCAAGAAGTTGTAGGTTTTAGGAGACTCCCAAGTGGTCATTAATTGGGAAAAGGACAAGGTGAAAGTGAAGTCTCTAGATCTAATTCATTGGCTTTAACAATATCAATTTCTTAAAGACTGGGTTCTCTTGGTTATCATTTAACCATGGTTACAAAGAACTAAACCAGGTTGCATATGTTCTATCCAAGCGTGACTTGGGAGAAATGGATGGTAAAATACAATTTTCCTATTACTCTAAGGGATTTGTTCCTAGAGTTGGTCATTTACAGTACTTTTAATATGATGTATGGTTTTGTCATATTTAGTTAAAAATTTAAAGTCACATTGTTATGATGGGATGTAAATTTGATTTGTGTTGAAGAGATGTGGGCAGTTACGAGTATCTGGAAGAACAATCCCATTTTTTAATGTCACGAGTCAATTTAAAATCTTCCAGGTCATTACTGAATCTTTGTTGTGATTGTAATGATTGACACAACTTTCTTTCATAAAAAAATTATCTCTAAAAAAAATGACCATTAAATGAAAGAGAGTATTTTCTATAAATATAGAAATAATATGTTAGTATAAAGTGGCCATAAAATGGCATAGATTACTTTAGTATTTTTAACTAAATATATTAGAAAAACTAAAATATATATACATATACATATACATATACATATACATATATGAGTTTGTTTAAATGCAAAACTATTGAGATACTTGCAAAATTGATGTACACAAAACTTAGATTTGTTTAGAAAGTATAATATAGTAAATCTTTAATATAGTTAAATAAAGTTGCAAAATATTAATATATTATGTCACGGTTGTATAGGGAAAGAACCTTTTGAATATGACAAACTATGAATATGACGAGAATATTATTGATGGAAAATGTATTACACCTTTCAAAAGACAAGACAAGAGCCGAACCATTATTTGGTTGACAAAACTAAACAAATAAGTATGCAAGTTTTGGTATGGTTTGTAATATATATATTAAATAAACCATGAAACAAATATTGTGAGTCGAGGAAGGCATGGCATGTATTATTTGAATACATGTGATTCATTGAACCCTAAAATTTGTAGAGTGAACATACAAGACTCTGAGGTCGAATTGTTGGTTAAAGACCAAACTATATGGGGCGTGTTCCATTTAATAATATAATGTAAAGATATTCGAGTGTAGTTAAATGATTTTAATACTAGTAACAATCATATTAATAAGAATAATATGTTCAAAATACATTGACATGTAGATATTTGAATTATTAATAGTTATTTAATAGGTAATTACGTCGATACGTGTTTTTATTTGAGATTTGAGGTGGATTACGACTTATGTCTTTTAATATATGGACGATGATGAGACAATTGTACTGTGCCAATTGATTCTATGGCAGTCGTTCAAAATTTGAAATAAACAATTATAAACAAAAAAGAATATAAAAAATAACTGGTAGATGATGAATGAACAACTGGTAGTGATGCATGGATAACTCATAACTAATGAATGGATAACTCATAACTGATGAATGGATAACCAACAACTCATGGAAGTTAACTAGAAGAATGTGAGATAAAAAAAAAGAATATAAAAAATAACTTATAGTTGATAAATGGATAACATGAAGAATGTCCATGATAACATGTAGCTAGGCGTGGATAACTTAAAGTTGAACCCGTTTAACTAGAAGAATATGATGAATAGAAAAAAAAATCCAAAGTGCCCATTTCATTCCTATCAGCGTGATCCAACTACAAACTATGTGGGTGTGCTAGTTTATTATAAGTACTATTAGAGTTGGAGTTAAAATAATAATTGCAAAATCATTGAAGTTAAGCTAATAGTTGTATCTAATAGTCAATTTAAAAGATAATATATCAACTATTGCAGTTAAAGTTTTGATTGGAGTTGAAGTTAAGGTAAAGTTATATCATCATTGGAGTTAATCTAATAGTTGTATCTAATAATAATGGAATAGTTGTAATCATCATGATTGGAGTTTAATTACCAAGTTGATGTTGAAGTATAATTTTTCCAACTATCACGAACTGTACTTATCACATGTTAACTAATCTATTTTATTTTTTATTTTTTTTAATTGTTAATTATGAATTTTGAACGTTGCCGATAAAATTAATATGCATAGTACACTTGTCCCATTCTCCTCCATAGATGGTAGTCCACCCCAAAATTCTAAGATATAAACACATATTAGTGTAATTAGCTAGATGCTCAACTGCCAAATGAAGGAGTTTAATAGGAGTTCAGTTGATTTTATTAGGAGTTTGAATGTTACACGAGTGTGCATTAGCCAGACTCCTAGATGTCAAATGTACTTAGACTAAGCCTTAAGCAATTAGAGTTGAAGTTAAGATAATAGTTGTAAAATCATTGGAGTTAAGCTAATATTTGTATCTAATAATTATCCAATATAATCATGATTAGAGTTGAAGTTAGGCTAATAGTTGTAGAATCATTGGAGTTAAGTTAATAGTTGCATATAATAGTTAATTTAAAAATTAATATGTCAACAATTACAGTTGAAGTAATGATTGGAGTTGAAGTTAAGCTAATAGTTGTATCATGAAGGGATTTAAGCTCATAGTTGTATCTATTAATTGAATAAATGTATCTAATAATCGAATAGTTGAAGTTGAATCTTAATTTTTACAACTAATAGTTAATTAAAAAGTTAATATTATTGACAATTGTAGTTAAAGTAAAAGTCATGATTGGAGTTGACATTAAGCTCATAGTTGTAGTATCAATGGAGTTAAGTGCATATTTGTATTTATCAATCTAATAGTTGTATCTAATAATCAAATAATTGGAGTTGAATCTTAGTTTTTCCAACTATCACGAACTGTACTTATCACATGTTAACTAAGTTTTTTTTTTTTTTGAAATGATTAATTATGAATTTTGGACAACACCCATAGAATCAATCTAAACAATACACTTGTCTCATTATCGTTCATAGATGAAAAAGCATAGATGGGTTTCCACCCAGAAATTCTAAGATATATACGCTTATCGACGTAATTAGCTAGATGCCTAAATACCAGATGGAGGAGTTTATTAGGATTTCGAATGATTTTATTAGGATTTTGATTGTTACACAAGTGCACATTAGCTAGACTCCTAAATGCCAAATGTACTTCGACTAAGCCTTAAGCAGTTAGAGTTGAAGTTAAGCTAACAATTGTAGAATCATTGGAGTTAAGCTAATATTTATATCTAATAATTAAGCTAATAGCTATCCAATATAACCGCGATTAGAGTATAAGGTAAGCTAATAGTTGTAAAATCATTGGAGTTAAGCTAATTGTTGTATATAATAGTTAATTTAAAAGTTTATATATCAGCAATTGCAATTCAAGTAAAAGTCGTGATTGGACTGGAAGTTAAGCTAATAGTTGTATCATTAATGGAGTTAACCTCATAGTTTTCTCTATTAATCGAATAGTTGTGTCTAATAATAGAATAGTTGAAGTTGAATTTTAATTTTTCCAACTAATATTTGTATCTGATAGTTAATTTAAAAGTTAGTTTATCGGCAATCACAATTCAAGTAAAAGTCATGATTGGAGTTGACATTAAGCTAATATTGTATCATCAATGGAGTTAAGCTCATAATTGTATCTATTAATCAAATAGTTCTATCTAATACTAAAATAGTTGACGTGGAATTTTATTTTTCCAACTATCACGAACTATACTTATTAGATGTTAACTAAGATATTTTTTTTTTTTGAAATTATTAATTTTGAAATTTGGACTCGCCCATAGAATCAATCTAGACAGTATACGTGTCTCATTATCTTTCATAGATGAAAAATCATATATGGTAGTCCACCCACAAATTCTAAGATATATACACCTATCGATGTAATTAGCTAGATGCCAAAATACGAGATGGAGGAGTTTATTAGGAGTTTGAGTGTTACACAAGTACACATTAGCTAGATTCCTAGATGCAAAATGTAATTTGACTAAGCCTTAAGCGATTAGAGTTGAAGTTAAGATCATAGTTGTAAAATCGTTGGAGTTAAGCTAATATTTGTATATAATAGTTAATCTAATAGTTATCCAAATTAATCATTATTAGAGTTGAAGTCAAGCTAATAGTTGTAAAATGAGTGGAGTTAAGATAATGATTGTATCTAATAGTTAATTTAAAAGTTAATATATCAACAATTGTAATTCAAGTAAAAGGCATGATAGGAGTTGAAGTTAAGCTAATAGTTGTATCATCAATGGAGTCAAGCTCATAGTTCTATCTATTAATTGAATAGTTGTATCTAATAATCGAATACTTGAAGTTGAAGTTTAGTTTTCCCAACTAATAGTTAATTTAAAAGTTATTATATTGGCAATTGCAGTTGAAGTAAAATTCATGATTGGAGTTGACTTTAAGTTAATAGTTGTATCATCAATGGAGTTAAGCACATAGTTCTATCTAATAATCGAATAGTTGAAGTTGAATTTTAATTTTTCCAATTATCACAAACTGTACTTACCACATGTTAACTAATCTATTTTTTTACTTTTATGAAATTGTTAATTACGAATTTTGAACGATGCCCTTAAAATCAATATGGACAATACACTTGTCTCATTCTCATCCATAGATAAAATACCATAGATGGTAGGCCACCCAAAAATTCTAAGAAATAAACGCATATCAATGTAATTATCTAGATGCCCAACTGTTAGATGGAGGAGTTTATTAGGAGTTCAAATAATTTTCTTAGGAGTTCCACTGTTACACAAGTGCACATTAGCTAGACTCATAGATTCCAAATGTACTTAGACTAAGCCTTAAGTGATTAGAGTTGAAGTTAAGATAATATTTGTAGAATCACTAGAGTTTAACTAATATTTGTATCTAATAGTTAAGCTAATAGAACTATCCAATATAACTGTCATTAGATTTGAAGTTTAGATAATAGTTGTAGAATCATTGGAGTTAAGCTAATAGTTGTATCTAATAGTTAACTTAAAAGTTAATATATAAGCAATTGCAGTTCAAGTAAAAGTCATGATTGGAGTTGACAATAAGCTAATAGTTGCATCATCAATGGATTTAAGCTCATAGTTGTATCTATTAATTGAATAGTTGTATCTAATAATCGAATAGTTGAAGCTAAATTTTAATTTTTCCAACTATCATGAACTGTACTTATCAGATGTTAACTAAGCTATTTTTTATTTTATGAAATTATTAATTATGAATTTTGGATGACACCCATATTATCATTCTGAATAGTACACTTGTCTCATTATCGTTCGTAGATGAAAAATCATAGATGGTATTCCACCTCAAAATTCTAATATATATACACCTATCATCGTAACGATATCCAGGAGTTTATTAGGAGTTTGGAGGAGTTTATTAGGAGTTCAGACGATTTAATTAGGAGTTTGACTCTTACATGATTGCACATTATCTAGACTCCTAGATGTCGAATGCAGTTCGATAGAGCATTAAGTGATTAGAGTTGAAGTTAAGCTAATAGTTGTAGAATCATTGGAGTTAAGCTAATAGTTGTATCTAATAGTTATCCAATATAACTATGATTAGAGTTGAAGTTAAGCTAATAGTTCTAGAATCTAGAGCTAAGCTAATAATAGTATTTAATAATTGATGGATTTAAGCTCATAGTTGTGTCTAATATTCAAATAGTCGAAGATTAATTTTAATTACACCGGCAAACGTATATATATTAGAATTATAGGGTGGACTACCATCTATGCTTTTTCATTTATGGATGAGAATGAGACAAGTGTATTGTCCATATTGATTCTATGTGTGTCATCCAAGATTAAACTAGAATGAGATAAGTGTCTGTTCAGATTTATTTTATGGGCATCGTCCAAAATTAATAATTAATAATTTCAAAAAAATAAAAAATATCTTAATTAAAATGTGATAAGTACAGTTAGTGATAGTTTTAAAAATTAAAATTGATCTTCAACAATTTGATTATTAAATACAACTACGAGCTTAACTCCATTGATTATTAGATACAACTATTACCTTAACTCTAATTATTCTAGAACTATTAGCTTAACTTCAAATATACTCACAGTTATGTTGGATATCTATTAGCTTAACTATTATATACAACTATTAGCTTAACTCCAATGCTTATACAACTATTCGCTTAACTTCAACTCTAATCACTTAAGGCTTAGTCCAAGTGCATTTGACATCTAGGATTCTAGGTAATGTGCAGTGATGTAAGAGTTGAACTCCTAATAAAATAGTTCGAACACCTAATAAACTCCTTTAAACTCCTAATAAACTTCTGCATCTAGTAGTTGTGCATCTATCTAAGCTAATATACAGTTCGTATTACATATTTAGGTTTTCCATATATATATAATTAAGTTTTCAATTCTTTTTATACAACTATTATCTTAACTACAATGATTCTACAATTATTAGTTTAACTTCAACTATAATCACAGTTATATTGGATAAATATTAGATTAACTCCAATAATTCTACAAATATTAGGTTTACTTCAACTCTAATCATGGTTATATTGGATAACTATTAGATTATTCCAATAGTGATACAACTATTAAATTAAATTTAGTTGAAATCCATCTCTTAGCATGAGAAGTTGACCTTGATTGTAGTGAAACTATGCACCAAGAACAATCACTTAGGTAATGTACAACTTATGTGACAGTTGAACTCCATCTGGCAGTTGGGAGTCTAGTTAATGTGGATAAGGCTTAGTCTAAGCTTTATATTAACTTTCAAATTAACTATTAAATACAACTATTAGCCTAACTCCAATGATGATACAACTATGAGCCTAACTTCAACTATGAGCTTAACAACCATAAATTAAGTGGTTGTTATATTAGCTTAACTATTAGATACAAGTAATTGACACATTCTTTTGTAAAAAGAACCTTATCAATATGTCAAATATATAGCTCTAGGCGTATTTCAAACATATTAATCTTAGTAATGATGGTTGTTGTTAGTTTTTACAATTATCAGTAACTGTACTTTTCACATGTTAATTAAGTTATTTTTTATTTTTTTGAAATTATTAATTATTAATTTTCGACAGATGTCCATAGAATCAATCTCAACAGTACACTTGTCTCATTCTTGTTCAATCTTGGACGATGCCCATAGAATCAATATGGACAATACATGTGTCTCATTCTTATTCGTAGATGAAAAAACATAGATGGTAATCCACCCCAAAATTCTAAGATATATATTCCTATCGGCGTAATAAAAAAAACAAAAATGATGCCACTTCGAAAACCCTAGAAAAGGAGAGTATTTCCAAATAAAAAATATTTTTCATTAAATGCCAACTTGATTTTGATATCCAAGGAGTCGAGTTCCTTTACACAACTTTTATTTATACAATCAATTACTTAAACTCATAAACATTGTATGAACACATATTAAGCCATAAAATGGCTCTTATACTAAAACGATTTCGAATTTAGATTCATAATCCATGGGAAGACACAAATGTAATGCCCCATTTACTCGAGTTTACTTATTTATGCTAGATAACATTAAGTAATACATTTTATTGCAATAGAACTCGTTCATTGTTATGCAATGTGATCAAAAGATAAAATTATATTTCTCTCTCTCTCTCTCTCTCTCTCTCTCTCTCTCTCTATATATATATATATATATATATATATTATCTCTCATTTATTTATCTTGCTTTGTATTATCTATGAATATGACTCTTAGTTATACAAAGATAATGAATCATGTGGTGTGCATGATGTTGTCATATTGATTGGTTATAAGAAATTGAAGTTATAATAGGAAAAATATTGAATTGATGTTATCTCGGATATTACTGATGGTTTTTCAAGTATGGTAGGAAACCACCGATGCATGTTGACGCAAGGTTGCAAAATTGGATACAAGGACTCCTAAATGAGTCAAATCTTTGTAACGTTTATAATGAGAAAGTTTATATTTTGATTTATGATTTTGGAAAAAGTTAATGCACGTGATTGTTCGTATGTGTGCAAGCATAGAGATAATGCTTTCCAATGAACCCACATATGGGTAATGGGGTTTGTATAGGGGAATGTACCAACATGAATATCACTTATTTTTCATGTGATGGGTTGAAAAGAGAGATAGTATTTTACCCATGATATGCATGTTGTCGTGAGGGTAGGCTGCAGACTCAGTCACTCATGAGGATTAACTAAAGGGCGCGCGAAAAGGTGTTGGCCTTATTCCTCAGTAACCATTAGTCTCTATGATAGTGTAGATAATACTGAGTTAACATGGTCTCATCCATCGTATGAACTCCCCACCATGGAAAACGTGATATTTGAAGGGAATGAATATTGTCATGGCACCTTTGATATCATCGTGATAAACAAGTGCAGATAATGAAATATAACACTAAAAAGATATAATGTGCTCTAATGATATTTAAATAGATAACAAATTCATGAGATGGAAAATAAATCAAAGAATTTATGTAATAATAAGAAACATCACATACAAAAGAAAATAGAGAAAGTAATTACTAATTAAAATATTGGAAAAACAAATGCACACCCAAAGCTAGGAGAAAAAGAGAAAGAAAATCAAGGAAACATTTTGAATGAAAATAGGAAGAATTAAGGAAAGAAATGATAAAATAAAATTTAGAAAGTATAAGAAAAAAAAAGTGGAAATTGCATATGCATATGAGAAGGAAATCCACAGAAATGGAATTAAGATTAGTTCAGAATAGAAATAAATAAATAGTATTTTACATAAGAAAAAGAGAAAGAGAATATCAAAATGCTATAAATAAGAGAAGAGGGATTTTCACTCAAATAAATTTTTCTTCCCTAATATTGGATGGAGGAAATAATATCAATTTGAGTTTGAAGGTGACACTTGATGGCTTCCTGTTTTTGCTTGTTTAGCACCTTATTTCTAGTTCAAAGTTCCATGAGATCAAGTATATTCAACTTTATCTAGTTATGTTTTGTGCTTGAATATGCCTTTTCAAGGGTAACATTACAAGGAGCTCTAACAGGTGAATTTTTGATATTTTCCATTATTTTATTTATTATTTTGTTGGGTTTTAATTTATAAAATGAAACTTTAGTTTTTACTCAAAGATTGGTCAATTGACAAGCCTTTATTTTTCATGTAGTGGTCCTTTTTGGTTGTTCGATTCAACACTTGTCCCGGCACTTGAGGAGTGTATGTTGACTGATGCAGAGATTTGGGGGATTTTGTTGCCAGAGATAATGTCTTGTTTGGTTTCAAATCGTTTCTAGGATGCATGTGAAGTTACCCAGTGTTGTTTTGTAGCTGTCATTTGCTCAAGAAATCGTTGCCCTCAATCTTCAGCAATGTATGGATTCCAGGAAATCCGAATCCAATCTTTTGATTTATGTTATGCATTATTGATCGGTATAGGTGTAGATCTGTTGGGATGGGATCAATCCTTGCTCAATGGTCGATTCATTTTGTGGTTCAAGTATAAATATGACTTTGAAACCCTAAGGGCGGACAGAGAGAAGACATTGTAAAACTCTGACTTTTTATTAATTGATCAACAGTTGCATTTACTTTCCTAAAGATTTAGTTTCAGATTCATAGTTGTTGAAGGCAGGGCATACCTTCAACTCTGGTTACCTATGTATAGCGTTGTTTTTACTGCGATAAGTAAAGTTATACTGTATATTTTGATACTGTTTTTATGGATGTATGCCAATAGTTCTAACAACTTGTGATTTGGGAATGAAATACATGCTTACATTAAGTTAGTCGATGTCATTGAAATGTGTATGATAAGCTTGATTGCATTATTCAACACCTTTGGATAAGATAGTTACTTTCTGTAGGTTCGATTTAGTAGAGTAGATATTTGAAGAGTAGTGAGAGTTGGATTTAGATTTCCAGATTTCTTTTATTTCCAGAAGTGATACTGATTATTGAATGGTTAAAATTCTTGTCCAGAATTCTTTTAGGTCATAGAGTTTACAAGGTTGTGGAGTGTTTCAAAGATTTGTATTGTTTTAAAGAATTTAAAGAACTTGTAGCATTTACCGAATTCATAGAGGTTTTAGAAGTATATAGAGTTTACAGAGGTTTTAGAAGCTTATAGAGTTTATAGGGTTTTCAAGATAGCATTTCCAACTGGTTATATAGAGGATTGGAGTTATGCTTTGCTTATTTCAGAATCTTGAATGAAATTAAAGAAAAGAAGCACAATTCATTAATATTTGACAGCGTTTGTTTCCTATGGTTCGAAGATAAGTCTCATAGGATAGACAAATGAGAGTGAAATGTGTTTTATCTGAATAGTCCCAAGATATTTTTGTGAGAATAGAATGCAAGTGGAGGTGTGTCTATAGTTAGAAAAATAAAATAAAATTATTTCTAGTAATTATTTGTGAATGATAAGTGCTTGTATGAATTAGGGTTAAGAAGAGCCATCATGTTTAGTATAAGATTCTTTATGAGTGATGAGTGCAGTCTTAGAGGTGGTGCTAAAAATGTATAAGATCATTAGGATTGATAAAAAAGTATTCATTGGGTAGGCAGCTTTGAAAGTAGTGTTTCCTTCAATGAACTATTTACTTGCTTGGTTGCTTGTTTTAAATAATAGATCAATAATTAGCATAGTTTGAGATTGTTGTAGATTTCATTGGATTTGAAAAATTTGTGAACTGTAAAACAGTGCTCAGCAAGATGATTCTCTTTCCTTAGGTATTGATTATTCCATAGAGTAGTTAGTTCCATAGACTACATTCTGTTTCTTTGTCTGTGAGCAAATCAAAATTACCCTAGGCATGAGCTTGAAACCATTTTTCCCTGCACACATGATGTAGTGACTCAAATTTTACGTGTCTTGGTTGATAATTAAATTGAAGGTAAATTAAGTAGCAATAATTTTACCCAACATTTTGGCGCCATTGCCAGGGATCGAACCTGGGTCACCCGCGTGACAGGCGGGGAATACTTACCACTATACTAAAACAATACCGGGAAACTTCACATGCATCCTGGAAACGATTTGAAACCAAACAATACATTATCTCTGGCAACAAAATCCCCCGAATCTCTGCATCATTCAACATACACTCCTTAAGTGCTGGGACAAGCGTTGAATCGAACAACCAAAAAGGACCACTGGGTAACTTCACATGCATCCTGGAAATCTGTTATAATAGGTTCCTTCAAACCCACCTGTATCATAGGTGTGTGATTGTTTCATTTTGTTACTTAGCCAAAATCTAGCGATAGCAGTAGTAGATACATTTAGACATTTTTGATCAGTTTTGTTTTCTATTGTTTTGTTGACTGTTTCCTTTTCGTATAACAACCTTTGCAGATTGGAGGAGAAGGGGCGGTAAAACGAGAGGTAAGAACCTACGCATCTGTTATAACTGGTTCCTTCAAACCCATCTGTAGCGTAGGTATTTTGATTTATTTGATTAGAAGTCTTGTTATTTACAGTAATTTTTTGATGAGACCCAGAGATAGTAAGGGTAGATACATTAAAATTCATTTCGATCTTTTTGGAGATAAAACCCCATCCCTTACTAACCCTAGGGATAGGAATACCAGCAAAGAGATAGAAAGCAACAACACCCAAATATCCATGGAATTAGGGACCAGACAAGAGGGAACTGAGGTTACACTCAGTGAACAGTTACAGTCAGTGGAGATTCCACAGACCCTACAAACTTCACCAACAAAGGAAGATTCCAATTTGGTTGACACAGTGAACATAGAAAGAGTGAATTCCCTTTTCGCACATACTCAGAATTTGGTGGTTTCTCAAGTGGAATCTACCACAAATTCACCTTTTCAACATCAGCCTAGGCCAGAACGTTGGGATTTCATCCCTTCCCCAAGAAGAGATAGGTTAGGTGTCAATTGGTTTAGGAATCCTCTTGTTATGAGTGATCAGGAAACCAGACACCATATAGAAGGGGAGGGAGAACATGAAGGACGAACTGAAACAACTTTTGGCTTCCCCATTTTGGATCTTGTACGTGATGTCAATATGAAAAATATCCTAGCATCTTCATTACCTACCTTTTACGGGAAAAGTACTGAAGATCCGGATACCTTTCTATTTGATTTTGACATCTTGTGTAGGAGTTATAATTATCTACATGATGCACAAAAGTTAAAACTGTTTCCGTCCACCCTGAAAGATTCTGCATTTAGATGGTTTATGGGTTTGGGGGAATCCACCATTCGAAGTTGGGATGATATGAAGAGTGCTTTCCTTAAAAAATACTGAGACTACTGTGGACCTAGAGACTCTCAAAATGATATCTTTAAAATACAACAGCATGAAGAAGAGAGTCTTGAGGATTTTCTAGAACGCTTTAGCTTTGTATTACAGAAGTCTAAGTATAATGCTCTACAAGAAGATGTGGCCAGAACTCTTTTTCTAAAAGGGATTCTGGAGGAGTATGTGGAAATCCTCAACCTCATGGCATCAGGTGATGTGTCTCATAAATCCTTTGAGGGAATTACTGAATTATGTAGAAAATATTCTAGAAGTAGAACCAAGGCTGGAAGAAGCACGAGGGAAGGTCCTTCCCGTATTTCTAAGATAGTAGGAACTGGTGGAGTCACAAGAACTGAATTGGGGAACTTGTTGGAAAACTTCAAAAATGATATTTTAGGGACCTTGAGTTCCCAATTTGATGCATTGAAAACAAAAAAAATGGCAAGAAGAAGAGGACATAGTAGCACTACATATATTCTGTCCTAAATGCAGAAAAAGACACCCTTTGAAGGAGTGTCCCCTTAATATTATTTCAGTCTGTGCTCTTTGTTCTGATAAACACCCCACTGACAATTTCCCTTCATTACCAGAATTGCAAGCTCTTTACAAGATTAATACTGAACCTATGGATCCATCATATGCATCAAAAAGGCCCTGGCAGCCTAGACCCCAAAACATGTACCAAGAGCCTATTTTTCCAAATCCTGCATATTACTATCCCATGCAGCAATCTCAGTAGCCATGGAGTCCACAAATGTTGTAGAATTGGCCTTCTTAGCCTACTCAAACCCAACCATGGAAACAAGGCTGGAGAGGACAGTCCTATGGAGGACCACAGCCAATAGCTCCATTGCATACTCCTCCTAGTTACTGTCCAATGCCCCCAAATATGCAACAGTTATTACCTGGTTTTACACCACCTGCACTTCCTCCTACACCCCCAGTTCCACAACAGTATCAAAATCCAAACCCTCCTCGACCCACGTTGTTGGCAGCTCAACCTATCCCAAACCCTAATAACAGACCATCCCAGCCTCTTGATAATGCTAAAATACAAATGGCCCCAACTTATGTGATCCATTTAGCACCTATACAGGAAATACAATTAAGGTCTGGGAAAACATTAAATAAAACTCCTCCAGTAGTGATTATTCAAGAAGAGTCTGGAGAAGAAATTTCTGAAAAAGAAATTCAAGAGGAAGAAGAAGTGCAGGTTGCCTTCGAAAACACTCAAGTGCTTGGAACTCGAAGTTCCCAATCATCTTCTCAGCCACAATTGAATAAAAACCCTCCATATCCAGAGAGGTTATTAATAGAGAAACTTGTGGTTCGTTCGCAATTTGATTTGGAGAATGAGTTAAAAAATGTTTGTATCAGAATTCCGTTACTCTAGGCCATTAGAGATGTTCCTATCTATTCAAATATGGTAAGGGAATTGTGCTTGAAGAAACTTGGTCTAAAACAAAAATATCCACCCACAATAGACGTTATAGGCCAGCTGTCTGACTATATTTCAGACCATCCCTTACTTCCAAAATTTGCAAATCCAGGGAACCCAGTTGTGACCATTTGTATTAATTAAATTTCAATAGGAAACAATCTAGCTGACCTGGGGGCTGCAATTAATTTCATGTCTATGACCACTATGCAGACACTTCAATTGTACAATCTCCTCAGACCTACTCCTACCATTTTGGAGTTGGCTGATAGGAGCACAGTTAAACCTATAGGGGCATTAGATGACATTACTATCACTGTAGCTTCTTGGGAGTATCCAATGTATTTCATGGTACTCCAAACCAAACACCCAATGGGGGAACAGCCTGTTATACTAGGAAGACCCTGGTTAGCAACTGCCAATGCCTTTATAGGATGTAGAGAGGGTATTTTAACTATATCAAATGGTACTTTTCTACAGAATCTTATCATTTATCCACCAACGCAGCCTGTAACAGAAAACATGTTATGGTTAGAGAGTCCTTACAGAGATGAGGATGTGGAACAACCCTTACTATCCATCAGTCAAACTAGGGGGATGGAAGACCAGACTGAAGATGATATCTTAGATCAATTTATCTCAGGCATTACTAGTATTGATTTTCCCCAATCCTTCTCTGACTTAGATCATGTTTTCATAGAATATTTTCAAGAACGGTACCACCCTTCAACCATCTCATCATCAGTATTTTTATTTATAGATGAGAAAGTTGGAGCCTCAACCATACCAATGGAGATTAGTCCTGGAAGGTCTTTATTTATTAATGCAAATCTGTCTCAAGACCAAAAAAACCAGTTAGTTAAGTTACTCAAAGCACAGTCTGGGGAATTTGCTTGGATTTATACAGATATGAAAGGCATTCACCCTGACACATGTATCCATCATATTTACACTCAGGAAAAAATTAGACCGGTAAGGCAACCACAGAGGAGAATGAACCCTGATCTTAAATATATTGTGAAGGATGAATTACAAAAATTACTTGATGCAGATTTTATCTATCCCATTTCTGATAGTAAATGGGTATCTCCGTTGGTGATTGTCCCAAAGAAGGGAGTTAAGTGGAGAATATGTGTAGATTTCCAGGAATTAAACAAATAAACTCTCAGAGACTACTTCCCTCTTCCCTTCATAGATCAAGTCTTGGACACTTTGTCAGGAAAACAATATTTTTCTTTTCTTGATGGATACAGTGGGTATTACCAAATTAGGATAGCCCCAGAGGACCAAGAAAAAACTACTTTCACTTGCCCGTGGGGAACATATGCTTACAAGGTGTTACCATTTGGGTTGTATAATGCCCCTGCCACCTTCCAAAGGGCAGTGTTAGGAATTCTGGCTGACTTAGTCCATGGTTGTGTGGAAATATATATGGATGATTTCACAGTGTATGGTAATGATTTCAAAGAAGCATTAGATAACCTAGAGAAAGTTTTAATTAGGTGCCAAGAAACAAATCTTGCCTTTAGTCATGAAAAGTGTAAAATGATGTTAACTGAGGACATTGTCTTAGGTCACCACATCTCATCAGAAGGTATCAAGGTAGATCCACCAAATACACAAAAGGAAGTTAGAAGTTTTCTGGGACATGCGGGTTACTACCGTAGGTTTATTGCCAATTTTACCAAGATAGCAGCTCCACTTTTTAAGTTATTAGCCAAATACATTGGTTTTTGTTGGGATCAACACTGTTAGGCAGCCTTTGACACTTTACAAACAGAATTGTCTTCAACACCAGTTCTGCGGGGGCCAAACTGGTCTTTGCCCTTTCATATACAAACTGATGCTTCGAACACTGCCCTAGGGGGAGTGCTCGGATAGAAAGAAAATCAATCTTATTATGCTATTTATTTCATCAGTAAAAATTTAACACCAGCATAACTAAATTATACAGTGACTGAGAAACAATTCCTAGCAGTAGTTCATGCCATTAATAAATTTCGGCATTATATTACTGGCTATGATGTTTTTGTTCACATTGATCACTCTGCTAATAAATTTTTGATGAATAAACCTATAACTAGTGGCAGAATTACTAGATGGCTTCTTTTGCTATAGGATTTTAACATTACTATAATTGATAAACTAGGGAAGGAAAATTTGGTTGCAGATTTCCTCTCAAGATTGACTCATACTAATGATAATGTTCCTCTAGATGATACCTTTCCTGATGAACATTTATTTGCTGTTTCTATTAAAACACCATGGTTTGCAGATATATCCAATTATTTGGTCACAGGAAAAATACCTGCTCATCTGTCATCATATGAAAAATGAAGGATCATACAACAAAGTGCTAATTATTCATGGGAAGGTAATGACCTCTTTCGAACTGGTCCAGATTTGATTATCATGAGATGTGTAAGGGAGGATGAGATGTATGATATCCTTCAAGCCTGTCATGATGGACCCTATGGAGGGAATTTTTCAAACAAGTGGATAACATACAAGGTGTTACATCAAGGGTATTACTGGCCCACACTTTTCAAAGATGCTGAAAAATATGTACAGGGTTGTGACAACTACCAACGAATGGGAAGACCCACTGCTGCTAATGAAATGCCTTTACAAGCCCAGGTATAGATTGAACCCTTTGAAAAATGGGGATTGGACTTTGTTGGACCAATCTCACCAATGCCACGAAATAAGAGATATATATTAGTCTGTACTGACTATGTGACTAAGTGGGTGGAGGCAAAATCTCTACTAAGGGCCACCGAGAAATCAGTCATAGAGTTTATTTATGAAGAAATTTTCGCTCGCTTTGGGATTCCTCGCGAAATCGTAACTTACAATGGAGCATAGTTTGTCTCTAAATCAATGAAAGCATTGACAGAGCAATATGGGATTAAACACTATAAATCCTCTCCTTACCACCCCCAAGCAAATGGTCAGGTGGAGTCAACAAACAAAGTGTTAGAAGCCATTTTAACCAAGATTGTGCAGATGCATCATAAGGACTGGGCAGACAGGCTTCCAGAGGCATTGTGGGCTTATAGAACTACGTCGAGAAACACCACAGGGCATACCCCATATCAGCTTGTTTATGGGAAACAGGTTTTGCTCCCTATAGAATTTCAGGTGAAGACTTTTCGTACTGCTGCACAATTGAGACTGAATTTAGATGAAGATCAGGAGCAGAGGTTGATGCAATTGAATGAGCTTGATGAAATTAGACAAGATGCTATCCAACGAACTGCTTTAATACAGAATCAGAGGACTAAATGGCATGACAAGTTTTTGAAGAAGAAAACTTTTGAAGAAGGTGATTGGGCCCTGTTGTTTGACTCACAACTTAAACACTTCAAAGGTAAACTTACCACTAGGTGGATGGGACCATATGAAATTGTGACTTTTTTTGATAATGGTTCTGTCAAGGTAAGGACAATAGATGAAGAACAAGCTACATTTGTGGTGAATGGACACCGGTTAAAGTTATATCATAAACCTATTTCTAAGCAAGAATTCATTTGTAATATGAATCAGCAATCTGAACTAGAGCTGGTAGGTGAAGAAATGATTTCTTCATCCCCTACTTTCTCGCAGTGACATCCAATGAAATTGTTTCTTTGTATATATGTACAGGAGTTTTTATCAATAGGTTCTTTTGAATGATGCAGGTACTCTCTTTGGGTAGGTTCAGGGTATTTTTTTTGTTTAAACAAAAACAAAAAGGGAAGTCTTTCTGTTACCGTTCCTACTTCAGCCCATTGATTCCTTTTACAAAGAATTTTCAAGGACTGTGTTAACTTGAATTAATTTTTGAGTTTCACTGGGTAACTGGAATGCTTGTGTCAAGTAAATGAAAGTGTGTTCTACTCAGTTTTTTTTTAGACTTGTCCTCTTTATTCAGACAAGTACCTATCTACCTGACACTGCCTCCATTAGTGATTTAAGCTTCAAAAGGGGTTTTTACTTATGAACTCATGGGATACTAGTGCCATTTGACTTGGTTTCACACTGGATTGAATGAGGATATTTTTTTTTTCAAGTAGTAATAGCTATGGACATTGAGTTATTATCCAGACAGGAACCATTATAGGGAATGGTCTCCAAGGCTGAGCAATCTTTTGATTATTATCTATTGGCTTCCATTATATTAAATACATATATATATATATATATATATACATATACATTTTTTCCAGCCACCTCATGTCTTTCACTTTATACAGTTATAGGGGTTAGTTGTTCATTTGGACAAATCTTTACAGGCATGTTTCAAGAACACTCTTCCAATTTTAATACCATCCCACTCCTAGAGGGTTTTCAGAGCTGCTCCCCCACTCATCTATGCATAAGCAAATCATAAAATTTATCTTTAAGATGAATTTGGGACAAGGGCCTCTGATAGAAAAAGGGTGTAAGAGGCTAACCCGCCAGGATACTGAATAGGTCCGTCGGCAGCGGGTACTGACCTGTGGTATAAACAGGAAAACCTATCAGGGTACTGAACAGGCCTGTTGGCAATGGGGCATTCTGCTTGGGGAAGAAGCTTCTTAGATATTACAGTTACCCCATCGGAGTACTGAACAGGCTCACTGGCAGTGGGATCTGACTCTGATATCTCTTTTAAAAGCCTCATTTATACATGTCTGTGTGAACAATGTACCTATGTAAATGTTAAAGAGAGGTCATGTATGGGTTAAATGAAAATCTAAGGGAACTGTTTGTAATAGCCAGTTGATAATCATCTTGAAATGCTCTAATTTTTTGTTACCTGATACTTGCTAGAAGAAAAGGTTTATGCCTCTAGAGTGTATTGGCGTTTACTGATTCAATGAACATAGCTGTGAACCTCATTATTTGTTTTTCTTTTCACCGCTCAAACCGTCTTGTGTGAAGCCGAGTTAAGTTGATCAGTACACCATTGGCCTCATTTAGTACTCATCTTGTCTTGTGTTTTTAAGGAACATATTTTGGTGGACAAATTTCTATATGAATGAATAAAGAGAAAGAAGTCTGTGCTCATGGTTGAAGTTTTGAATACAGGAGTGAGATTGATAGTCTATGGATTGTATTTAATTCTGTTTTTGTATTTCTAATAAAGAGTGATTTTATGACTTAGCTATGTTTTTGTGTGGCCAGATGAAGAAGCAACCATGGAATAAGGTAATTGTGCCATGAGCTTGTTGGGTAAAACAATTTTTCAAGCAAGTTTTAATTTCCTTTTCAGCTCATACAAGTGGTATATTTTGGAGAAAGTTATTTTCTTTAATATCATTACTATGCTGGTAATCATTTTCACCCTTGCCAGCTTAAAAATAACTTTGTGTCCTAGACTGGCTGAGGTGTCGGATCAAGTGCCAGATGAGGTGCTGGAATGAAATTGGGAAATTGATATATTAAGTGGTGAAGGTAATGAACGCTGGGATAATTTTTTTTTTAACTGTTATAAACCAAGTGTTTTTTCTTTTAATTTAAGTTTGATTAATTGTGGGATCTACCATAATAACCTTATAATCCATCTAGTCGATACACCACCTTTCCTTCGTACATGATTTAATGACATTGACCTTTGGAAACATTTCACTTTATATTATTAATTTGCCATTCTTAATGTAATTCATGTCATTAATATATTCCAATTGAATTTCTTGAATGCCATGGTTAAATATGTCTTAAGGTTATGAGTTGATCGAAATGTGTCGATATCATCATAATACATTGCAATGTGGGCAGTACGCGCCTTAGACTGCCATGATTTTCTTTGCACGTCCGCCATTGTCATTGCCACCCTTTGCCATTATTTTTTTTAATGGGCTATTTCCGATTTTCATCTCCGCCCGTGGGAGGAAAATTGATGAAGTCTCTTAATTACCTTCGAATTCACTGTATGCTCAACATGTTAATTCGATTTCTCATCTTCCTGGAATCCACGATGCTCAATCGCCATGAACCCACTGAGTATGGACAGTTATTGGCCACGCCTGAGTTTTCAGCCTGCAAAGATCTATTTATTAGAGCCGGGTGGCATTCCTTCTTGACCAATTTACAAGGGCATGATGATGCCATCTCCCTGCAATTCTCCTTAGGGTTTGATGGACACGCAGCTAAGGTCGGATCACTGGAATTTTAAGTTATGGAGGAATCGATTGCGTAGGCTACAGGACTTCCACGCATAGGGGATCGCTGGTTTAAAAATTTCCGGCTGCCACGCAAAGACTACGACTGCGTCTTTAAACCCGATTTTTTGGCTGTGAAAGGTGAAAAAGGCTTCTCAAAACTTTGGGTCAGAGAATAATTTCTCAATTCTTTAGTGATCATCACCAAGCTCATTACGTGTGAGGGTCGATTCTCTACCTTCAAAGCCTGTCACTTTCGTCTGCTTGCTCACTTTGAATTCGGTAAGCTCCTTAACTTTCCATTTTATTTCTGGAAAAGTTTGGGTAAGATGGCCTCGCAAGTTAGGAAAAACATAGAGAATCCTACTCATATCATGTATCATCATGGGCTTATCAAGATACTTATTTTAGCCGAGTTGAAGAAGAAGGATCAAGTATGGGAACAATTTATTTATGAACTGTCCAATTCTCATCTCAAATCATCCTTGGGTAATGATCCAAGTAGGCCTCTTATCCCTGATCTTATTGAAAAAGAATCCTCTGTCAATGCTTCTAAACATCAAGCCAGTCATATTCAGGAACACGCAGTCAAGAGCTATAAGAAGGCTGGATCATCCCATATCAAGAAGCCTCGAGGGTCAAAAGGGCAGCATGTAAACTCTTGGTCTGGGGGGGGGGAGGTCAGTCTGATGGTGGAAATTTTCCTACTTCATCAACCCGTAGGTTTACCCGTAGTATGGCTGTTCAATAGAAGAAGAGGGAGTCCAAGGGCAAGACACCTGTACATGGTCAGCTGTCCTCATCTACTTCTTCATCTGCCCACGATAATTCTGATTCACACGGCTCCCATCATCATTCCTCCATACCGAGTCGTGTCAATGAGCCTTCATTGCCAGCATCAAATTTAAAATTTGTTTTGAAGTCTGTCAAATCTCACCGGTCAGATGTTTCAGCTCAGGGAGTCGAATACTTTCGACAAAGAAATTTTAAGTTGACTAAACAATTACAGGAATATGTTAGATTGGACCGATTTATCAAACAAGAAAATGCAGTTTTAAAAGCTAAGGTAGCATCTTTGCAAACCTTAGTTGATGACATTATTGGGTCCAATTGTAGTCTTAGGGAGCAATTGAAGAAAAAAGACAAACAACTTGAAAAATTGATCAGTGTACAACAACAAACAACTCCATATCCTCCTCAAGTACAAGTGTCGTTTAACACTTCAGCTTCGGTTTCTGGAATTTAACCCAAAGTTTGGTCATCTATTTTTGAGTTTCAATTTTGTATGCTTGGGGCAAAACTTTCTTGCATTGGGACATGCAAGGTCTTCATTTTGGGGGAGATGATGGCCTCCTATTTTTGCTTGTTCAGCGCCTTATTTCTAGTTCAAAGTTTCATGAGATCAAGTATATTCAACTTTATCTAGTTATGTTTTGTGCTTGAATATGCCTTTTCAAGGGTAACATTACAAGGAGCCCTAACGGGTGAATTTTTGATATTTTTCATTATTTTATTTATTATTTTGTTGGGTTTTAATTTATAAAATGAAACTTTAGTTTTTACTCAAAGATTGGTCAATTGACAAGCCTTTATTTTTCATGCAGTGGTCCTTTTTGGTTGTTTGATTCAACGCTTGTCCCGACACTTAAGGAGTGTATGTTGACTGATGCAGAGATTTGGGGGATTTTGTTGCCAGAGATAATGTCTTGTTTGGTTTCAAATCGTTTCCAGGATGCATGTGAAGTTACCCGGTGCTGTTTTGTAGCTGTCATTTGCTCAAGAAATCGTTGCCCTCAATCTTCAGCAATGTATGGATTCCAGGAAATCCGAATCCAATCTTTTGATGTATGTTATGCATTATTGATCGGGATAGGTGTAGATCTGTTGGGATGGGGTCGATCCTTGCTCAATGATCGATTCATTTTGTGGTTCAAGTATAAATATGACTTTGAAACCCTAAGGGCGGACAGAGAGAAGACACTGTAAAACTCTGACTTTTTATTAATTGATCAACATTTGCATTTACTTTCCTAAAGATTTAGTTTCAGATTCATAGTTGTTGAAGGCAGGGCCCGCCCACCTTCAACTCTGGTTACCTGTGTATAGCATTGTTTTTACTGCTGTAAGTAAAGTTATACTGTATATTTTGATACTGTTTTTATGGATGTATGCCAATAGTTCTAAAAAATTGTGATTTGGGAATGAAATACATGCTTACATTAAGCTATTCGATGTCATTGAAATGTGTGTGATAAGCTTGATTGCATTATTCAACACCTTTGGATAAGATAGTTACTTTTTGTAGGTTCGATTTAGTAGAGTAGAGATTTGAAGAGTAGTGAGAGTTGGATTTAGATTTTAAGATTTCTTTTATTTCCAGAAGTGATACTGATTATTGAATGGTTAAAATTCTTGTCCAGAATTCTTTTAGGTCACAGAGTTTACAAGGTTGTGGAGTGTTTCAAAGATTTGTATTGTTTTAAAGAATTTAAATAACTTGCAGCATTTACCGAATTCAGAGAGGTTTTAGAAGTATATAGAGTTTACAGAGGTTTTAGAAGCTTATAGAGTTTATAGGGTTTTCAGGATAGAATTTCCAACTGGTTATATAGAGGATTGGAGTTATGCTTTGCTTATTTCAGAATCTTGAATGAAATTAAAGAAAAGAAGCACAGTTCATTAATATTTGACAATGTTTGTTTCCTGTGGTTCAAAGATAAGTCTCATAGGATAGACAAATGAGAGTGAAATGTGTTTTATCTGAATAGTCCCAAGATATTTTTATGAGCATAGAATGCAAGTGGAGGTGTGTCTGTAGTTAGCAAAAAAAAATGCAAATTTATTTCTAGTAATTATTTGTGAATGATAAGTGCTTGTATGAATTAGGGTTAAGAAGAGCCATCATGTTTAGTATAAGATTCTTTATGAGTGATGAGTGCAGTCTTAGAGGCGGTGTTAAAAAGGTATAAGACCATTAGGATTGATCAAAAAGTATTCATTGGGTAGGCAGGTTTGAAAGTAGTGTTTCCTTTAATGAACTATTTACTTGCGTGGTTGCTTGTTTTAAATAATAGATCAATAATTAGCATAGTTTGAGATTGCTGTAGATTTCACTGGATTTGACAAATTTGTGGACTGTAAAACAATGCTCAGTAAGCTGATTCTCTTTCCTTAGGTATTGATTATTCCATAGAGTAGTTAGTTCCATAGACTACATTCTGTTTCTTTATCTATGAGCAAATCAAAATTACCCTAGGCATGGGCTTGAAACAATTTTTCCCTGCACACATGGTGTAGTGACTCAAAGTTTACGTGTCCTGGTTGATAATTAAATTGAGGGTAAATTAAGTAGCAATAATTTTACCCAACAACACTGGAGAGTTTGGTTAATTACTTTGTGAATGTGGTCGGGAGATCCCTAAGTGAATATATGCATTATGTTCATGCTAAAGGTATTTCCATACGATTCCCGTTGCAGCTCGAGGGATTCTAGGGAGAGAAGAGTACCACATGAGTGGTAGGGTGATCAACAAACAAAGCCCTTAGCGTCAACAAAAGATCAAGAAAATCAATAACATCTTGAACGTCGAATTAGGTTCAATGTATTGTTTATTTCATGTTATATATAAATTAGTATTCCTTTGGTGTGTTTGCATTTGTTTAGCATTGCATTCATAATATATATTGAGTAAAAAGTTCTTGAACTGTGGGGTGTCACATATGGTATCAGAGGTTACGTTCAAACCACTAGGACATCGTGTTCAGTAATGTTTGCATGTAAAGGAGATATTTCATTGGGATACTGTTTCATTCATTGTTGTGGAAATGTCTAAAATATGGTCAATACTTTGTGAAGCTACAAATAGAAACCTATTAGCAGATGCTGGCTAGTGAACTTTTGCTGGAAAATTGGAACTGAGCCTATGTGCCATCCAATTGTATTTTTACACTTGTAAAGGAATTCTTTTAGTTGCAATAATAAATAGTCATTTTAGGCCATCTTCCATTAATGGATTTTTTTTTTATTGGAGCTCGATCAAGAAAGTACCTTTATGCAAATTATGCATTCTACAGAAATCAATTGTGCAACCGAGGGACAACATCTTTGAGACTTTAAAAACAGACTCTGTCCAAGCCAAGCCTTTCAAAGTAACATTTTAGTTGTGGTATATTCCTATTAACTTATTTCAAATTTAGATAATTATTTTTCACCATAATAAATCAGTACCATAATTGTTACTTGAGTAGAAAAAAAAAATAGAATTTGTAAAAATTTGCAAGATCTTAAACATCCTAAATTGCAGTTTCAGATAAAACGGGTGTTTTGTTCTAAATCCACATAGATAATCTAAATATACATTTGAATAATCGAATTTGGTGATTCTAAGAAGATCATCCGATATTAAGCCAGAATTTAAATGAGCATGCCCGGTATACATTTGAATAATCGAATTTGGTGATTCTAGGAAGATCGTCCGATATTAAGCCAGAATTTATCTGCATGGGAGCTGTATTGTTGGAAAATGTAATTACTCGCAGATATGTACCTAACTCTCAGCCGACTCTGTCAGAGTCTGTACAAGTCAATATCTTGTCTGTCAGTCTGACAAGAGGGAAGAGTCCACGATTCGGCAATCTAAACCAGTCGAATTTATTTCTGAAGCTAAGTTGTTAGGTAGATAGTTATTACAGTCTTTAATGGTGAGTCAGTGGGCCCATGTAGATGTAATCTTCAGGTTGCCTATAAATAGAAGAAGCAAATTGCAAATCAGTTTTATAGACACAAGAGACACAATAAAGAGACAGGGAAACTTAGGTTGAGAAAAGAGAAGTCGAAGCTCAAGCTTCTGTGTATGTGATTTAGTTGAAGAGCTGAAGCTCTGTAGACCAACAAGGCTGGACCGACAAGTCTGGATCGACCAGTTTGTAATTGACAAGTTTGTAATACTTTGTTATTTCCGCATAGTTAAATATATGAAATAGTTTATGGTTGAATGCATGATTATTTGGCCGCACATATTTCTAGATTTACTTCTGTAAATGTCTTTTACAATTGCTGTTAAGTGAAAGATCAAAGAACCCATAAATTTCTCACCGCATGAAAGTTCCAGGTTTTATGGAACATTGGTCGACTCAAGTCTTCCTACATATTTGGGCATATGTTTTTATAAGTTCTTTGGATTTATTAATGAGTCCATTTTTACTTCATCTTACTCATAGGTGAAAAGCATTTGTAATTTCTTAAGTCTTTAGACTAAGAAACTTACTCTGTAGATTTCAACCAAAGTGAATCCACTTGAGTGGTCGGTTGAGTCAGTCAACTGAGGTGAGCCGACTTGGTCGAAGAGAAGAAGTCAGCCGACTTGGTCGAAGAGCCGACTTGGTCGATGAGCTGACTTGATCGAAGAGCCGACTTGGTCGAAGTTAGCCAACTTAGAAGTGACAAGTGGTCGAGGTAAAATCAGTCGGTAGAACCGACAAGTAAGTAAGTAAATTTAGTCAAGTGGAAAGACCGACTAAAATTTATAAACTTGTCTAGTCGGGAGATAGACAAGTTTCACCCGACAAGTGAAAAAGAAAAAGTGGTTGGCATGAAAAGTGAAAATTAAATTTTAATATCGACTGAGCCCTAAACTCAAGTTTAGTCGGCTTGGTTTTGGCTAACTGGTATTAGAGCAAGGTTTATATCAGAGTAAGGTTTATATCAGCCCAAGATTTAGGAAAGAATTCTTGACTTAAAAGGTGGAAATTTAATTTTCTAAGGAAAGTTAATTAAAAATTAAAATGGCTTCCACTTCTGGTTCATTGCAAACTCCAATTTTTACAGGAAAGAATTATGAATATTGGTCTTTAACAATGAAGGCTTTATTCAGAGGTCAAGATGTCTGGGAGATAGTCTAGTATGGTTATGCAGAATCAACAAACATGATAGCATATAACAATCTAACACAAGCTGAGAAATATGTCTTGAGAGAACAGAGGAAGAAAGATGGAAAAGCTCTATTTTTCATACATCAGGCTATGCATGAGAGCATACTCCCAAGAATAGCAGCAAAAATTGATGTTAATGAAGCATGGGATACATTGGAGACTGCCTATCAAGGTTTGGATAAGGTAAAGACATCCAAGCTGCAGATTTTGAGAAGATATTTTGAATCTCTGTCCATGAAAGATTCAGAGAATGTAGACACATTCTACACCAGATTTGTTGGGTTGATAAACCAACTGAAATCTCATGGAGAACCCATAGCAGACCAAAGGGTTGTTAAAAAAATTCTTAGAAGTCTTCCCCCAAGATTTGAAAACTTGGTTGTGACCTTAGAGAAACACACAGACATGACGATATTTACCATTGATGAGTTGCAAGCTTCACTCGTCAATCATGAACACAGATTCAACAGAACACATACATCATTGAAAGGTGCATTTGCAGCACAGTCATCCATAAGCCATGGTAGAGGCAGGGGGAGAAACAACTTCAAAGGAAAAGGAAGAAGTTCTTCAAGAGGAGGAAGAGGCAGAAGTCCTGCAAATGTCGGTGGCAGAGGAGATAACCAGAACCTAAGTAAGCCAAGTGGCCAAAGGTTTGATAAATACAAAATTCAATGTAATTACTATAAGAAGTTTGGTCATTATGCATATGAGTGCAGGAAGAAGCAATATGACCAAGGAAGGCAAAGCCCAAGTCAGTCGACCAACACCAGCACTTCGACAAGTGCAATGTTAATGGCATCGACATCTCCACTTGAATGCAATGTTGTTCAAGAAATTCCACATGACATATGGTACTTAGATTCAGGTTGCAGCAACCAGTACATGACTGGTAATTTGAATCTGTTTTTCAGTCTAGACACTTCAGTTAAAACTGATGTTACACTTGGAAACAATGTCCAAGTTACTGTCTTAGGAAAAGGCACTGTGTATATTCTAACCAAATAGGGGGAGAGTAAGTATATCCCTGATATCTATCATGTCGAAGGTCTGAAACATAATTTTTTAAGCATTGGACAGTTGCTACAAAAAGGCTACAGAGTCTACATGGAAGATGAACACTGTGTGATCAAAGACAAGCGTCCAAGCGACCAGCTGATAACAAAAGTGCCAATGACAAGCAACCGCTTGTTTCCATTGAGAATAGTTCCCAACATAAAAGGGAAGACAAAGACAGGAGCTACATTTAAGGCAGAAAGTGAAGAAACAGTCGAGCTCCTCGACAAGAAAGAAAATTGCAGCGCTAATTTGCAAGCTGCATTTCAGACAGAAGTTCAGGATGAATCCTGGTTGTGGCATTTCAGATTTGGACATCTAAATTTTGGTGGGCTGAAGCTAATTTACACAAAGAATATGGTGAAGGGATTACCATTGATCGACAGACCAGAGAGGGTTTGTGAAGGTTTCATTTTTGGCAAGCAGCATAGAGAGACTTTTCCAGTCGGGAAGTCCTATAGAGCACGCACACCACTTGAAATTGTGCACTCTGACATTTGTGGTCCAATGCAGACATCATCCATTGGTGGATGCAAGTATTTTCTAACTTTTATTGATGACTACTCAAGAAAAACATGGGTATATTTTCTGAAACATAAATTTGATGCATTTGGTTATTTTCAGTAGTTCAAGGCACTCATGGAGAACCAGAGTGGACACCACATCAAGATCTTAAGGACCGACAGAGGAGGTGAATATGTTTCAAATGAATTTTTGAATTTTTGCAAGAACCATGGCATACAGAAACAATTCACTGCAAGGTATACACCTCAGCAGAATGGTATTGCCAAAAGAAAGAACAAAACCATCATGGAGATGGCACGCAACATGTTGGTAGCCAAGCATTTTCCAAATGAGTATTGGGGTGAAGCAGTCGCAACTATCGTATACATTATGAACCGGTGTCCGACAAAGAGTGTGAAGAACAAAGTTCCTCAAGAAGCATGGATAGGTATGAATCATAGTGTTTCCCATTTAAAAGTTTTTCGTTGTGTTGCATATGCTCATGTTCCAGATGAGGTGAGAAGGAAGCTAGACAAGAAGAGACAAAAAAGTATTTTTGTCGGCTATTCAGAAGACACAAAAGCATGCAAGTTGTATGATCCTATCGCAAGGAAAGTGATAATCAGTCGAGATGTTCAATTTGTCAAGAATGAATCATGGGATGGAACCGTCGACATAAATGTCAACATTGTGTCGAACGTCAATAGTGATGATATGTAAGAGGAAGTGGTTCAAATACCACATGTAAGTCAACCGGTCGGAGCACCATCGACTCCCATGACACCAAGACATGGTTCAGCGCAAGGACCATCGACACAAGTAGCAGCTCAAGCTACACTGACAAGTACACTAAGAGGACAGTAGACTCCATCAAACATTTTTTCGAGGTCGACATCGACAGAACCAGTGAAGACAAGAAGTCTGCGAGAGATATATGAAGCTAGTACACCAAATTCATTCTCTCTCTTTGCATTATTTGCACTGATATATGATCCACTAACATTTGAAGAAGCTGTTGAAGAAGAAGTATGGGCACAAACCATGGATGAAGAAATAGAATGCATTGAGAAAAACCAGACATGGGAACTGGTTGATGTACCAACAGACAAAGATGTAATCAGTGTTAAATGGATTTACAAGACAAAGCAAGATGCTGATGGGAATGTGCAAAAGCACAAGGCAAGAATGGTAGCAAGAGGGTTCACACAACAACCCGACATCGACTTCAATGAAGCATTTGCACCTGTTGCAGGCATGGATACAGTCAGAATAGTTTTGGCCATTGTTGTACAAAACAAATGGCATGTTCATCAAATGGATGTCAAGTAGGCATTCTTAAATGGCTATCTAGAAGAGGAAGTATATGTGGAACAACCACAAGGGTATGAAGTTCTAGGTCAAGAGCATAAAGTGTACAGGCTGAAAAATGCATTATATGGTTTGAAGCAAGCTCCTAGAGCTTGGTACAGTCGAATTGATTCCTATCTCATTGAAACTGGATTTCACAGAAGTGAAAGTGAACAGACTTTGTACACCAAAGTTGATGAGCAAGGTAAGATGTTAATTGTCTGCCTGTATGTAGATGATTTAATATTTACTGGTGATTACGGCATAGCATATTTTAAAACAGTAATGGAAAGTGAATTTGAAATGACTGATATGGGGCTTATGAAGTTTTTTCTGGGCATTGAAGTTCAGCAGTCTGAAAGTGGTATTTTTATATCATAGACAAAGTATGCAAGTGAAGTTTTAAAAAGGATTAACATGTCTAACTGCAAAACAACCCCAACACCAGTAATAACTGGTTTAAAATTGAGCAAGGATGATGAAGGATCCACAGTAGATCCTATGCTGTTCAAAAGGCTTATTGGCAGCCTTATGTATTTGACAGCAACAAGACTAGACATCATGTATGGAGTAAGTTTGATCTCAAGGT
>LPNX010215995.1:286923-381468 GCA_001517045.1 Pseudotsuga menziesii | reverse complement strand
CACATTGGTGAGTCACTTCGGAACGCCCAGTTATATGTTCCCGTGGATGTCCGGGCTGCGTTGGCGATTGTATTCGGAAGCCATTCAGTTCTATGCTTCATTGAGTACCCAGTTCAGTTCCAGATCAGTGTACCATTACGAGTGTGACCCTTCTCACTCTGATCCAGCAGCGCCTCAGTTCCTTCAGAACCACATTCAGTAGCACTGCTGCCATTCCAGTGTATCAGTTTGTCAGCTCAGACATGGTCAGCTCCGCAGTATGTTCCAGATTTGTGTCCCCTCTGGACTCTCATGATATGCACAGTGATTATCTACTCCAGTTCTTTCATTTTGGGCCTCACAAGTGATTTTTTATGTATCTTGATACGAGCATGGGAATGCCCGCCTCGTCCATATATTGAGATTTTTTCCTCATCCAGTATTTGAGGACCATTTATATTGCTATGTTATATTCTGATACGAGCATGGGAATGCCCGCCTCGTCCATATATTGAGATTTTTTCCTCATCCAGTATTTGAGGACCATTTATATTGCTATGTTATATTCTGATACGAGCATGGGAATGCCCGCCTCGTCCATCTTATCAAATGATCCCTCATCCATTATTGAGGTTATGTACTTTCCAGTCCTTGCAGGTGGTTCGAGATCGGTGTCCCGGACTTCAGTTGCTTTCTTCTCTTCTCCACACCCCAAGCAAACCATATATGACTTATGATGTCCATCGGCCATACGATGAGCTCCTGCCCTCGCACATCAGGGGGCAATCTGTTAACACCCAAAAATGGTTAACTACCTCATCTACCCCACTACATGGCTCATTTGTCCATTTGCCTACCATATTTCCCTGAAAATCCCACTAAAAAGCCTCCAAAAGGCCTAAAATGCCTCCAAAAGGCCATAAAACCATCTAAAAAGCCTCCAAAAGGCCATAAAACCGTCTAAAAAGCCTCCAAAAGGCCTAAAATGCCTCCAAAAGGCCAAAAAACCCCTTTTTTCCTCCAAAAATATCCAAAATTCCTCTAAAATAGCAAAAATCCCCAAAAGGGAAGAAAAAATAGAAAGTAATGAGGAAAATGAGGAAAAAACCCTAAACAAGCTGCCCTAAACCACATGGTTTCCAAAACCATGGGCTAGCACTCCACCACTAAAAAACTATAAATAAGTGGTGGAGACCCCTCATTTCACATCCATTGTCATAAGCATCCTGCCTCTGCCGAAATTATTCTCGAAACCCTAGCTTACCATCAAGCTACTTTCACCATTGAGAACTCTTTTTGGCCCATTTCCACCACCGGAGAAGGAAAAGAAGCAGCTTGGAGCTCGAAGCCACCGACATCGGACCAGCGCAATGGACTCCATCAACCTCCTCATTGGAGGTAATATCAATAAAAACCATTATTCCTTTCTTTACTGTTTCTGTTTCATGTTATTTACTTTTTTACTACTTTAGCTTCAAGAACGTAGTTAGATTAATCTTTATTTCAGTTTATCTTTATTTTATACATCATTGAACTGCTACTAAGGATTCCATATTCCTTAGTAGGTGCTCATCAGCACAAGCTAGGGTGAAAACCCTAGCTACACCTTGTGTCAACTAACATATCCCTTCCATGAAGGGAAGTTATACATTCATTTAGAATTCCATAGACACACATGATTATAATTATCAAATTGATGGAAACTTGTGTATTGAGCAATTTTTCTTTATGCATTCCAGAGTTCTATGTACAGTCCATCATGAGGAGAATTTATCCCATGCAACTTAAGAACAGGATAAGCCTAACTAATAATTATTATTATGATAAGCATACTAATTCATGGGCAAAGGTAGGTCAGATTTATTAGAAGGATAATTAATTAATTATTATTAATGTTCCCTCCTTTTTTTAATACATAGAACACAGGTTTCCAAGACTCACTAACAACAAGACCATCACATATGTTAATATTTAAAGGATGTTTCTCTATCTCCAGGACTTCCCTGATGCGTCTCATACTATAGTGTTTTTCAATGGCGACCATGCAAGCTTCTTCCATACAAATATCATGATTTGAAACATGAACACGGTTTTGAAGTAGTCATCATTTTTCTCTTTTATGTGTTATTTCAACATAATTCTCTTTAAGTATTTTTTTAATATAAAGTATGCTTTTCCTGATGCATACTAGATACTACATGAGCACCATATTGAGTAAACTCATTTTTTTATGTTTTGCATCAGTTGGATATTTAGGTTTTTAAAGGATGTTTTTAAGGGAGTTTGCGGGGAGTGACAGATCAATGAATTACAACTATAGAAACCGAATCCCTTGGCTAATTACTTAAATTATTAACTCGAGAGTTCATCAAAAATTAACTGGTACCATGCACTATGTATTCATTTTCAAAGGCATCATTCATCGAGTAGTATAATTGAAATCTATTATAGCAACATAAATGAAATATAGGCTAATAAACAAGGAATGAAATCTAATATAATCAACAAAAAATATTCATTTATAATTTAAAAAAAATGCTACCTATAGGTTACAAGAGTGTAAGATCCAAACATTCCATTTGGCACTTATTTCCTCATCAACTCCTTAAAGGGAAAGCATAGAGTGACCTTTCATTACCTTTCGTGTTCACCTATGAGAGTTTTCATTGAAATCCCCCCTTACTCTATCTTCAGGTTACTAGATGTAGACATTTAGAAGCTATGACCTCCATGAAAGTGGTTAAAACAAGAATAGGGCTACTATTAACCAATTTGAATTATGAATTCATGCATTAAATAAATGGGATATGGGTTGCAAGGGAATAACACTTAGATTCTGTACTCGACACTCAATTATTTATCAATCCTATTAGAGACAAACAAATATAGATTTCATGTTTTATTTATAACCTATGGTAAAATATCTCCTCGTACTCAACATTCAATTCATTGAATACATACAGTCAAAATCCATGGGTTCCATGCAAGTGGTCAAAACAAGAAAATGGATTAACATAAACCAAGTATTGATGATGAGATCATATGTATGAAAGAAATGACATGAACATCACAAATGAAATTTAATATAATAAACATGAAGGAAATCTATTCTAAAACATAAATGAAATATATTCTACTCCTAAAACCCTAAAGAAATAGAAATCGTTCCAAAAAATATGGAAATAAAACTTACTATAGAAAAATACCTTAAAAATATAGGACTTCTACGTTCATTGTACAAAAACTATAGAAGATTTATACATTCACTCTTATTCATATTTAAAAAATATAAAATGAACTGAAGGACTGAAGGTAAAGTAATGCAATGGTACATAGTATTCCCCTTGTGTGGGCCCAACCCAAGGGAGCTCTTGGAACCCTCGCTAAACTAACTAATTCAAAGATAAACCAAAACTAGTTTTTCATTAAAATTATGTGTTTAATACAGGGAAGCAAGTTGCTTCTTACAAATATTCCTTAAACAACAAGGGAGACAATTGAAAATGATTAGAAAACTGCTTTAAAAATATAGGACTTCTACGTTCATTCTACAAAAAATGTAGAAGATTTCTACATTCGCTCTTATTCGAATTTAAAAACTATGAAATGAACTAAACGACTAAAGGTAAAGTAATGTAATGGTACATAGTATTCCCCTCGTGTGGGCCCAAACCAAGGGAGCTCTTGGAACCCTCACTAAACTAACTAATTCAAAGATAAACCAAAACTAGCTTTTCATTGAAATTATGTGTTTAATACAGGGAAGCAAGTTGCTTCTTACAAATTTTCCTTAACAATGGAAAATGAGGAAGAGAAGAATAATAGAATCTAATATTAACCTCATTCTATCAAATTTACTATCATTTATACAACAATGATTTAAAATTTTCCATGCAACCAACCCCTATGATTTGTGGAAGTTGTCCGAGTTAGCTCAAAATCCGCATGCATGTTGGTGGGGTTGAGTATCTATTTAGGAATTCAATCTTGGACTTGTGATTTATAATTTGGATAATCATTGAGTCCTTTAAGTCGTGACAGATAAATATTTTCACTTGTGTAAACTCTCTCCTACAATCATATCCTTGTTTGTGGTCGTTGTCCCCTAGTTAACCAGAAATATGCATGTTGATTTTTTGGGATTGATTTACCCCCTTAGGAATTCGACTTGGCATCCATGATTTCATATTGCGATGATCTTTAGTCCTGCGTTGGAAGCTCATGAGAATCAGGATGGGGCATACTCCCTTAAAGCTCTCGAACAAACTTTAGTTGGACTAGTGAGCCCATTGAGAGACATTGACATGTTTTTTGTGTCTTGATATCTTTCACTTAGCTTTTATATAACCTCTATCTACAACTCCATCTCAAATGAATAAATCTTTGACAAATATTATCTCATTATCTCATTAAATAAATCAAAGCAATAAGAAAATGAGTAAGCATTACTAATCAAATGTCAAGATATTCATTTAACAATCATGCATAGGATTTTAGGATCAACATCATAAAGTTTATAATATTTTATGCAACGTAGACCCTTATTCCTCAGTAACAAGCTTTAGGTATGATCAAGAGGACCAAATAATGCAACATTTCTTGTGCTCATAGAAAGGTTTTCCTAATTTTTTTCTTGTTTAGTAAAGTTTGTGATTTTATCTGTTACTCATTGGATATTTAAGGTAACACAATACTTCTCTTAATTTCAATGTTATCTATTTTTCTTGTAGAGGTTTACTCTTTTTGGAGATATTTTTTTATTTCCTTTTTTCACGTAGCCATTCAATCTAACGAAATTCTCTAGATGATGTAACTCATCTTTAAGTTGTTCATCACGAGGGCACCATTTAATCTAAAAACTTTCTCTATATGATGCAACTCTTCTTTACGTTGTTCATCATGAGGGCTCCTAATTTCCCTAAATCCAATAGTTTTTAAGATACCTAATTTATGTGTTGGGTAATGATGTGAGTCTACTTTTAGGTATTTGTCCATGTAATTCTTCTTTGGAAAAACCTAATTAGCCATAGAGTCGTATTTTTTGTTGGTGATTAGAAAATCAAGAAATGGAAGCTAGTTGTTTTCTTGGATTTCCATGGTGGACTTAATGTTACCATTCCATTTGACCAAAATATGTTTGTGTCAAGAGCAAACCTTTTCCATTCCTTTAGCTTGAAGGAAAATGAATATAAGGTTTTTTTCTCAAAGAATTTCATATATAGATTTTCTACCACTTGGAAGAGTGGTGACCCCATTGCAACACCTTCTGCCTATTGATAAATACTACCTCCTAAGATAAAATGTGTTGCTTTTAAGCAAATGATTTACAAGTTTACAATTTCACCATTTGTGATGCTTTTTATGACCTTGATTTCCTCGTTAACAAGAATTTATATGTATATAGAAAGACTATATATAGAGTCTAACCATTGTGTCTTATTCATTAAGGTCAACTTCTAAAATTATAGAACATCCCAAAATGTGTTGATAATCATATTGCAATTAAACCCCATCAAAAAATGAGCAAGTTAATAAGTGGACAAACACAACTCTTTTGTATAAATTCTTCACCAATAATTGTGCCTTATTGATGAAAAATTTTCCATGAATGCCCCGAATTTTAAATAAGAAGTCCTAGAATTAATATAGATGAAGTCAAATAATTAGAATTGGCCTTTTGTTTGTCGGACAAGGGTTTCTTACTATTAAATTTCATAGACGTGTACATACCCGAAACCCCTCCGGATTTGACTTATGATTTATAATTGTTTATTTTGAATTTTTAACTAATACCATAAGACAAATTTTGACAATACACTTGTCTCATCTTCCTACAATTTAGGAAGATAATCCTTCCTAATCCTTAGTGATCCACTCCAAAGTGTAAAATATAAACACTTATCAATATAATAAAAAGAAAATACTCATTATCTTCCTAATCTTTAGTGGTCCACTCCAAAGTGTAAAATATAAACATATCAATATAATAAAAAGAAAATACTTTTCCATGAAATAAGCCCATATACCCACTACTTTGGTGGGGATTTTTTTAACTACCACCTTTAGGTATATCATAAGCCCTATAAAAGGGAGGATATCCTCCCATAAAAACCTATTATCACATTTTTTACCTTCATTTCCTCGTTAACCAGAATTTATATGTATATAGAAAGGCTATATAGAATCTAATCATTGTGTCTTATTCATTAAGGTCAACATCTAAAATTCTATAACATCTGATAATCATATCGCAAGTAAACCCCATAAAAAAATGGGCAAGTTAATAAGTGGACAAACACAACGCTTTTGTAAAATTTCTTCCCTTATGGTACTTTTCTTTGAATGCCACCAATTTTAAATAAAAAATCTTAATTAATATAGACGAAGTCAAATAATTAGAATTGGCCCCCCTCCCGATTTGACTTATGACTTATAATTGTTTATTTTGAATTTTTAACTAATATCATAAGACAAATTTTGACAATACACTTGTCTCATCTTCCTACAATTTAGGAAAATAATCCTTGGTGGTCCACTGGTCCACTCTAAAGTGTAACATACAAACAGTTATCATTATAATAAAAAAAATTACTCCTCCCTTAAATAAGCCCATATACCCATTACTTTGGTCAGGTTGCTTTTAACTACCACCTTCAGGTATATCATGAGCCAGATTGCTTTTAACTACCACCTTCAGGTATATCATGAGCCCTATAAAAGGGAGGATACCCTCGATGAAAACCTATTCTCGCATTTCTGATTTTATTGGCTCTCTTTTTATTCTGTTGTAGTAATATTTACCTTCGCTGGTTTTCTCCTGCCAAGGTAGCATGGCGGTTGCTTCAGATTTATTCTCCGAGCTTCCAGATCATTTGTTGTGCGTCATCCTGTCGTATCTCCCAATTAAAGAGGCAGTTAGATCTTCCGTTTTCTCCACGAGATGGAGATATCTCTACCAGAGAGTTTCCAAGCTCGTTCTCTCCCCAGATCTTCTAATGGGTCCAGGCCTCCCCAATCCAGCAGTCATTGCACAAGTAGAGAATATTATCTCCAACATTCTTCTCTTACATTCCTCCGATCTCGAAACCTTCGATCTCTACAAGACAAACGACTGGAATTTTACTCCTCAGAGTATATCTAAATGGGTTCACTGTGTAGCGTCCAAAAATGTCAAAGCCCTCTCTCTTCGCTTTTTTTCAGACATCAACGATTACGTTGACCCTGACAATCCAAGAGAAATTTTACCTCCTTCCCTTTTCTTATGTGATAGACTCACTAACCTCACACTCTTCGACTGCATTGTATCCGAAATTCCAACCGGTTTTGCTGGATTCAACAATCTGACTCATTGTCGTTTTGGTAATGTGGAATTTGAAGATGACAGTTTAGCCCTGTTTCTTTCGCACTGCCCGCTTCTGCAGGGACTTCGACTAGAGTCTTGCGATGTGCCGCTGAATGCCACCATTTCTGCTCCTCACATTGAAGATTTATTTCTTGATATTACACACCCGGTGGAACTTTTAACCGAGATTTTAACTGTCAATTGCCCGAAGCTCAGACAACTCTATTTAATTAGCTATACAAAGGATTTGAGAGTGAATGGGCTGTTGTTTCAGGAGCTCTCTTCCCAAATTATGGAACTTTTCCTGGATAGAGATGGAACTGTGATAGAGATGGATCTGCATATGAACTTACATCGAGCAAACAATTTATCGGAAGTTCAGAGATATTGTGCTGTGATCACCGGGACATTCAAACTCCTGAAACGTTTAAGTATTTATTATTTCCTTTGGAAAGACGAGATGTATATTCCTACTATTAACCTGCTCCAAGGGCTTCCTCATCTCGAGAGTCTATCCATCCTTCGCGACATTGATTTGGTAAGATTTTTTTTATCATTTTGTATTATATTATATGTTGGTGTTGAGTAAGAAGGAATTTGTGATTGGTTTTGGGTTTGGGTTTTCAATTTAATGCAGATATTAATGAAGGATCCGGCCATTCCAACAAGTTTAGAGTCTCCACTGCTCAATCTTATGAAGGTACAGGCATTTCTTCACGAGAATTATGATGAGAAGGAGATCGATGTGTTGGTCTGGTTGCTTGAGAACTCCCCTGCTCTTGAATTTGAAGTCACTATACCACCACCACGAAATGCTGGAAAGGACGAAAAGTACATACAACTTTTACGGAGTTGGGGTCCAGCAAGAGTATCTTTAACTGTAAAGTAACTGGCGATTCTTTATGGCTCCAGCAATAATATGGGTAACTGAAGATTGGCTTTTCCTTATCTGTTTTGAACATCGTTCGGGGATTGTCTTTTTATTATTTGCTGAAGATCGTTTTCTGCAGTTGGCTATTCCGTATTTGCTTCGAAGATCGGTTCCTGTTGTGAAGATCGTTTTCACTGTATGAATGTTATCAGTTAGCAAGTTTGATTTAGACATGCTTATTAAATTTTTCATGTTTACCATTTTACTATTAAAGCTATCAATTATTTTTATGTGGAAAAAAGTAAAGTAAATGTTTTATTTATTTAGTATTAAGTTTAGTAAGATTAATGTAACTTAATTTTTAACATCAACTTAAGTTTGTAAATTTGAACCATTTTGATTATGTGAGACATTAAGGTATAAACTTGAACCAATTTGATTCTGTGAGACATTAGAGAGCTTCATGCTAGATTTGCTAGTAATTTCTTATTTATAGATCATAAAAGTAATCATGAGGTCATCTTTTGGCATGTGAATATCCATTCCTTAAATTAAGGATTCTAAGGTCTTACATTACATGTTTAACTTATGGGGTAACTCTGCATATTTAGTTTCATTAATTAAGGGCTACAGGCTTCCTCCTTTATTATTTTATGTAGGCAACATCTTCCTTGAGTATTTTTAAGTAGATTTCTCACCAGCACTTGAGTTGATCATGTAGATAATGCTTATTTTTAGCTACTTAAGTTCTGAATTTCTTTCCTTAGTGATTTGCATTGCCTATAAGAAAACATTGATTTACTCTTTATAAATACATATTGGAATAATGGGATTTTGAATGGAATTTTGCATCTCTTCATTATGGTTTATGAATATCATAATTTTTCCACTTGTTTAATCACTTGATATGTATATTACTACTTCTTTTAGTTTCTAGACATTGTGCTCCAAGATCTATGTGTTATAAGAACTTAAGGGACTCTAACAGAGTTAGTAAATAGGTTTGCGAGTTGAGGACACTTTGCAATAGTCCATCAATTGAAATGGTTCTTTCTTTCAGCAAATGCTTACTCCCTTCAGTAAACTTGAATGGAAATCAAGAATTAAAATTATATTGCAAATAAGGGGACTTCACATGATCATTATGGGAATAGATGTTGACCCTAATTCAATAGTAGAGAAGTCAAAAGATATAAATAAATGGATGAATTCGTTGAATTACAATGGTACTCAACATATATGGATATATTATGTCACATTGATGTTGAAAAAAATCCAAATGGAATTTAATCCATGCTATCTATCCTTTTTTAGAAGTAAGATTATATGAGAAAACACCAATTAGAGATTGAGCTTCCCAAGTCCTCATAAATTTGAATTAATCCTAAAATTCTTCAAAAAATTCAAGCATATATTACTTTATCTCTATTTGGAAAATATACAAAGACAATGATTCGTTACTTTTGTTAATTATATCAAAATTGGTACCAGATTATTTTGTTTTTTTCTCCTCATTCTGATTAGCACTTGGTGCTATATGGAAGATGCCTATATTGGATAATTTTGTAGTCTCATTTCTACAAGATCAAGATAAGCTTAGTCAAATGGAATTCCCAAGGTCCTCAAAGGTGCATCCCCTTGCTTCCCATCATATAAATAAGAAGATGAGAAATAAGAAAATGCATCAAAGGAAAAAAATCCAAATCCAAGATTTTTATAGGAAAATTCACACTTCATATATGAAAAGACCAAGAAGAAGGAATTGTGTGCATATTGTAGGAAGGGCCCACGTATATAACATGATGGCAGGTAGAAGAGGTTCAATGAAGAAGCATAATTATGATGACCTCCTCTAGGGACATATTTTCTTCCATAGATACTTGCACTAGCCCTATGATATTCCGATATGTATTGGTTCAAATCACTCATTCAGATGAGGAAGAATCTCTTACAATTAAAATGAACGGGTGATAATAGTTTTTTACATTATGTTGGAGATTTATTTTACATTATGTTGGAGATGATAATAGTTTTTTACATTATGTTGGAGATTTATTTTACATTATGTTGGAGATTTATTTTACATTATATTGGAGAACTTGTTATAGATCAATTTCTTCGATATAATATACCGATCCAAATATATCACTTAATTAAGGGAGAACTTGTCATACATCAAGTTCTTATTGATGAAGATCTCAAATATGCCTCTAGTATGTGACGACGCATACCTTAAATTGAATATCAAGAGTTTGTTTTCCTCATGTTTATTTCTAGCATGTGACGGTAGATACCTTCTTATAGAGATTCCTTCCTTGAGTTTTGGACCCCACATTACATGTTTGACTTGAGTGATTCCAAGAGTTAAATCCACTAATCAAGGACTACAAGATTCCGCTTTGATTATTTTGACTAGATAGCACCTTCCTTGACTATTTTGAGAATGTTTCTCACATGCATGAATTTATAATGAAATTGATCCTTAATTTTGGGTATCTAAGCCTCCGCTTGTACACATAGGTCAACTATGATCTTGTTAAATTGTCTCTAGTAGATTACGTGGATAATTACATGAATTTGATCACTAGTTAATTCTTAACTTTGTTTTTATGCACTAATGAGCAATTTAGATTTGCTATAAGTAAACATCTATTCATTCTTTATAATTATATAATGGAATAATGGGTTTCCAACATATATTTTTCATCTCTTCTTCATGGTTGATGGATATCACGCTTCTTTCACATTACTACTTGTTTTAATTTCTAGCTTCAAAATATTACATAGTCCAATGCTTGAATGAACAATATTGATGTGAACCTTATATAAATACATCAGAATGTGACCTTTGGGTTCATTTTTTAAGAGTTTGGTTCCTACTCTTGTACGACTCATTATATTTCTTAAATTAATACTAATAAGAATAAGGTTTTTAACATCTTGTCACCAATTTGAATCAATCTTCGTCATCCGAAGCAGTTTTATTAACTCCTGAACATTTTCTCTTCCAAGTGCTTTGGTGAAGATGTATTCAATATTATCACTTATGAACAATGTGTCATTGAATGAATGTCCTTGGCCAATACATGATGTTGAATGTGATTGCAATTCATGTATATGTGCATTGTTTGATCAAGGAATCTAGTATTATTGGTCAACTTTATTACATAATATTTGTCAATGAAAAGGAGAGTAACAATTACTTGGTTTTCCTACAAATCCTCTAGTGTCTTTCTAAGTGATAAAATCTCTTTTGTTGCATCTAATTTAACCACATATTATACCTTAGTAGTGGAATATAATAGAATGTATTGTCTACATGATCTCTGAGAGATGTTTGTTAATCCAAGTCTCAACAAGTATCTCAAAGTAGACAATACATTCTCCTTATCACCATAAAGAGTGACTATAAATATATAATTAATTTGAAGTCCTCCACCTTAGAGTAAATGATTCGATGGTCTTGAGGCCCCTTCTAGTATCTTAGAATTTTCTTTACAACACATCAATTTCCTTCAGAAGGATTTTGCATGGGCTTGGAAAGGATTGGTACTAAAAATGAAATATTAGTTCTAGTAGTTGTAAGGTAGAGGATGCTCCCCATAAAATTTTTCTATATTTAGTTGCATCCTCGAATTCATTATCTTATTTCACTGTTAGCTTCAAAAATTATTCCATTAGAGTAGAAAGAGGATTATATTTAACCCTGCCATACTTGTTTAGCAATTATCCAATTCACTTCTTTTGGGAGTTGAATATATACTTCCGATTTTGAGTCACTTCAATACCCAAATAGTAGGGAATATACCCCATTTTAGTCATCTTAAAACCTTTCATAAAATATTTTTTTCGATGCAATAGAGATTCTATTACTCCCTATCATGAACATATCATATGCATGCACTATAATATATGCAATAGTTTTTCCAACGTCCTTGACAAATATAGTTCCATCATCAACATTAAAGTGTTTGGCATTCAATTTCAAAAGATGATAAGTTATATTTTCATACCAGACATGAGGTTCTTGTTATATACCATACAAACACTTAATGATCTTGCATACTTTTTTATTTTTTCCCTTCACAAAAACAATTGTGGCTGAAACATGAATACATTCACTTTTAAGTCTACATTCAAGAAAGTAGTATTCATACGTATTTAATGAACATTACACCCATTCTTTGTAGCCAAATATAATAGAGTAAGAAATGGTAGGCCATTTTGTTGTGGGGAAAATCGTCTCTTGATATTCAATGCCTTTTTTTGTGTGTAAATCCTTTTTCCACAAGCCTCTCCTTATGCTTGTCAAGAGAGAGATATAATTTGTACTTGTTCCTATAGACATACTTGTATTAATTGGTTTGTTACCAAATGGAGGTCAAACAACTTCCATTTCCCATTCTTCATAAGTGCATCATATCCCTTTTTCATAGATACTATCCACCCATAATGAGAAGAAACTTATTAAAAGGAAGTTGGTTCATAGTTAGATGATAAATTAAATGTGCAATCATATGAAACTTCCATATCATTTTATAACACCTAAATTTTATGAACCATCTACATCAAATCCATCTCTATGTCTTAATGGAATTATAGTTACCATCTTTCCAGCCTCGTAACGATTAACATTTTCAAATTCATACTCGAAAGATGGAAATTCCAAGGAGAATAAATTATGTGCATACTATAGGAAGGGGTGTCATACAGAATATGATTGCAATTACAATAGGTTCAATTAAGAACCACAACAAGGTATAAAAGACACAACATAATGAGAAAGATGATGTGTTTGCATAATTTTTTTATCATCTCCATTCTCATGGATCTAAGACTTTGGAGCTTCGAATCACATGGCCTCATCCAAGGACATCTTTTCTTTCATATAGTCATGCACCAACCCTACCATATTGGGAGATCTCTACAACAATTTAACTCTTTAGAAACAATTTTTGATTGAGGAAGTCTTACCAAACCCAAAAGTAAAATTCTCATGAATTTCTTTTTGGGTGGGAGGTGTTAACACAACCACCCCTAAATTCATATTTTAGGGTGCTTTTTATAATTAGACTTTTGGGGGCGATTGTTAGACAAATTCACCAAAAATTATACTTCTGATAAATTTTTTGTTTTTCTTTTTTTTGAGGGGGAAGGGGGGAGGGGTTTCTAAAAACCACCCTAAAGAATGAATTAAGGGGAAGTTTTAAGAACACCCCCCCCCCCCCCCCCCCTCCTTCCTCCCCCAAAAAAAATACTAATGATGGTAACGATGATCATGTTATTATTTGATGGTGATGATGAGGAGGATGAAGATTCTAATGATGAAAATGACAATGATAACGTTGATTAGGATGAGGATAAGGATGAAAATGCGATTTAATGATGGTGATGATGGCAATGATTATGCTTTTATGAAGACAACGACGATGATCATGTTGATAATGACAACCATGTAATCCTTAACCATTTCTTTGAGGATTCATGGTTATGCATGAGGTTCTATACTACTACACATTCCATATAGATTAAAAAATTGTCCTGTGCATGAGAGGTGGAAACCATTTTTAGGTTTGGAATAACATGAATTGTATTGGGTATTATGCCATTCCTTGGGGACTATACTAACAGTGATGATGGTGATGAAAATGATTAACATGATGATGACTATAATGATCATTGTGATGATTATCATGATCATCATTGTTATCGATGTTTTCATCATCATTTTGATTGTCATCTAGGCCATGAACATCAACAACATTGTTGTCATTATCGCCATCATCATCGTTGTCATTTCCATTACCGTCATCATCATCATCATCATCATCATTCATTTCATTCTCATTTTCCACTTTTATTGAAAGTTTCATTCATGTCTCCCACTTTAGACTAAATTAAAAATCAATGACAACGTTAATACAAAGATAATCTCACAAAGATACAATAAAAACAATATTCATTACTGAAAAAATGGTTAAAACCATATTGCAAATATAATGTCTATGATAGTGGTACTAATGATCTATGAGAATAAATGTGGTTGCTACACTCATTTACAAAATTCCATAACAACTACATTTGATAAAAATGTGAAACCTTAAGTCTAGTAAAAACCCTTGAATGAATTTTTCTTTGAGTCAAGTCTATGGGGTGGAATTAGGCTATTGGAATAGGGTGCCACATGGTGACATATGGTGCCCTCTGTTACAAAACCTTACTTCCTATCTTGTAATTGTTATTTACACTAGATATATAACAATTATCCACCCATAATTGGCCATTACATTTTGTCTATGTTAAAAAAAACATTACCAAAAAGACAAAATCCCAAAATTTGCATGGGCACTAAACTATATGAAAATGATTCCTAGTTTCTCAAACAACTTATGCTCAGAGTCAAGCTATGAACTACCGAGTAAAATGAAAACTAGAATATTCACATTGGTCAATAATTGAAACCAAAACCACATGTACTAATATAAATACATTGTTCACAAAATCCTCATCCATATTCCTAAAATGAGGGGTCATTTGCGTGGAATATATCTTTCAAGATGGAACTTTAAAAAAAAAATTATGCTCAAAGTCAAGCCATGAAATGCTTAGTAAAATGAAAGCCACAATTTTTACATTGGTTAACAGTGGAAAATAAAATGACAGGTATGAAGCTATACTTCATTCACAAAATCCTTTTTTAGATTCCTAAAATGATGGGTGATTTTCCCATGATGAATATGCGAAGATGGTAGTTTTTCAAATAACATATTTTCAGAGTGAAGATATGAAATTCCTAGTAAAATTTACACCACAAACATCATCTTGGTCAATAATTGAAAACAAAATCACAATTCTAAAGATAGATACATTATTCACAAAAACCTCTATCATATTCCTAAAATGTTGGGTCATTTGTTCGCTTTGAATCTACAAATATGGATGTTTTTCAAACAAATTATGCTTATATCCAAGCTATGAAATTATTAGTAAAATGAATGGCACATTTTGCACATTGGTCCATGATTAAAAACAAAACAATAGCTTTGAATCTAGATGCATTGTTCACCAAAAACTCTTTCATATTCTTATAATGGTGGGTCATTTACTTGCAATGATTATGCCAAGATGAAAAATTTTCAAACAATTTATACTAAGTCAAGATATGAACTACTAAGTAAAATGCATGCCACAATATGCAAATTGGTTAATAAATGAAACCAAAACCTTAGGTCTAGACCTAGTTACATTGTTTATAAAAAACTCTTTGATATTCCTAAAATGATGGGTCATTTCCTTATGGATATTTAACTTGTCAATATGTTAGTTTTTCAAATAATTTATGTATAGGGTGAAGAGTATGAATTTATTAATAAAATGCATGCCATAGTATGTACATTGATCAATAATTTTAAAGTAAAACCATATGACTGAATCTCGTTACATTGTTCACAAAAACTACTTCCTGTTTCTTAAAATGATGAGTCATTTTCCCCCAATGAATCTACCAAGATGGTATTTTTTCAAACAAATTATCCTCAGATCAAAGCGATCATCTATCAAATACTTTTAGTTTCTTAAAATGATGAGTCATTTCCCCCCAATGAATCTACCAAGATGGTAGTTTTCCAAACAACTTATGCTCATATCCAAGCTATCAACTAAAAAAAAATGTAATTTTTTTTTATATTGGAGAGTTTTTTTACATTATATTGGAGAACTTGTTCTAGATCAATTTCTTGGATATAATACACAGATTCAAATATATCAGTTAATTAAGGAATAAATTGTCAAACATGAAGTTCTTATTGATGAATATCTCAAATATGCCTCTAGCATGTGACAACGCATACCTTAAATTGAATACCAAGAGATTGTTTTCCTCATGTTTATTTGTAGCATGTGATGGCATATACCTTCATATAGAGATTCTTTCCTTGAGTTTTGGACCCCACATTACATGTTTGTCTTGAGTAATTCCAAGAGTTAAATCCACTAATCAAGGACTACAAGATTCTGCTTTGATTATTTTGACTAGATAACACCTTCCTTGACTATTTTTAGAATGTTTCTCACATGCATGAATTTATCATGAAATTGATCCTTAATTTTGGGTATCTAAGCCTCCCCTTGTACCCATAGGTTAACTATGATCTTGTTAAATGGTCTCTAGTATATTGCATGGATAATTACATGAATTTGATCTCTAGATAATTCTTATTTCGATTTTTATGCACTAATGAGCAATTCAGATTTGCTATAAGTAAACATTTATTCATTATTTATAATTATATAATGGCTTACTGGGTTTCCAACATATATTTTTCATATCTTCTTTATGGTTGATGAATATCATGCTTTTTTCACATTACTACTTGTTTTAGTTTCTAGCTCCAAAATATTACATAGTACAATGCTTGAATGAACAATATTGATATGAACCTAATATAAATACATCAAAATGTGACCTTTGGGTTCATGTTTTAAGAGGTTGGTTTCTACTCTTGTACAAATCATCATATTTCTTAAATCAATACTAATAAGAATAAGGTTTTTAACATCCTGCCACCAATTTGAAGCAATGTCTGTCATCCGAAACAGTTTTATTAACTCCTAAACATTTTCTCTTCCAAGTGCTTTGGTGAAGATGTATTAAATATTATCACTTATGAACAATGTATCATTGAATGAATGTCCTTGGCCAATACATGATGTTGAATGTGATTGTAGTTCATGTATATGTGCGTTGTTTGATCAAGTAATCTAGTATTCTTGGTCGACTTTATTACATAATATTTGTCAATAAAAAGGAGAGTAACATTTACTTGTTTTTCCTACAAATACTCTAGTGTCTTTCTAAGTGACACAATCTCTTTTGTTGCATCTACTTTAACCACATATTATACCTTAGTAGTGGAATATACTAGAATGTATTGTATACATGATCTCCGAGAGATGTTTGTTAATCCAAGACTCAAGAAGTATCTCAAAGTAGATAGCACATTCTCCTTATCACCATAAAGAATGAGTATAAATATCTAATTAATTTGAAGTCCTCTATCTTACAGTAAATGATTCGACCGTATTGAGTCCCCTTCAAGTATCTTAGAACTATCTTTACAACACACCAATTTCCTTCACAAGGATTTTGCATGAACTTGGAAAGGATTGGAACTAAAAATTGAATATCAAGTCTAGTAGTTGTAAGGTAGAGCATGCTCCCCACAAAAGTTTTCTATATTTCGTTACATCCTCGAATTCATTACCTTATTTTGATGTTATCTTCAAACTTTGTTCCATTAGAGTAGAAAGAGGATTATATTTAACCGTGCCATACTTGTTTAGCAATGATCCAATTCACTTCTTTTGAGAGTTGAGTATATACTTCGGATTTTGAGTCACTTCAATACCCCAATTATAGGGAATATGCCCCATTTTAGTCATCTTAAAACCTTCCATAAATTAATTTTAATGGATGCAATATAGATTCCATTACTCCCTATCATGAACATATCATATACATGCACTATAAGATATGCAATAGTTTTTCCAACTTCCTTGACAAATATAGTTGCATCATCAACATTAAAGCGTTTGGAATTCAATTTGAAAAGATGATAAGTTAGATTTTCATACCGTACATGAGGATCTTGTTATATACCATACAAACACTTCATGAGCTTGCATGCTTTTTTATTTTTTGCCTTCATAGAAAAAAATTATGGATAAGACATGAATACATTCTCTTTTAAGTCTACATTCAAGCAAGTAGTATTCATACCCATTTAATGAACATTACACCCATTCTATGTAGCCAAATATAATAGAGTAAGAAATGGTAGGCCATTTTGTTGTGGGGCAAATCGTCTCTTGATATTCAATGCCTTCTTTTGTGTGTAAATCCTTTTTTCACAAGCCTCTCCTTATGCTTGTCAAGAGAGAGATATAATTTGTACTTGTTCCTATAGACATACTTGTATTAATTGGTTTGTTACAGTTATAACTAGATCTTGTTCTTAGTTTATCTTTTCTTTTTGTCCTAATTTTCAACGGTTGGTTTAAAATGATTTTACACTTTATGTTGATTTTAGGAATTTTTGACAATCAATAATATTTGTTTGATTTCATGCTTTTAATGATTGAATAATTTCATTATTTTAGCTTTTCAGGTTTGTATTTTGGGATTATTAGTTAATATGTATATCTTTAATCTTTCAAAAAATTATAATAAAAGTTTATTCGAAGTTTTTCTTTATAATCTAACCCTTATTTTTTAGTCCTTTGTCAAATATTTTCATGAGAAGATTCATGTAGTAGCTCTGTTTTTCCTATTTTTGTCATTCTCATTGGGAGCAAATTACGAGGTGCTAGAAATGAATTATGGAAAAAAAAAGAGGTTTTTGTCCAAGACAGACTCATTCACAAAAACCTCTCTTAAGGTTGCAACAGATGTTACAGTTTGAGATATTATAATTCATCTTTGTGGCCTATTTTTAGGGTTTTAATTTTTTAGTAATATCTTGTTTTAGTCACAAATTTATAGAATGCATTATGATCAATTGAGGGGGTATTTTTTAAAACCAAGATAGGTTTGCATTAATAACATACTAATTTTAAAAAACCTCTCTCAGTGTTTACACGGGTGTCCAAGATCAAGAGATATGAAATCATATTTGAACCCAAATTTTCAGAAATTTGCCAAATTTTCCCAAATTCGACTTGTTATTTTTGGGTTTATTGTCTCTAAAGATTCTGAGTTATCATGTAAATAATTTATGTAACTGTTTCAAATATTGACCTAGAATTTAGTTATGGAACTATTTTACCTTTGTAATGACAAAAGGAAGACATGCATACAGTGCAAGGGGAGATTTTTCATTCAAGGAGAGGCTTTTGGAGGTTTGATTTATCAAGCTATCATTTATAACTCTTATGTAAGTGGATGATTGTTATTGATTATATATAAAATGATAAGCCCTTTTACCTATCATGCTTTTTCATTTATAATCCAGTTGATTACTTAGTCTACAATTTCATTTCTTGTTTAAAGGTTTATTCATGTAAATGCTTATAGCATGTGGATGGAATTACTATTTCATGTGTAATGTTTATGGCTTATTGGGATGTGTTTGATCCCCAGTTTATCCAACTTGCATGATTCAGTTCTGTATTAGCTTATGGATGTTTATTTCCTCCTTGTTGATGAATTTTTTAAAACCAAAACCCTAGAAACCAATTTTATTTTATTTTTATTTGAGATTGTGTTGGTTTGTTCTTCTAGTAGTCTAAGAACAATTTCTGGCACTAACATCTTTAGCTTCATTGTCGGAGATGAAGTTGAAGTATATCTTCCCTGGGATATCATTATTCATCTGATTTTGAGAGGTGAACAAAGTCAGAAAATATTTTAGACTACAATTTTTTACCGACGACTCCACAATTATAGATTCCACTGCAAGAAGAAATTTTGTTGATAGAAAAATAAAGAATCAAAATGGAAATACTGGGTATTATCTTGTTACTTTCCTCCATGAGTTTTTGTTCTTATTCATCAGTTCTTTCCTGTCTTTCCCATTGCATGTCAAAAGAATTATTTTTTGTTTTCTCTATTCCGATGATCATTAAGCTTCAGGTACATATCCCTCTTTGGAAGAAGAAAGTATGCATTCTTATTGTTTTATTGATGTTGATACTATTCCTTCATTTGAGATACATGTGCAACATGACATACATATACCCATATCTCTTGAACCTGATTATTCTGGTCATCTTGTAGAGAATAAAGCTGATCTATTACCTTCTACCATCACTATTGAAACTTACGAACAACTTGTTGAACCTCATTTTCCACAAACAGATTTTTATTCTAGACTCAAACATAAGATGTTTAAACCTCTTAGGATTCCATCTCTCTTATATCCTTACCCTTTCTACTTTGTTGAATATCTTCCCCATTTTACTGGAAATGACCATATTATAGCAAAGAAGCATTTAGGATCTTTTCATAATTTCATTGATAATTTTGAAATCATGCATGAGGATGTTCTCATGAGGTTATTTTCGAAATCCTTTGCTGGAGATGTTGGGGTTTGGTTCCGAAATTTAAAAGCTGATTCAATTCGATCGTGGGAAGAGTTACATGATGTATTTTTGAAGTATTGGGGTAAGAATAAATCTTATGATCAATTTCTTTTTGAATTTTATAGATTGAAAAGGGAGAATGATGAACCGATTACTAAATTTAATTGGAGGTTTCAAAGTTTTTATATCAGTATGCCTATGGAGATCAAGACCTCGGAAAAACTTGCTATGGTATATTATGTTATGGCTCAAATTTAGATCTTGTCTTTTTCTTGTCAGAAAGGAAATCATCATCTTTAATAAAATTGTTTGAGGATGCAAAAGGAGTGGAGGAGAACATTTGAGCTTCCAAAATACTTCAAGATTAGGCTCATGTTGAAGATATACAAGCTTATGAACAGGAAGAAGAACGTAGGTATCATTTAGATTTAAGACAGGTTTCTTCATCATTTTCAGATTTTCATATGAATAAGGATATAAATGATGTTTTTGTTGATTCTTCATATCAATTTGCTGACTCTTTTTATGATAATATACTTTCAGTGGATTATAGTAGAAATTTCCTAGTTCCTACTATGAGATTATCATGTTATGAAGAAGAAGTTGTTGCTCTTCAACCTCTTACTCTTGATATAAGAAATAAGCTGCCATTCTTGACATATGGTCACTTTCATAATTTTATTTGTTCAAGTTTTGAACAAGGGTTTTATTTAAAGGTTGAGAATAAGTTTGAAGAGCCCTTGGTTTCGATTCTTGAGCCAAATTTAAAAAATAACAGCAATGGAGAGGAAGATAATGCTTCACTTTATGATGAATATAATGAAGACATTGAAGTTTTAAATTGAAAATTTCATGATCCCATGGCTTCTTGGATGGAGTTGTATTTTTCAAAGGTTTCTAATGCTCCAGCTTTTGGCATACTTCCTATTTCCAGTCATAAGTATCAGTTGCCTACAAACTATTTATTGCATCTATCACATCTTTTGTGGGTCTTTTCAAATAGTATCATGCATGGAATTATGATTTTCTGTCAAATGGTTTCTTGGCTTCACTCGAAGTATGATTACACTTGATTGGGTTGTTTCCTCCGATTATAAGTAGGAGTAAATAGCATAATAAGCTTGCTATATGAGCACGTAGATTCTTTTTAGTATCTTGGTTTGTAGCAGTATTTTTTCATTTCATAGGTATGTGTTCAGAGTTTGAGAAAGTTGTAGAGATTTGGTAAATGACTCCATCAACCAATGAATAAGGAACAATGTCTACAGGTTCTTGAAGCCTCAAAAGGAGGACTTCATCCCATAGCAAGAGCTAGATGTTATAACTAGATATTTATCTTAGTTTCTCTATTCTTTTTGTCCTAATTTTCAACCATTGGTTGAAAATGATTTTACATTTTATGTTGATTTTAAGAATTTTTGACAATCAATAATTTTTGTTGGAGTTAATGCTTTTAATGACTGAAAGATTTCATTATTTTATCTTTTAAGGTTTGTATTTTGGGCTTATTAGGTAATAAGTATATCTTTAAGCTTTCAAAAACTTATAATAAAAGTTTATTCTAAGTTTTGCTTTATAATCTAACCCTAATTTTTTAGTCTTTTGTCAAATATTGTCATGAGATGTTATAACTAGATCTTTTTCTTATTTTATCTCTTATTTTTGTCCTAATTATCAACCGTTGGTTTAAAATGATTTTACATTTTATGTTGATTTTAAGAATTTTTTACAATCAATAATTTTTGTTGGATTTGATGCTTTTAATGATTGAATGATTTCATTATTTCAGCTTTTAAGGTTTGGATTTTGGGCTTATTAGTTAATATGTATATCTTTAAGCTTTCAAAAACTTATAATAAAATTTTATTCCAATTTTTTCTTTATAATCTAACCCTCATTTTTTAGTCCTTTGTCAAATATTTTCATGAGAAGATTCCTGTAGCAGCTTCGTTTTTCCTATTTTTGTCATTCTCATTGGGAGAAGATTACAAGGTGCTAGAAACGAATTATAGAGAAAAAAAAGAGGGTTTTTTTCCAAACCAAACTCATTCACAAAAACCTCTCTCAGTTTTGCAACAAATGTTATAGTTTGAGACATTCGAATTCATCCTTGTATGCACTAGTGAACCATTTGAATTGCCTTCCTTAGTGATTTGCATTGCGAATAAGAAACCATTGATATATTCTTTATAAATACATAATGGAATAATGGGATTTTGCATGTCTTCATTATGGTTGATGAATATTATGATTTTTCACTTGTTCAATCACTTGATAAGTGTATTACTACTTGTTTTAATTTCTAGACATTGTGCTACAAAATCATGTGTTACAAGAACTTAAGGGACTCTCACAGAGTAAGTAAATAGGTTTCTAAGTTGAGTACACTTTGGAATATCCCATCAATTGGAATGGGACTTTTTTTCAGCAAATTCTTACTCCCTTCAATTATCTTGAATGGAAATCAAGAGTTAAAATTCTATTGCAAATGAAGGCACTTAACTTGATCATTATGGGAATAGATGTTGACCCTAACTCAATAGTAGAGAAGTCAAAATATCTAAATAAAATGGATGAATTCTTTGAATTACAATGGTACTCAACATATATGGATATCTTATATCACATTGATGTTGAAAAGACTCGAAATGGAATTTAAGCCAAGATATTTAGAAGTAAGACTATATGAGAAACCACCAATTAGAGATTGAGATCCCCAATCTATGTCCTTGTAACTTTAAATTACTCAAAGAATTCTTCAAAAAATTCAAGCATATATTACTTTATCTCTATGTCGAAAATATGCAAAGACAATGATCAGTTACTTTTGTTAATTCTATCAAAATTAGTACCATATTATTTAGTTTTTTTCTCCTCATTCCATTCAATACGATTGGCACTTGGTGCTGTACAAAATATGCCTATATTGGATAATTTTGTAGCCTCACTTCTCCATGATCAAGATAATATTAGTCCAATGGAATTCCCAAGCTCCTCAAAGGTGTATTCCCTTCGTTCCCATCATATAAATAAGAAGATGAGAAATAATAAAACGCATCAAAGGAAAAAGAATCCAAATCCAATATTTTTATAGGAGAATTCACACATCTGGGGACATATTTTCTTCCATAGATACTTGGACTAGCCCTATGATATTGGGATATGTACCGTTTACAAACATACATTCAAACGAGGAAGAATCTTTTAGAGATTTAGATTAACAAGTGATAATAGTTTTTTACATTATATTGGAGAGTTTCTTACATTATATTGGACAACTTGTTATAGATCAAGTTCTTGGATATAATACACTGATTCAAATATATCACTTAATTAAAGGAGAACTTGTCACACATCAAGTACTTACTAATGAATATCTCAAAGATGCCTCTAGCATCTGACGACGCACGCCTTAAATTGAATATCAAGAGATTGTTTTCCTCATGTTTATTTTTAGCATGTGAGGGAAGATACCTTCATATAGAGATTCCTTCCTTGAGTTTTGGACCCTACATTACATGTTTGACTTTAGTAATTCCAAGAGTTAAATCCACTAATCAAGGACTGCAGGATTCTGCTTTGATTATTTTGACTAGATAACACCTTCCTTGACTATTTTTAGAATGTTTCTAACATGCATGAATTTATCATGAAATTGATCCTTCATTTTGGGTATCTAAGCCTCCCCTTGTACACATAGGTTAACTATGATATTTTTAAATTGTCTCTGGTAGATTGCATGGATTATTACATGAATTTGATCTCTAGTTAATTATTAACTCGGTTTTTATGCATTAATGAGCAATTCAGATTTGCTATAAGTAAACATTTATTCATTCTTTATAATGATATAATGGAATAATGGGTTTCCAACATATATTTTTCATCTCTTCTTTATGGTTGACGGATATCATGCTTTTTTCACATTACTACTTGTTTTAGTTTCTAGCTCCAAAATATTACATAGTCCAATGCTTGAATGAACAATATTGATGTGAACCTGATATAAATACATCAAAATGTGACCTTTGGGTTCATGTTTTAAGAGGTTGGTTCCTACTCTTGTACGACTCATCATATTTCTTAAATTAATACTAATAAGAATAAGGTTTTTAACATCCTGCCACCAATTTGAAGGAATGTTTATCATCCGAAGCAGTTCTATTAACTCTTGATCATTTTATTTTCCAAGTGCTTTGGTCAATATGTATTCAATATTATCAATTATGAACAATGTATCATTGAATGAATGTCCTTGGCCAATACATGATGTTGAATTTGATTGTAATTCATGTATATGTGGATTGTTTGATCAAGTAATCTAGAATTCTTGGTCTACTTTATTACATAATATTTGTCAATAAAAAGAAGAGTAGCATTTACTTGTATTTCCTAAAAATCCTCTAGTTTCTTTCTAAATGACACAATCTCTTTTGTTGCATCTACTTTAACCACATATTATACCTTAGCAATGGGATATACTAGAATGTATTGTCTACATGATCTCCAAGAGATGTTTGTTAATCCAAGTCTCAAGAAGCATCTCGAAGTAGACAATACATTCTCCTTATCACCATAAAGAATGAATATAAATATCTAATTAATTTGAAGTTCAATACCTTAGAGTAATTGATTTGACAGTATTGAGCCCCCTTCAAGTATCTTAGAACTATCTTTACAACACACCAATTTCCTTCACAAGGATTTTGCATGAACTTGAAAAGGATTGGAACTAAAAATTAAATATCAAGTCTAGTAGTTGTAAGGTAGAGGATGCTCCCCACAAAAGTTTTCTATATTTAGTTACATCCTCGTATTCATTACCTTATTTTGATGTTAGCTTCAAACTTTGTTCCATTAGAGTATAAAGAGGATTATATTTAACCATGCCATACTTGTTTAGCAATTATCCAATTCACTTCTTTTGGGAGTTGAATATATACTTCAGATTTTTAGTCACTTAAATACCGAAACCGTAGGGAATATGCCCTATTTTAGTCATCTTAAAACCTTTCATAAATTAATTTTTATGGATGCAATATAGATTCCATTACTTGCTATCATGAACATATCATATACATGCATTATAAGATATGCAATAGTTTTTCCAACTTCCTTGAAAAATATAGTTGCATCATCAACATTAAAGTGTTTTGAAATCAATTTCAAAAGATTATAAGTTAGATTTTCATACCAAACATGAGTATCTTGTTATATACCATACAAACACTTCATGAGCTTGCATACTTTTTTATTTTCTGTCTTAACAAAAAAAAATTATGGTTGAGACATGAGTACATTCTCTTTTAATTCTACATTCAAGAAAGTAGTATTCATACGCATTTAATGAACATTACACTCATTCTATGTAGCCAAATATAATAGAGTAAGAATGGTAGGCCATTTTGTTGTGGGGCAAATTGTCTCTTGATATTCAATGACTTTTTTTGTGTGTAAATCCTTTTTCCACAAGCCTCTCCTTATGCTTGTCAAGAGAGCGATATAATTTGTACTTGTTCCTATAGACATACTTGTATTAATTGGTTTGTTACAGTTATAAATAGATCTTTTTCTTAGTTTACTTGTTGTTTTTTCCCTAATTTTCAACCGCTGGTTTAAAATGATTTTACATTTTATGTTGATTTTAATAATTTTTGACAATCAATAATTTTTGTTTGATTTAATGCTTTTAATGATTGAATGATTTCATTATTTTAGCTTTTAAGATTTGTATTTAGGGATTATTAGTTAATATGTATATATTTAAGATTGCAAAAAGTTATAATACAATTTTATTCCAAGTTTTGCTTTATAATCTAACCCTTATTTTTGAGTCCTTTGTCAAATATTTTCATGATAAGATTCATCTAGTAACTCTGTTTTTCGTGTTTTTGTCATTCTCATTGGGAGCAGATTATGAGGTGCTAGAAATGAATTATGGAAAAAAAAAAGAGGTTTTTGTCCAAAACAAACTCATTCACAAAAACCTCTCTCAATTTTGCAAAACGGTTAGAGTTTGAGATATTAGAATTCATCTTTGTGGCCTATTTTCAGGGTTTTAATTTTTTAATAATTTCTTGTTTTAGTCACAAATTTATAGAACACATTCCAATCAATTGAAGGGGAATTTAAAAAAAAAAAAAGTTTTGTATTCATAACATACCGATTTAAAAAAACCTCTCTCATTGTTTGCACAGGTGTCCAGGATAGAGAGATATGAAAGAATATTTTAACCCAAAATTTCAGAAATTCGCCAAATTTCCCCAAATTTGACTTGTTATTTTTGGGTTGTCTTTAAAGATTTTGAGTTATCATGTAACTAATTGATGTAATTATTTCAAATTTTGACCTAGAATTTAGTTCTGGAGCTACTTTACCTTTGTAATGATTAAAGGAAGACATGCATACATTGTAAGGGGGGATTTTTCATTCAAGGAGAGGATTTTGGAGCTTTGATTTCTCAAGCTAGCATTTATAACTCTTATGTAAGTGGATGACTATTATTTATTATATATAAACTGATAAGCCCTTTTACCTGTCATGCTTTTTCATTTCTAATTTGGTTGATTGCTCAGTCTACAATTTCATTTCCTGTTTAAAGGTTTATTCATGTAAATGCTTGTAGCCTGTGGGTGGAATTACTGTTTCATGTGTAATGTTTATGGCTTACTGGGATGTGTTTGATCCCCAGTTTATCCGACTTACATGATTCCATTTTATATTAGCTCATGGATGTTTATTTCCTCCTTGTTGATGAAGTTTTTAAAACCAAAACCCTAAAAACCAATTTTATTTTATTTTTATTTGAGATTGTGTTGGCTTGTTCTTCTAGTAGTCTGAGAACAATTTCTGGCACTAGCATATTTGGCATCATTGTCGGAGATGAAGCCGAAGTATATCTTCCCTGGGATATCATTATTCATTTGATTTTGAGAGATGAACAAAGTCAAAAAATCTTTTAGACAACAATTTTTCACCAGTGACTCCACAATTATAGATTCCACTGCAAGAAGACATTTTGTTGATAGAAAAATAAAGAATCCAAATGGAAAGACTGGGTATCAACTTGTTACTTTCCTCCATGAGGTTTTTTTCTTATTCATCGGTTATTTCCTATCTTTCCCATTGCATGTCAAAATAATTATTTTTTGTTTTGTCTATTCCGATGATCATAAAGCTTTAGGTACATATCCCTCTTTGGAAGAAGAAAGTATGCATTCTTCTTGTTTTATTGATGTTGATACTATTATTTCATTTGAAATACATGTGCAACATGATATACATATACCCATATCTCTTGAACCTAATTATTTTGGTCATCTTGTAGAGAATAAAGATGATCTATTACCTTCTACTGTCACTGCTAAAACTTGCGAACAGCTTGTTGAACCTCATTTTCCACTCATATTTTTAGTTTAGACTCAAACATAAGATGTTTAAACCTCTTAGGATGTCATCTCTCTTACATCCTTACCATTCCTACTTTGTTGAATATCTTCTCCATTTTACTGGAAAAAACCATATTACAACAGAGAAGCATTTAGGATCTTTTCATAATTTCATTGATAAATTTGAAATCATGCATGAGGATGTTGTCATGAGGTTATTTTCGAAATCCTTTGCTGTGGATGTTGGGTTTTGGTTCTGAAATTTAAAAGTTGATTTAATTGGATCGTGGGAAGAGTTACATGATGTATTTTTCAAGTATTGGGGTAAGAATAAATCTTATGATCAATTTCTTTCCAAATTTTATAGTTTGAAAAGGGAGAATGATGAGCCAATTACTAAATTTAATTAGAGGTTTCAATTTTTTTATATCAGTATGCCTATGGAGATTAGACCTTCGGAAAAACATGCTATGGTATATTATGTTCTGGCTCAACATTTAGATCTTTTCTTTTTCCTGTTAGAAAGGAAATGACCATCTTTAATACAATTGTTTGAGGATCCAAAAGCAGTGGAGGAGAACATTCGAGCTTGCAAAATACTTCAATATCAGGCTCATGTTGAAGATATACAAGCTTATGAACAGGAAGAAGAACATAGGTATCATTCAGATTTAACACAGTTTTCTTCATCATTTTCACATTTGCATATGAATAAGGATATAAATGAAGTTTTTGTTGATTCTTCATATCACTTTGCTGATTTTTTCGATGATAATATACTTTTAGTGGATTATAGTAGAAATTTCCTAGTTCCTTCTATGAGATTATCATATTATGAAGAAGAAGTTGCTGCTCTTCAACCTCTTACTCTTGATATAAGAAATAATATTCCATTCTTGACTTATGGTCACTTTCAGAATTTTATTTGTTCAAGTTTTGAACAAGGGTTTTATTTAAAGGTTGAGAAGCAATTTGAAGAGCCCTTGGTTTCCATTCTTCATCCAAATTTCAAAAAGAACAGCAATCGAGAGGAAGAGAATGCTTCACTTTATGATGAATATAATGAAGACATTGAAGTTTTAAATAAACAATTTCATGATCCCATGGCTTCTTGGATGGAGTTGTATTTTTCAAAGGTTTCTAATGCTCCAAATTTTGGCATACTTCCTATTTCCAATCATAAGTATCAGCTTCCTACAGACTCTTTATTGCATCTATCACATCATTTGTGGGTCTTCTCAAACAGTAGCATGCATGGAATTATGATTCTTAGTCAAATGGTTTCTTGGATTCACTAGAAGTATGATTACACTTGATTGGGTTGTTTCCTACGATTATGAGTAGGATTAAATAGCAAAACAAGCTCACTATACAAGCATGTAGATTCTTTTCAGTATCCTAGCTTGTAGCAGTATTTTTTCATTTCAGAGGTATGTGTTCAGAGTATGAGAAAGTTTTAGAGATTTGGTAAATGACTCCATCACCCAATGAATAAGGAACAAGGTCTATTGATGCATCACAAGTAGTACTTCATCCCACAGCAAGAGCCACATCTTATAACTATAATTTTTTCTTAGTTTATCTGTTCTTTTTGTCCTAATTTTCAATCGTTGCTTCAAAATGATTTTATATTTTATGTTGATTTTAAGAATTTTTTATAATCAATAATTTTTGTTGGATTTAATGCTTTTACTGATTGAATGATTTCATTATTTTAGCTTTTAATGTTTGTATTTTGGGCTTATTAGTTAATATGTATATCTTTAAGCTTTCAAAAACTTATAATAAAAGTTTATTCCAATTTTTGCTTTATAATCTAACCCTCATTTTTGAGTCCTTTGTCAAATATTGTCATGAGATGTTATAACTAAATCTTTTTCTTAGTTTCTCTATTATTTTTGTCCTAATTTTCAACCATTGGTTTAAAATGAGTTTACATTTTATGTTGATTTTAAGAATTTTTGACAATCAATAATTTTTTTGGATTGAATGCTTTTAATGATTGAATGATTTCATTATTTTAGCTTTTAAGGTTTGTATTTTGGGATTATTATTTAATATGTATATATTTAATCTTTCAAAAACTTATAATAAAATTTATTCCAAATTTTGCTTTATAGTCTAACACTCATTTTTGAGTCCTTTGTCAAATATTTTCATGAGAAAATTCCTATAGCAGCTTTGTTTTTCCTATTTTTGTCATTCTCATTGGCATAAGATTACGAGGTGCTAGAAACGAATTATAGAAAAAAAGAGGCTTTTTTCCAAACCAAATTCATCCACAAAAACCTCTCTCAGTTTTGCAACAACTGTTATAGTTTGAGAGATTTGAATTCATCTTTGTATGCACTAGTGAACAATTTGAATTGACTTCCTTAGTGATTTCCATTGCGAAAAAGAAACCATTGATTTATTCTTTATAAATACATAATGGAATAATGGGATTTTGAATGGGATTTTTCATCTCTTCATTAAGGTTGATGAATATCATGATTTTTTCACTTGTTCAATCACTTGATAAGTGTATTACTACTTGTTTTAGTTTCTAGACATTGTGCTCCAAAATCATACATTATAAGAACTTAAGGGACTCTAATAGAGTAAGTAAATAGGTTTGCGAGTTGAGGATACTTTGAAATATCCCATCAATTGGAATGGGAATTTTTTTCAGCAAATGCTTACTCCCTTCAATTTGCTTGAATGGAAATCAAGACTTAAAATTCTATTGCAAATGAAGGCACTTCACTTTATGATTATGGGAATAGATGTTGACCCTAATTCAATAGTAGAGAAGTAAAAATATCTAAATAAAATGGATCAAATTCTTTGAATTACAATGGTACTCAAAATATATGGATACATTATATCACATTGATGTTGAAAAGACTTGAAATGGAATTTAAGCCAAGATATCTATCCTTTTTAGAAGTAAGATTATATGAGAACCCACCAATTAGAGATTGAGCTCCCCAAAATAAGTCCTCGTAACTTTGAATTAATCCAAGAATTCTTCAAAAAATTCAAGCATATATTACTTTATGTCTATGTAAAAAATATACAAAGACAATGATCAGTTACTTTTATTAATTCTATCAAAATTAGTACCATATTATTTTGTTTTTTACTCCTCATTCCATTCAATAAGATTGGAACTTGGTGCTATACAAAAGATGCCTATATTGGATAATTTTGTAGCCTCACTTCTCTATTATCAAGATAATATTAGTCAAATGGAATTCCCAAGGTCCTCAAAGGTGTATTCCCTTACTTCCCATCATATAAATAAGAAGATGAGAAATAATAAAATGCATCAAAGGAAAAAGAATCCAAATCCAAGATTTTTATAGGAAAATTCACATGTCTAGGGACATATTTTATTCCATACATAATTCCAATAGTGCTACAATATTGGGATATGTACCAGTTCAAAACACACATTCAGACAAGGAAGAATATTTTATAGATTTAGATTAACAGGTGATAATAGTTTTTTACATTATATTGGAGAGTTTCTTACATTATATTGGACATAATACACCAATTAAAATATATCACTTAATTAAAGGAGAACTTGTCACACATCAAGTACTTATTGATGAATATCTCAAAGATGGCTCTAGCATCTGACGATGCATACCTTAAATTGAATATCAAGACATTGTTTTCCTCATTTTTATTTCTAACATGTGAGGGAACATACCTTAATATAGAGATTCCTTCCTTGAGTTTTGGAACGCACATTACCTGTTTGACTTGAGTGATTCCAAGAGTTAAATACACTAATCAAGGACTACAAGATTCCACTTTGATTATTTTAACTAGATAACACCTTTCTTGACTATTTTGAGAATGTTTCTCACACACATGACTTTATCATGAAATTGATCCTTAATTTTTGGTATCTAAGCCTCCAGTTGTACACATAGGTCAACTATGATCTTGTTAAATCATCTCTGGTAGATTGCATGTATAAATACATGAATTTGATATCTAGTTAAGTCTTGACTTGGTTTTTATGTAGTAATGAGCAATTCAGATTTGCTATAAGTAAAAATCTATTCATTCTTTATAATTATAAATGGAATAATGGGTTTCCAACATATATTTTTCATATCTTCTTCATGGTTGATGATTATCATATTTTTTTCACATTACTACTTGTTTTAGTTTCTAGCTCCAAAATATTACATAGTCCAATGCTTGAATGAACAATATTGATGTGAATCTAATATAAATACATCAAAATATGACATTTGGTTTGATATTTTAAGAGGTTGGTTAATATTCTTGTATGAATCATAATATTTCTTAAATTAATGATAATAAGAATAATAATAATTTTTATTGTAACCATAATCCATGGGATTAGGTTTTTAACATGATGCCACCAATTTGAAGCAATGTTCATCATCCGAAGCAGTTTTATTAACTCTTGAACATTTCTCTTCCAAGTGCTTTGGTGAAGATGTATGCAATCTTATCACTTATGAACAATGTTTCATTGAATGAATGTCCTTGGCCAATACATGATGCTAAATGTGATTGTAATTGATGTATGTTTCTGTTGTTTGATTAAGGAATCCAGTATTCTTTGTCAACTTTATTACATAATATTTGTCAATAAAAAGGGGAGTAACATTTACTTGTTTTTCCTACAAATCCTCTAGCATCTTTCTAAGTGACACAATCTTGTTTGTTTCCTCTACAATAACCACATATTATACCTTAGTACTGGAATATACTAGAATGTATTGTCTACATGATCTCCGAGAGATGTTTGTTAATCCAAGACTCAAGAAGTATCTTGAAGTAGACAATACATTTTGCTTATCACCATATAGAATGAATGTAAGTATCTAATTAATTTGAAGTACTCCACCTTAGAGTAAATCATTCGATAGTATTTAGTCCCCTTCAAGTATCTTAGAACTATCTTTACAACACACCAATTTCCTTCACAAGGATTTTGCATGAACTTGGAAAGGATTGCAACTAAAAATGAAATATCAAGTCTAGTAGTTGTAATGTATAGGATGCTCCCCACAAGTTTTCTATATTTAGTTACATCCTCGAATTCATTACCTTATTTTGATGTTAGCTTCAAACCTTGTTCCATTAGAGTAGAAAGAGGATTATATTCAACCATGCCATATTTGTTTAGTAACTATCCAATTCACTTATTTTGGGCACTGAATATATACTTTGGATTTTGAGTCAGTTCAATACCCAAATAGTAGGGAATATGCCCCATTTTAGTCATCTTTAAACCTTTTAGAAATTAAATTTTTATGGATGCAATATATATTCCATTACTCCCTATAATCAACATATCATATACATACACTATAAGATACGCAATAGTTTTTCCAACTTCATTGAGAAATATAGTTGTATCATCAACATTAAAGTGTTTGGAATTCAATTTCAAAAGATGATAAGTTAGATTTTCATACCAGACATGAGGTTCTTGTTATATACCATACAAACACTTCATGAGCTTGCATACTTTTTAATTTTGTCCCTTCACAAAAAAAAGCATGGCTGAGATATGAATACATTCTCTTTTAAGTCTACATTCAAGAAAGTGGTATCCAACCCATTTAATGAACATTACACCCATTCTATGTAGCGAAATTTAATAGAGTAAGAATGGTAGGCCATTTTGTTGTGGGGAAAATTGTCTCTTGATATTCAATTCCTTTTTTTTGTGTGTAAATCCCTTTTCCACAAGGCTCTCCTTATGCTTGTCAAGAGAGAGATATAATTTGTACTTGTTCCTATAGACATACTTGTAGTAATTGGTTTGTTACCAAATGGAGCTCAATCAAATTCCATTTCCCATTCTTCATAGTGCATCATATCCCTTTTGCATAGATAGTATCCACCCATAATGAGAAGAAATGTAATAAAAGGAAGTTGGTTCATAGTTAGATGATAAATTAAATTTGCAATTATATGAAACTTCCATATCATTTTACAACACCTAAATCTGAACCATCTACATAAACTCCATCTCTATGTCTTGATGGAGTTCTAGTTACTAAATTTCCCTCCTCGTAAGGATGAACATTTTCAAATTCATACTCCAAAGATGGAAATTCCAAGAACGAGGAAATTATGTGCATACTATAGGAAGGTTTGTCATACATAACATGATTGAAATTACAATAGGTTCAATTAAGAAGCACAACAAGGTATATAAGACATAACATAATGAAAAAGACCATGTGCTTGCATAATTGTTTTATGATCTCCATCCTCATGGATCCAAGACTTTGGAGCTTCAAATCACATGGCCTCCTCCAAGGACATTTTTTCTTCCATATAGTCAAGAACCAACCCTACCATATTGGGAAATTGCGACAACAATTTAACCGTTTAGCAACAATTTTTGATTGAGGAAGTCTGAGAAAACCCAAAATTCCAATTCTCATGACTTCCTTTTTGGGTGGGAGGTGTTAACACAGCCACCCCTAAATTCATTTTTTAGGGTGCCTTTTAGAATTAGACTTTTGGTGGCGATTGTTAGACAAACTCACCAAAAAATATACTTCTCATAACTTCTTTTTTTTTGCAGGGGAGCAGAGGGTTTCTAAAAATCACCCTAAAGAACGCATTAAGAGGTAGTTTTAAGAACACCCCCCACCAGCCCCTCGCCCTCCCCGAAAAAAAAAAACTAATGATGGTAACGATAATCATGTTATTGTTTGATGGTGATGATGAGGAGGATGAAGATTCTAATGATGAAAATTACAATGATAACATTGATGAGGATGATTATGAGGATGATGATGTGATTATATGAAGCTGATGATGGAAATGGTTATGATTATATGAATACAATGGCGATGATGATGTTGATAATGAGAACCATGTAATTATCAAAAATTTCTTTGAAGATTTATGGTTATGCATGAGGTTCTATACTACTACACATTCCATATAGATTAAAAATTCACCCTATGCATGAGAGGTGGGAACCTTTTTTAGGTTTGGAATAACTTGAATTGTATTTGGTATTATGCCATTGCTTCAGGACTATACTAATGGTGATTATGATGATGACAATGATGAATATGATGATGGCTATACTGATCATTGTGATGATCATAATTTTTTATCATTTTTGTTATCATCATTTCCATCATCATTGTGATTTCCATCTAGGCCATCAACATCAACAACATTGTTGTCATTGTCATCATCGTCATTGTTGTAATTTGCATTGCAGTCATCATCTTTGTCATCATTTTCCACTTTTATTTGAAGTTTTATTTATGTCTCCCAATTTATACTAAATAAAAAATAGATGACAACATTAATACAAAAATAATCCCACAAAGATACAGTAAAATCTATATTCATTACTAAAAAAAATGGTTAAAACCATATTGCAAATATAATTTCTATGATAGTGGTAGTAATGATCTATGAGAATAAATGTGGTTGCTACACTCATTTACAAAATTACATAACAACTACATTTGATAAAAATGTGAAACCTTAAGTCTAATAAAAACCCTTGAATGAAGTTTTCTTTCACTCAAATCTATGGGGGTGGAATTTGGGTATTGTAATAGGGTGCCACATGGTGACATATGATGCCTTCCGTTACAAACCCTTCCTATATTGTAATTGTTATTTACCTTAGATATATGATAATTATCCACCCATAATTGACCATTACATTTTATCTATGATAAAAAAAACATTACCAAAAAGACAAAATCCCAAAATTTTCACGGGCACTAAATTATATGAAAATGCTTCCTAGTTTCTCAAATAACTTATGATCAGAGTCAAGATATGAACTACCGAGTAAAATGAACCAGAATATTCACATTGGTCAATAATTGAATGCAAAACCACATGTATGAATCTAAAAACATTGTTCAAAAAATCCTCATCCATATTCCTAAAACGAAGGGCACACAATATATCTTTCAAGATGGATTTTTTTCAAACAAATTATGCTCAAAGTCAAGCTATGAAATACTTAGTAAACTGCATGCCACAATTTGCACATTGTCAATAGTTTAAAAAAATGATAGGTATGAAGCTATACATTGTTCACAAAATCCTTTTTTAGATTCCTAAAATGATGGATGGTTTTCCCGTAATGAATATGGGAAGGTGGTAGTTTTTCAAATAATATATTCTTAGAGTGAAGATATGAACCTCCTAGTAAAATGCACACCACAACCTTGATATTGGTCAATAATTGAAAACAAAACCACAATTTTAAAGATAGATACATTATTCAGAAAAAACCTCTATCATATTCCTAAAATGCTGGGTCATTTGTTCCATTTGAATCTACAAAGATGGATTTTTTTCAAACAAATTATGATTAGATTCAAGTTGTGAACATCTTGGTAAAATGCATGACACATTTTTTGCATTGTTCCATTATTAAAAACAAAACAATAGCTTTGAATCTATATACATTGTTCACCAAAACCTCTTTCATATTCTTATAATGGTGGGTCATTTACTTGCAATGATTATGCCAAGATGAAAATTTTTCAAACAAATTATACTTAGATTCAAGCTATGAACTACTAATTAAACTGCATGCCACAATATGCAAATTGGTTAATAACTGAAACTAAAACCTTAGGTCTAGACCTAGTTACATTGTTTAGAAAAACCTCTTTCATATTCCTAAAATGATGGGTCATTTACCCATAATTAAATTTTCAAGATGTTAGTTTTTCAAAGAATTTATGTCGAGGCTCAAGAGTATGAATTTATTAATAACATGCATGCCATAGTATGTACATTGGTCAATAATTGAAAGCAAAACCATATGACTGAATCTAGTTACATTATTCACAAAACTACTTTCAGTTTCTTAAAACCACTTATACTATGAAACGAGAACTATATACTATGAACGAGAACTCTACCCATAAAAACGATGGTTTTTGCAAAAAAAACACCAAAAACACCCCCCAAATAGAAAAGTGTTGATACCAGTATACACGTTTTTTTTAGGGGAAAAAATAGAGCCATGGACTAAACATCCCATATTGTTGTTTAACAAAACTTTAAAATCAACCTTAAATTTGAAAAAAAGAAAAATTCTTGAAGAGATAAATTACAACTTTCTGGAAAATTGCATATTAAAGAAAAAACAAATTTCTCTAATAATTTCACCATTATAACCATATAGAAACAAAGAAATTATGATGTGATTCATAATGAGATAATATATTAGACCATACAAGAACAAATGGTTCATATAAATATTCAAAAACTCCTCTAGAGTTTCAATTACAAAATTCATACTAGTAAAAAGCATCTAACTGCCTCTTCAAATTCATCCATGGATTATGACACCCCATCATCAAAAACTCCTGTAGAGTTTCAATTAAAAAAATCATACTAATAAAAATCATCTACACTGCGTCTTCAAATTCATCCATGGATTCTGACACCCCATCAGAATCTACAATTTCTGCAGATGTAGATGACCCATACTCTTCTCTATTATCAATGGGTGCACCATCTGAGTCTACATATATGCCCATCATTTCAGATGTCATATTCCTTCAGGATCTACGGCTTGGTTTAACAGAATCCCATCTTGCAACTTCTGGCTGTGGCAGCAACCTCTTGATAATATCTATAGTCTTGGGGCGGAGAGTGTCTTTCTTTGTCAACTTGATATCATAAACAAGTATATCAACTTCCTCTAATTTCAAGATGTCAATGCGGCGACGATTTATTTTTTTACCCTTTATGTTTCTCTTTCTGCAAACCTTTTTCTCAACCACCATCTCTGCCTTGTACACACCATCAAATGGGTGTGTATCTGTTGCATACCAATGTACTTCTACTGATACTACTTCTTCATTTTCTTTATTGACCTTCATAGCTTTTGCAATCCAGAATGGATATTGACGTGGATCATCTGTAGCCAAAACTGCAATCATGCAACCCTCCTTGATATCTTGTACTGAGCCCCTGTAAAGGTCTTCCATCTCTCGACGCTTTGCAGATGATCTTCTAGAGAAAATATACATTTCTCTTTCCTCTACTTGAGAAAACTCAACAGCTCGAGGTTCAACATTTGTTACCTCATTTTCATTTGATAAACTTTGTGGCCAAGCAAATGGAGTCTTCAAAAATATATCTCCATTTGTAGAGTTTGAAATTATGTCACTCTGCTCTATGAAAAAAGACTCCCACCAAATGGAATCAGCAACATCAAAGTACTCATATGTATCTTCAATAGACTTTTTTATTTCTTCCAAGCATTGAGAAGAATCAACATCTCTACTATGTCGCCTTGCATTCTGAATCCTTGTAGATGATTGCAATAACAATAAATTTGAAGCATACATTTGACGACTTGGGATGAATTTCAAAAGTGCCAAACTTGACGAAGGCCCCCATTCTGTGCTAGTTGAGTACTTCTTGCCCCACAATAGTGTTTTTCCATCAATCTTTTTTATACGAAATTGATGCTGAAAGCTAATGTCATTAATTTTTTCAATGCACCTTTCCTCACCATGCGATCCAAACAGAAATCTTCGCATGTCAACAGTTTCTTCCAATTTCTGTACAGTAGGCTCTGGATGGTATGCTTTCCCTATAATTTCAATCAACGATGGAAGGTTCCTGACTTTCTTCCTCCTCAATGTCCTTGCAAAATGGATGAACATTTGATCAATATGATCATGTGTATGCCCAACAAGAAGGAACCCAACTTTTACCTTCTTAAAAATTCCCAATTCCACAAGCATGCTTAGATAACCAAACACGACCTGGTTTTTGTTTTCCCGGCTTGTGTTGTCCAATTGTAGATATAGAACTTCTGGAAGATCACCAGGCCAATGAGTAATGACATGGTGAATTATGCTGATGGTCAAATTTGCATCATTGTGAATATTTGGAGCTGTAAAGTAAACCCTTGGAATCATTTCACCATTAAAAACCATACACCCAACCAAGTGAAACTGAATAAAATTCTCCTCCTTTAAATTCTTTGGCACACGGACAAAATGTGGCAAGAGTGTTTTTTTCTGATCCATGCCATCAATTATCAAAACCATATACTTATTTGGAGCATCATAACACTTCTTGCATATCGAAGTGTTTTTCCATGCTATGGGTAGGTTTAAAGCGCATATCGAAGTCCTATCTATGGCAAAAGTACAACAAACATCTCTATGTTCAACTGCCACTTGCCTCTCTGACGACTACTCTAACTGAAGAATCTGCAAGTCTCTAATGCCATATCTACGTATGCACTTGGATTCACGTATCTACTAGTGTTAATATCTGATGTCGCTGTCTCTAACTGGCTCTATTGTAACCGGGTCTCCAGAGCTATCCATGGGTTAACATGCATGTGCCATTGAAAAAGAGAATAACTCTTTTCTAGTCTCCATTCTTTTAAAAAGATAGGAGGTATGCTTGCTGGGCTAAACTTATTGAATCTGCTGCTGGGCTATGCTTAGAGACTGGGCTTTGCACAAAGACACTTACCTTGGCTGGGCTCTTCTAATCGTTTCCACTTGGACTCTCCCACTATCACCGTGCCTCCTTCCCCACTCTCCATATTCTCAGCCACAAGCTTCCGATTACATATTATATGATATATTTATGATATGGTTTACTATGACCTTCAGATTACGTGACCTCGCATGTTCTGTGTTCAAAATTGAAACTTGACTCCATGCATTTTCGGTTTTATGCATTAAGTGACCTCACGTGTTTTTCCACCAAATTTAGATCAAATTGACTTTAAGTCACTTTAATAAAATAAAATAAGTGGTTTAAATGTAAATCTTATATGTAACCAAGGGTAGCAATGATTTAACTGAAGACAATGAAGTCATAATGGGAAAATAAACCATATATTGAAAACATAGTCATCTTATAAATCTTACAATGGGTATCCTTCAGGTGTAAGCTTTGAATTTTGTTTATACACAACAAAATCAACATTTACATGGATTGTGTTTAGAAATTTAAATTTTTTTTTTGTAAGGAAGTTTTTAAATTGTATAGATGAGACGTTATATATATGAGCTCGCATATATACTTGGCTCCCCCTACCTAATTCCACTAGCTCTACTACTGTGATAAACAGGTTTAAAGCACATATTGGAGTCCTGGCCTAGTATATAATTTTATTGAACGGTTTCTTGTCTTGTCTCCGCCGCTTGGGTGCCAAAGGGCGGCCCTCACGGTGGCCCTCGATGCCCGGAATTGAGGGCGGCCGTGAGGGCCGCCCTTTGGCGCCCAAGCGACGGACCTTGAATCGGTAATCGCATCCCATTCATTGGCACCTACAAAAAATTTTCCCTCATCTGCAGCCTTCAGGGAAAAAGATAACTTCTGCAATGGCTCTTTCGTGGCAGGAACCCCAAACCCAATTATAGGAATAACAGTGCTTGAGCTCTTCGAGATCGCAACAGATACCAAAACAGCGAGCCATGCGCCAAGGCTGTGACCCAGAGAAGTAATCGACGGTGGAGTACGTGAAAATGGAGCATTGGGGCGACAAAGTTTCAAACTCCACACTTTCCTAGAGGGGCATGTCTGGGCAGCGATCCGCCAGGTCGTCTTTCTTGTCTTTCTGGTGAGATGCATTGTAGGCTAGAGCATTGAATCAAGAACAACTTTTCTAACCCCCTCAAATTGGAAACATAATGTGGTAACTTTGCTAAGACCAACTTCCTATGGTTAGTTGTTCCATGACCACATAAGAAAATCCAACATAAGGAAACGTTGTGTGAAGAACCGTGAAGAAAATCCAGCATAAGGAAATTGCTTCTAGGAACCCTATCATTGACTGAGATAATCGTTGTTACATAAATTGTGAAGAGCTGTCCAAAAAATCAAAATCGAAATCGGCATCCGCATGAGAGAAGACCTAAGAGAAATTTTTGAAAGAGGAACGCTTCCAAATCACTATGCAAAAGAGAAGACTGTCATTTTTAAAAGAATCTGTCGTTGAATAGATACACTTAACCCAGAAGGGTGGGGGGGAGATTGTTGTAGGTCGATTAAAACAAGTGTAAAATCTGGTCTAAGTATCGTGAAAAATTACCTTGCATTTGCACGGAGAAATCCTAAAGCAAAAAAAGCAAATTAGCTAAAAATCCCACACGCTCAAGTAAAGCTAAATATTCTTAATGGAGTTGGTGAAAGTTTATTTTGTTGAAGACGTCACAATTACGTGGATTGCAAAAAGGAAATTCTTTATGATATCAAGTAAAGCTAAATATTCTTAATGGAGTGGGTGAAAGTTTATTTTGTCGAAGACATCACAATTACACAATTATGTGGATTGCAAAATGGAAATTCTTTATGACATAAATGTTTTCATATTAAATGGGAGTTATCTAGGTGAACGTTTTATGGCGCACAAATTTATTTTAAAAAGTATGAATGAAATCCTTTAAGCCAAAATCCCACGTCAATGTTGAAATAAACCCCGTTGAAAACTAAATGCTTGCATGCCATTTTATCTGTGTTCTTCTTGAGTGCTTAATGGAGTGTTAGGCTTGTTGTAAGGTGACCTTGTAACAACATATGAGTGGCTCTCCTCTTAATTAAGTTGGACATATTTTCTGTAAACTAGTTTATAGGCTTCCTAATAAGGTAACATAAGTAACCAGAAATTTGAATTCTGAGGGTCAGTGGTGATCGACATCTTTTCTTTTAAATAAAAAAATAGTGTTTAGCTGATAGCTTGGCATGTCATATTCATGTTCATTCCGGTAATAGAAGTCATATAGTTTAGCAGGCTAAGGCAAAAGGGAAATTATTTATGATATAAATGTTTTCATATTAAATGGGAGATATCTAGGTGATTGTTTTATGGTGGACAAATTTATTTAGAAAAGCATGTTTCAAGTCATGAAAATCTTTAATTTTATAAAGAAGTTTTTGAAGGAAAATGTCTTGTTTTGAAGGAAAATGTCATGTTTCAAGTGCCGAAAATATTTAATTGAAAGGTGTTTTTAAGTTATAATAGTGTTTTTCATTAGTAAAATTTTATAAAGAGGTTTTGGAAATTTGTTTGGTTGAAAAAGGAATGGTTAAAAAGTTTAAAAAAGTGTGTTTTTGAGAAGGTTAATTTTTTTTTTAAATGTTATAAAAGAATTGTGAAAGGGTTTAATAAAAAAGTGAAGTATTAAAGAGAAATAGTCATTGGTCACACGAGAAGAATAAAGTAGTCTATGAGAAAGACCTCACAGAGAACCTTTGAAAAGTTTAATTTTTTTAAAATGTTATAAAAGAATTGTGAAAGGGTTTAATAAAAAAGTGAAGTATTAAGGAGAAATAGTTATTGGTCACACGAGAAGACTAAAGTAGTCTATGAGAGAGACCTCACAGAGAACCTTAGAACTTTTTATATTACCCCAATCGGTTTTCACTAGGATATTAAAGTGAAGACCAGATTGCGTGCAAAAGCGTTATGTTACATTATCTCGAAGGGGTGTGTAGAACCCACCTATGAAAAATATGAGAAGAAGAAATATGTGCATCATATTTCATTCGATAAGGTTTGGATGCTAACATTTTACCCAAAATTGAAGAAGCAACAAATGTCAAGGAAGCTTGGAGTATTCTAGAAAAAGAATAAATGAATAGGGGATCTATGTACATGTAGCCGAGCATGAACATGAGGAAGGTGAATCCCATTGCATAGATACACGAGTGGATGATGAAGTTGACGCAGATCATGAACATGAGGAAGGTGAATCCCACTCTGTAAATACACCACTGGATGATGAAGTTGATGAAATCGAAGTTGAAGTTGAGGAACATTTCATGCAATGTGTACATCTAGACATATATTGAGAAGCAGAGATAGGGAGAGCGGAAACAATAAATTTTGGTGATTAGGTACAACAATAGCATGCTTCTTACAGAAAGGAAGAAATTGCATATCGATTGATAATGATCCACTCCAATGCAATTACATAAAACAAAGAATTAAGGCTATTCAAGTTCTTCCAGATGAACTGCAAGAAGTTGGTTTGAAGAAAGGAGAGTTTAGTGAAACACTTGTGGCAAAGATGTCAAAAGAGCCCCAAGCCCCATTAGGAGGGGTGTTTGGAAAGGACCACTTTGGGGATCTTGCAGACATAGAAGACCCAATGGAAGAGGACATTGATGTCCCCGAGGAAATTCAAGCTCCAGAAAATTCCAATGTCGATGAAGAATTTGGCATGCGTGATATTGTTGAATAGTTTCATGTTTTGACGAAAATGTTAATTTTGACAATTTTTGACAATTTTTTGATCATATATATTAGTAATGTTTTGACTTTCAGACTTTATTTTAGAAATAAAATTTCTAAATATAATGTTTTTAATATGTTTTTTACAAATAATTTGTATATTTTTTCTTGACTTTATGTGAGTCGTCACTTTTCGATAACTAATATGAAATATGATCATTTTTAGAGAAAAATTCTCTGAAAATTCATTGAAAATGGTTTTAAATGTCTTTATTTTCTGGAATTATTTACAATTTTGTCAATAAAAATGCCTTATTTTGTACATAAAAATGTCTTATTTTATAGAAAAAATCGTAAAATGTATATGTTTTTCATTATAAATTGCTTAAAAATGTATGTTATTTTGTTAAATTTCAAAAAACACACTTGGAAATAGAAATTAAAAATATTTTACAACAAAGATAATTCAAAGGCCCCAAAAAATGTCTGAAAATGAAAATGTGTGATACTGGCATCGACCATTTTTGAAATGGGGGTAAAAATAGCTACCAAAATTAGGAGAGAGAAAAACGAGAACTGTGTCGAGTTCTCGTTTCATAGTATAAGTGGTTTTAAAATGATGAGTCATTTCCCCCCAATGAATCTACCAAGATGGTACTTTTTTCAAACAACTTAAGCTCAGATCCAAGATATGATCTATCAAATAATTTCAATTTCTTAAAATGATGAGTCGTCTCCCCCCAATGAATCTACCGAGATGGTATTTTCTCAAACAACTTATGCTCACAGCCAAGCTCTCAACTAAAAAAAAATGTAAATTTGCAAAAATGGTCATAGGAAAATGCATGCCACAGTATAATAATAAAAGGTAAAAACGCTTTCCTGAGTATAGTTACATTCTTCAAAAAAACTCTCCTTCAGATTACCAAGTCATGGGTCATTTTCCCACAATGATTGAAAACTTGCCATCTTGGAAAATTCATTATGGGTAAATGACCCATCATTTTAAGAACCTGAAAGACGTTTTTGTGAACAATGTGTCTACCTTCATGCATGTAGTTTTAATTTCATTTATTAACTTATTTAAATACTATTGTGTGCATTTAGTAAGCCCATTTTTTCTAATTTACACTTCATTTTTACTGAATGTTGTTGAAAAACTTGGTAACTTGGTAGATTCATTTTGGGAAAATGACCCATCATTTTAGTAATCTGAAAGAGGTTTTTGTGAACAATGTTACTATCTTCAACTTTGTTCTTTTATTTTCATTCATTGTCTAATAGACATACAGTGGCATGCATTTGTTATATTTTTATCATTTAAGCTATATGATCTTAGGATCTTATATGAGAGAATAACATGCACAACAATAATCACAAGAGACAAGAGACACAAAGAATTTTCTTCGAGGAAAACATAAAGGAGAAAACCCCGCAACTTCCTAAGAGATAGAATGAGCACCAATGGTAGTAGTAAAACCCAAATATAGAAAAGATGATCTCCATAGCTATTCTCTCACACACACACTTGAAAGAGCTTCTCCTCTCTCACTCATGCGCCCCAATTGAGTGAGTGTGTGTTTTGTGTAGAAATGAGAAGAGACTCACTTTTATTAATATTCTTTCGTTTGATTTATGTCCACTCCAACAAGTTAGCCTCACTTAACAATTGCTTACCAGGGCCGACTTCTCTAGGAGAGTCTAATAACCCCAGTGCCCCACAACTATGGGGACTTTTCCCTCTGATCAACAAGGAGGGTTAACCTTAACTCAAGTTTGGGGACTATTTCCTGGACTTACAATGGAGGGTTAGCCTCAATTAGTTTAGATGAATTGTTTACATTATTGATTCTCCTTGATAGAAACATCGGGGTACAATACATAATATATGCAAGTGAATACATTATGAATTTACAAAATACATCAACACTCCCTCTTAACTAGGAAGGTATTCTCTCGACACAATTCATCAGCACAAGTATTTTTCTCTGGATCATCACTAAATCATCTTCAATTCTGGATCATCAATGGATCATCAAGTCTAGATCATCACTTGTTCTAGATCGTCACTGTATCATCAAGTATGGATCATCCCTTGATCTATATCATTACTAGATCATCAAGTCTGGATCATCACTTGATCTAGATCATTACTTGATCATCACTAGATCATCAAGTCTGGATCATCACTTGATATGGATCATCAAGTTTGGATCATTACTATATCCTCAAGTCTAGACCATCATCATTGCTTCTGTCATCTCAAACAAATGGTGCTATCTATCAATTCTTCTCATTATAGGAAGTTCTACAGAGCTAGCCCTTTTTCATGCCAGTTGTAGGCATAGCCTCCATGCAGGTCTTCATCGTCTTCAACACTTATGTCTGACCATGAAATGAACCATGTCAGAAAGGTCCTCCCAACACTCACATCTGACCATGGGAGGAACACATCCAAGAACCATGTTAGAAAGGCATGCCCAACACTCACATATAATCATGGGAGGAACACATCCAAAACCCATGTCACAAAGGCCCAGCACTCACATCTGACCTCATCTTGTCAAAAAGGCTCTGCACTTACATCTGACTTCATCTTGTTAGAAAACATCTGCACTTACATCTGACCTCATCTTGTTAGAAAAAATCCGCACTTACATCCAACCTCATCTTGTCAGAAAGGCTCTGCACTTACATCCAACCTCATCTTGTCAAAAAGGATATACACTTACATCTGAACTCATATTTTCAGAAAGGATCTATACTTACATCCAATCATGTGGGAACACATCCCATAATCACATCAGAATGGATATCCACGTATATCTGTTCATGTGGGAACACATCCCGCAATCACATCACAATGGGTCTACACTTATATCTGATCATGTGGGAACACATCCTACAATCACATCACAATCACTCAACATTGATCATGTGGGAACACATCCCACAATCACATTGAAATGTCTCTGCACTGATTATGTGGGAACATATCCCATAATCACATCAGAATATCTTTTCATTTACATCTGACCATGTGGATCCCAACCTTCCACCACGTCAGAAGGGAACATCACTTACATCTTACCATGAGAGGACCCACCTACCACCATGTTAGAATGACACAACACTTACATATGACCATGGGAGGCCCTGCCTACGACCATGTCAGAAGGGATCACAGACTCATCACTTCCTCTCAAAAGGAACCTCGATCTGGAGAACACCAAGCTTCTCCCTGAAGTACTTGAACTTCATTCTGACCATTTCGAGCATAGAATCACATCAGGGTTGATTACATCCAAGGAGAACCTGTGAGCTTCACCAGGACCTATTACATCTGAGGATAACCTACAAGACCGTTTACATTTGAGCCACCTATGAGCTTTGCCAATATTTTATGCTCATACAACCTATCTCACCGGATATGCTAGAAATCCCTCTTTTGAGAGATCTCAATCTAGATCAAATATAAGAGCTTCACTGCTACTCACCGATCTCATACTGAAATAGTATCCTCAAGTGCTCTTCTTATTAATGGCACCATCTTCCCAATATGAATCCATATAACCCTCCAGGTTAATGTTTTTATTTGCCTCATACTTGAGCTGATAATCAACTATACCCTTCACATACCTCAATGCATGCTTTAGAATCATCAGGTGAACATTTCTCAATGTGTTCACAGCAAAGCAAATATCCAGTCTTGTACTCATCATGTACATGAAGGAACAAATCATCTGAAGATACATTGTGGAATCAAGCGACTCTGATGAAGCAAAACTCAATAGATTCAGGTTCGGTGCCATAGGTGTGGTCATGGACTTGTAGTCCATCATCCTGAACCTCTCCAGGATATCCACTACATAATTTTCTTTTCCCAAGTAGATTCCATCTGCATTCTTCCACACCCCCATGCCAATAAAGTAGTGCATCATATCAAATTGTTTCATCTTGAACTCGACAACAAGTCTCCTTCTTGTAAATTTAATGATTTCCTCTTTTCTGTCAAGAACAAGTCATCAACATATTACAGGAGCATCCCTGGTCTTCTGCCTTCAACCTTGAATTAAAGGTAGGAATCCTATTTACTCTCATTAAATCCTAGATTCATTAGTAAGTTATCCATCCTACCATACCATGTCGAACCTTAGGATCTTCTGCAATCACTCCCTCTGAAGCGAAGCATCATTCTCCCTCTGTCTTTTGTACTATATGCACTGAAACATTTTGTATCGGAGTGACAAGTAGCTTCCTTTTCTACTAATATTCTATGTATCCATCTAAGATCACCAGATACAAATATTCTCTATCTTCAATCTTTTCAAAATTTCTTGTTGCACCCATCTGTGAGATTGTCATCCTCTATAGGATTTCATCTTCAACCTTGTGGAAAAGGTTAATATCATCATCACTCTAGGTGATATTCAAGCTCCTCATGTATGTGTTATCCCATGGGTTTCTTTTGAGCTCATACAAGGCCTTCTTTAATTTGCACACATGAGTCTTCTTGTCATGTGTCTTAAATTCCAATGGCTACAAATGTCTCTTCATAGTTTATTCCTTCTTTCTGTGAGAAGCATCGTGCTACGAATCTTTCCTTGTATCCCACGATGTTTCCATCTTTTGCATGCTAGATGTTGTATATCCATATGGAAGACATTAGGGACTTCCCTTCAGGTCTTTGATACCACATCCTAGACATCATTCTTCTTAAAGTGGTATTCTCTTTCCCTTTCTTCTTGGCTACTTCTTCATATCTCGAAGGCTTTGCATGAATGATGTCACTCAACAGTGTCACATAACTTCACTGTGTCTAAGGCCTCTTGAATCTTTTGAAAGTATCATCATATTCTTCTTTATCTTGGATTATTTCTTGAGCTTTCATCACTTGATCTTCAAAACAAGTCTCATCCTTCTTTTCTTGTAGATGATTGTATGTGATATTTCCTACAATTCAGATGCATTTTTATGGTTAGAAACATTTCATAAGGCATATTCATAATGGAAAATTATTATGCATAAATATCTGATCATGAAAATATTTTAGCCAATACAACATTTATCCATATCTCACAAAAACGTTTCTAGATTCCTTCCATCTCTACTAAGACATCATTGAGATTGTGCACTAATCCAATATGTCAGCAAAGAGGTTTAATTCGAGAGAAGTAGCAATGGAGAGTTGTATAGCACCATGAGATACTTACCCATCACGTGTGTATTACTAATATACTATCATTAATCCAAACATTCTATCATGCATAATTCATCAACTTAATATAAACAAATGCATAACAAAACAATATCATGAAATGACAATTGAATACTTATCTTTATTTGTTTAGTTGGTAGAATCCTTTCATATTTATGCTTCATCATCTTCTTCATTCATGACATCATCATTTCTTATCCAAATGCTAAGATGGATAATAGGTTCTTCAAGAATTGAGTTCTTCATATTCCTCATTGCTTGAGGTGTCTTCTTTGGATCATGAGAACTTGATCTTTAGTTGCTCCCATATTCTCTTTCTCTTATTATGAGCTAAGCTTCTTCTTGTGTGCACTCTTCCCAAAGTCTGCTGAAAGTAATCACTTCCTTTCGGCACACATTCCTCAAATGAATGAATTCCATGATCCTAGGAGGCCATTAAAGGTAGTTATCATAACTTCTGGATTCTCCACTTCTTCTTCTACTGCTTCAAGTTGTTATTTGATTTGAGAGACCCTTGTAAAGTAAGACTATATGGTCTCTACATTCTGTATCTTCACTTTATTCAACAGGTTTCTTAAATTCATCTTCTGATTTATGTTCTTCCCTTCAAATAGCTTGGTTAAGGAATCAAAAATCTCTTTAGGTGTATTTAGGGAAGACACTTGTGGTATAAGATGATCCTTAATTGAATCAACAATGATCTTCTTAACTTTAACCAAGTTATTATTGTGTAAGGCTTTAGCCTTATCTCCCTCTGGAACTGGAACCTCTCCACTTATGTAGGTGTCCAATTCATTTCCTTCCAGAACCAGTGAGATCCAATATTTCCATGTTTGGAATTTGTCATTTTCAGCAAGCTTGTCTGCAAGCTGGTGTGACTAGTGATTTAGAAATGAGAACCTCAAATGTAAATAGAAAAAGATTAGATATTACCGATTTGAGGTGTACATCCCGATTCCAGAGCTGGATGATCTAGGGTTTGTTAGAGAGGCCCTAATTTTAAAATCTTGGAATATTTCATACATCTGGATAGAAATATAGACCTCTTCAAGGCGATCTGTCCAATGTACTATTTTTTTTCTGAAAATAGTGGAGAGAAGCTCCCGTAACAAGAAGCCCTAGTTTTCCAATTTCTTCTACATAAATGCCTGATACTGTTTCTGTAATGTCCTAAATTTTGCATTGGGTTGCAATGGCCAAATAATATTTTCCATGTTCATGGAAGCTGTCAAAGGGATGCTAAAAGTCAAATAATTTCCAAGGAGGAAAATCACTAGTTTCCTAGGTTGCAGGTGGAAGCTTTGATATTTGGAATAAGGGGGATAATAAATGATGTTTAGAAATTAGAAGGGGATAAATATTTAATATTGTAGCATATTAAATAATTTCAAGAGAAAATGGAAGTGGCAAGGGAACATGATGACACATGGAGACTATGGGGCCCACACTAGCTATAATTCTTATGTTAAATGCTATCTTTCTCTTGCAAATTCGAATATATGGGAAGCCTAATGTTTTTGGATGGATTATAAGGCCAATATAATTTTCCATATACTTCATATGTCTAATTTGGGATGAATTGTAACTTACATGAAAGAGTAAGAGCCAAATCGGAGTTTCATGGACACTTGGCTAGATTCCCCTTACATTTATGAAATCTATGACACCAATGATTGAGTTTCTATGAAAGTTATGACACAATTCAGATATAAAGTATGAAATACTGACATACTGACATTTCAGGACTGAATATAGCATCTTTGAGGTCGAATTTGGGAGTTGGAGAAGGCCAAGAGGCTCCTACTCAAACTTGTGANGGCCACATGGCATAGCATGAGCAGCCACACCAATTCGACTTGGATTTGGTTTATGGATGGATTTGGAACCTTAGAATACTAATAATGTTTATAAAATACATGGATCATCCATGAGAAGAGGATTTTTCTCATTTGTGAAATTGTCATTTGTGAATTATGAGAGCTAGTGGATGACTAGTTGTCTTGCTTAAGCCAATTTCTAGGGTGAAAGATTCCCATCCTAGTTGGTGTTTGGAAAGGACACTTAGGTATTTAATGGAGATTTAATAGAGTCTTATTTTTAGGTGTAATATACAGGAAATCATGTTGATTCTTCTATTGTGGCACTCTCTCTCAACTATTTCCAGTTTTTACATGATATTCATGCCGATGGAGGGATTGCGCTTTGGGTGAGCTATTGATCTCTTTGGGGAAGATTATAATTACAATTATATTATGTGATGATTTATATGTTTTTTATTCCATTTTCATAATAATATCAATTCTAAATACCCAAAATAATTCATGTAAAAAAGTTGAACAATGAAGAAATAGTCTCACTTTCCCACTATCTTGTTGTGAACCATTGTAATGCTGATGATTTCGAATTGAGAGAGAATTTATTTGTCAAATTATTATTGTAATCATTTAAATATGATATTTTATTCATTCTTATAAAGTTTCAAGTATAAATTCCCAATATTTGTATGTCAAACTGATTTTTAATGAGCAAACAATGACCATTTCCACTCCATTTTGATATATGCCATGGTAATGCTTATTATTTAGAATGGAGGAAATAATATATGATAAATGTATTATGGATGGATTTTAATTAAATTTTATTTCAAGTCTGATTTTCAGTACTTAAGAATTGGAATCCATTTTACTCATTTTTATCACATTGGGAGATTATTTGGTGCATTTTCCCCAAGGGTTGAAATTGTGACTTGGGAGTTGTTTTCAAAAGAGTCATAACAGCCTATATAAACTGAATCATGATGCATATGAGACTTTGAAAAGGTCCCTTACACATACCCAACCTCTGTTCGTAAATTCAAGTGACTTTGGGATCATTTGTAAATCCATTTCTGGTGATTACCCAGGGGGAATTGGAGCCCCAATTTGCTAGTAAATACTCCTACTTTGAATAGAAAATTAAACAAGTTTGCACACGTAATTGGGAGGTCAAAAAACATACATGAGAATTATGTTTAATTTGTATCATCATTCATTTACCTTCAGATAAATTGGAAGCATTTGGGTCAATTTGGAGGTCTAGACATCAAAACTAGTCAAGAGCCAAAATTGTGAAAAAATTGGAAAATTGGGAATTAAGTAAAATTTCAAAAAGGGACATTACAGTGGTATCAGAGCATGGAATTGGTACCTGATGTGGTATGATATTTATGAGTACAATAATTCAGGTACCAACATTATATATTGTCAACAAAAGTGCTTTTGTTGAAGAGGAAAAAAAAGTAGGAGAATAAGACAATTTTTTTGGAAACAATGACTAGGGACAAAAGAGGAACCTCATATGATGGTGAGGAGATAATAAAAATCATGGAACCTATATTTTAAGACATTAAAAATAATATTATGAAATTATTTGAACTGTTATCTATCCATAGTTGGATAACATATATTGAATTTAAGAAAACCAAGGAGAAAAATGCATTAGCTTGTTTGAAGGAGCAAAAGGAGGAGACCCATGAACCACCTAGTTCTAAAATAGGTGAAGTAGAAGAAGTAGTACATGAATATTATTCAAATTCACTCCCAAGTGACTCTGAAAAATATTAAAAGACATCACATGAGTTTGAAGAAGTTTTTATTGAAAATACTGAAGATAATTTTGAGACACGTGCTACCTTGAAAATGAAACAAAGAGCATCTACTGATGGATTCTTGAACTACGAAGGAGTGCCTACTGATGTGTGATCACAAATATATGTTGGTGACATAGATATCAGATTTCAAAATGTTTCTGCATGCCAAAATTCCATTAAACACGAAAATGAAGACCTTGTAGTAGTTGAAGAAGAAACAAGACCAACTTCCTGATCACCGCTTGAGCTTCATGAAGTTGGTCCAAGCAAGAAGGAAGAAGACGAGGATGTTAATTTCCAAAAGCCTAATTTTATTGAAGGGTCCTTAAATATGAATGAAAAGAATATCCAAGAGGCCCTTAGCATACTCCATGACACTCAAGCATTGGTATCAAAATCTTGTTGGAGAGCTACTTACTTGGAGGATCAATCCTTCCTTGAAGACATGGAGAAGATACAAAGAGCAATGTGCAACATCAAACGTAATTTCATTTCTTTTATTTTTTATAGAAAAAAATTAATTGAGATTATTGAATGGTTAAATAATCCTACTTGCATAATAATGAAGTTATTAATTAGCTCACAATTCAAAATGAGAAACTTCTTGAAAAGTTTCAAGACACTTGTTTTTCCTCCAATGTTTCATATTTTCATAAGGTAGATTGCTTGGAGGATTCTCATGACATGATGGATCATTAGAAACATGAAAAATTGCATGTTCTTGGTGTGCTTGAAGATTATAGTGATGAGATCCAATCACTATTAATAGTGGAAGAGGAACTCGAGTTTCCTCTTGAAAATGGTTACACAATTTTTGAAGAAGTGCATAATTCCACCACCTTGGAACCAACCCATGAGGAAAAGTTTGCATTTTATAGGGAGGTGAATAATCCTACCCCTATGGATACTTCACATTATGAAAACTTTTCACTTACTGTTCATTTGGGTGAGTTGGTTCTTTCTCCTACCTCCTACACTTCTAAATTTCACAGCAGTCATCCTAATGAAGTATGGGTGAAAGGTTTCTTTTTGATGGTACCACATGAAGAGCATGGAAATTCTATTTCTCCTTTTGATGATGGAATTATTAGAGAACCATATTATTTAAATTTTCAGCAGCATCCTTTTTTACATTATGATTATACACATCTACATGGGTGCACCTATGATGTTCATTTGAGTCACTTGAAGACTCATGGTTTTTCTTGCTCAACACTTGGTTCATTTGATGTTGGAGGAACTTCATCCAACACTTGGGTGAAGAGGGATATGATTGAGGAAAATTATTATTGGTAGAAACATTCTCTGTTATTTCATGATGATATACATATTCATGGGTGTATTGATGAGACTTCTTTGAGACATGTGAAGTCTTCATGTTTTATTTGCTCCTTATTTGGTTCATATTTTGGTGGAGGTTCTTCATTCACTTCTTGGATGAAAGAAAAAATGGATGATTATTATTTTAATGCATATTAGATTATTTGGGAGCATAATTATAGGACATGGGATACTCACCTATGTCATTGGATCAGATTTTATTGGTCACTTGAATCATGTATGTACTTGGCAAATGGTAGTTTACTCACTGGGAGGTATAGGCACTTTCATGATTTCTTGGTGAGGTACCTCCTTGATGTACATTCTTATTATGTTGTTATATACTTTGATGATATATATTACAAAATCATGATGTTTGGAAGAATGCACACAATAAAATGGGATCCAGGAATTCTCTTTCCAAATGGTATGGGTTGGAGAGCACTCGTAATTGTTGGAGTGCAATGCAAGCAATGGGACCCTGGGATAGTTTTTAGTCCCATTGATTTCAAATTATTTGGGAAACAAGCAGTATGGGATATAGATTCCCAATTTAATAAGGTGATGTTATTCATATTAGTTCAGCAGAAAGCATGGTTGTTCCTCTCTGAAATCTTCATGGAATCTCAAAGACTCAAGGTAGGTAGCTCGGTGGCAACTTCAAAGAATCATACATAAAGTAGGTTCTTCAACAACCATGTTTGAAATTGCTTGAGGAAAAGAAATATTGGAAAGGGAGGATTTTCAATGTACCAAATTTTTCATTAGGTCACAATGGCCCAATCAAATTTTCCATGTTCATGAAAGTTTCCAAAGGGATGCTAAAAGTCAAATAATTGCCAAGGAGGAAAATCACTAGTTTCCTAGGTTGGGGGTGGAAGCTTTGATATTTGGAATAAGGGGGACAATAAATGATGTTTAGACATTAGAAGGGGATAAATATTTAATATTGTAGCTTATGAAATAAATACAAGAGAAAATGGAAGTGGCAATGGAGCATGGAAGCACATGGAGACTATGGGGCCCACACCAGCTAGAATTCCTATGTTAAATGGTATCTTTCTCTTGCAAATTCGAATATATCAAAAGCTTAATGTTTTTTGATGGATTATAAGGCTAATATACATGTCCATATACTTCATATTTCTAATGTTGGATGAATTGTAACTTACATGAGAGAGGAAGAACCAAATGGGAGTTTCATGGAGACTTGGGGGTAGATTCCCCTTACATTTATGACATCTATGACACCAACGATGGAGATTATATGAAAATTATGACACAAGTCAGATATGAAGGATGAAATACTGAAATAAATACATTTTATTACTTAATATAGAATCTTAGAGGTCGAAATTGGGAGTCCAAGAAGGCCAAGAGGCTCCTACTCAAATTTGGGAAAAGAGGGAAGGTGAAGAGAGAGGCCACATGGCATAGCATGAGCAGCCACACCAATTCGACTTGGATTTGGTTTATAGATGGATTTAAAACCTTAGAATACTAATAATTTTTATAAAACACCAATATCACCCATGAGAAGAGGATTTTTCTCATTTGTGAAATTGCCATTTGTGAATTGTGAGAGCTAGTGGATTACTAGTTTTCTTGCTTAAGCCAATTTCGAGGGTGAAAGATTCCCATCCTAGTTGGTGTTTGGAAAGGACACTAAGGTATTTCATGGAGATTTAATAAAATATTATTTTCAGGTGTAAGCTACAGTAAATCATGTGGATTCTGCTATTGCAGCACTCTCTCTCAACTATTTCCAGTTTTCACACCATATTCATGCCAATGGAGGGATTGCGCTTTGGGTGAGCTATTGATCTCTTTGGGGAAGATTATAATTGAAATTATATTATGTGATGATGTATATTATTTTTATTCCATGCTCATAATACTCTCAATTTTAAATACCCAAAATAATTCATGTAAGATTGTATAACAATGAAGAAATAGTCTCATTTCCCCACTATCTTGTTGTGAGCCATTGTAATGCTGATGATTTCGAATTGGGAGAGAATTTAATTGAAAATTTATGATTTTAATCAGTTAAATATTCTCTTCTATTCATTATAAAAAAATTTCAAGTCAAAATTCCCAATATTTGTATGTCAAAATGACTTTTAATGAGCAAACAATGACCATTTCCACTCCATTTTGATATATGCCATGGTAATGCTTATTATTTCGAATGGAGGAAGTTATATCTGATAAAAATATGACATATGGATTTTAATTAATGCATATTTAAAGTCTCATGTTTATTACTTAAGCATTGGAATCCATTTTACTCATTTCTATTGCATTGGGAGAAGATTTGGTGCATTTTCCCCAAGGGTCGAAATTGTGACTTGGGAGTTGTTTTGGAAAGAGTCATAACAGCCTGTATAAACTGAAAAATGATGCACATGAGAGTTTTAAAAGGTACCTTACACATAAATAGCCTCTTTTCATAAATTAAAGTGACTTTTGGATAATTTATTAAGCCATTTTCGGCAATTACCAAGGGGGAATTGGAGCCCCAATTTGCTAGTAAATACTCCTACTTTGAATAGAAAATTAAACAAGTTTGAAAACATAATTGGGAGGTAAAAAAACATACAAGAGAATTATATTTAAGTTATATTATCATTCATTTAACTTCAGATAAAATTTGGAAGCATTTGGGTCAATCTGGAGGTCTAGACATCGAAACTAGTCAAGAGCCAAAATTGTGAAAAATTTGGAAAATTGGGCATTTAATAAAATTTCAAAAAGGGACATTATAGTTTCTATGGTGCCTCCAAAATTAATGCTCCTCTATGTCAGAAATTATGAAGTATCCTCATATTTTCTTGTTCCAAAACCACAGGTTTCATCAAAATTTGTTTCACCAATTGGGACTTATGAGAGTTTTCCCAAGGTGACCTGTTTCAGGACGTTTCAGCATAGCTAACTTGTACGGAATTCTATGTGTCATTGTTTCATCATTAGGGTATAAAATGTTTACCATTGAGATTACAGTCCGTTCCCTATCTAGAACATATTTCACAATTTGATTTGGATCTTTGTAGCCTGATATATTGCAATTCTTTATAGGTGTCTTGTTTAGGGATGAATCCTATAAGAGCTTGGAACCCTTATTTGGAGGAAAAAAATATCCCAGAATATAGAGAATATGAGGCTGAAACCTTTAGAAAGGGTACATCAGTATTTTTTATATTTCCTATGAAACTTTAAGCTCCCGATGCTTCTTCAATCTCGAGATATAGTGAATGTTCCAAAACTACCTGTTTTAGTATTTTAGGGTTTTTCATGCCTGAGGTCAAAATAATGTTTGACTTTTCCAGAGTTTTACCCAAGCAAAAATCTAGACCTAGGTCTCTAATATTCGATTTTGATAAGGAGATTAATCCTATGTTGGGCTCACTAAAAAAATTCCCCTTCTGTAAATAGCCCTAATTTCCCGCAACAAAATATGAAAATGCTTGGAATTAAATTATGCTTCAATAGAAAGATGCAGCCTTCAATGGAGAGTTATCCTAACATCCTTTTGTTGATGGATTGTGTAGAGAGAACAAAAAATTAAGAATCACTAGCTTCTGCAGCTATACAGTCTCTTTCTCTTAGGTTAGCTCTGATACCATGTTAGATTTTTATCATTTAAGCTATATGATGTTAGGATATTATCCGAGAGAATAACATGCACAACAATAATCACAAGAGACAAGAGACACAAAGAATTTTCCTTGGGGAAACTAGAAAGGAGAAAACCCTGCAACTCCCTTAGAGATAGAATGAGGACCAATGGAAATAGTAAAACTCAAAGATAGAAAAAATGATCTCCACAGTTGTTCTCTCTCTCTCACTTGAGAGAGCTTCTCCTCCCTCACTCATGCACCCGAGTTGAGTGAGTGTGTGTTGTGTGTAGAAATGAGGGGAGCCTCAATTCTATTTATATTCTTCCATTCACTTTATGTCCACTCCAATAATTTGGCCTCACTTAACAATTACTTAGTAGTTCTGACTTCTCTAGGAGAGTATAATAACCCTAGCTCCCCACAACTGTGGGGAATTTTCCCTCCGATCAACAGGGAGGGTTAACCTTAACTCAATTGTGGGGACTATTGCCCCAACTTACAATGGAGGGTTAACCTCAATGACTTTACATGACTTGTTTACATTATTGATTCTTCCCGATATAAACATGGGGGTAAAATACATAAGATATACAAGTGAATACATTCCGAATTTACAAATAAATCAACATCATTTGCATTTTAGTAAGCCACATTTTGTAAATTTAGAATTTGTTTTATTGATTGTGGTTTCAAAAATTGCAATCTTGTGAGATTCATTGTGGGAGAATGACCGATCATTTTAGGGATTTATAAGATTTTTTATGAACAATGTATCTAGCTTCATCCCCATGTTTTTACTTTTAATCATTGTCCAATGAAAAAAATGAGGTATGAATTTTACTAAGCCCATTTTTTAAATTTTTCTCTTTGTTTTTATGGACTGTTGTGTCAAAAACTGCCAGATACCATCAATTTATGAATTTGAAAGAGGGTTTTATGAACAATGTTCTTTGTTCTTTTACTTTTAGTCATTGACCAGTTGACAAGCTATGGAATGCATTTTACTAATCCCATTTTTGCAAATTTATTTGGTTTTAATTTAAATGATTGACCAATGTAAAGACTGCAGTTTCTATGGCATGCATTTTACTGAGCCCATTTTTTTTCAAATTTAGACTCTATTTTGTTGATCGTTTTTTGAAAACGTGGCATATTTGCAGATAAATTATGGAAAAATATGCACTAAGCAGTGTATGTGGAATTTCTAAGAGAATACTATGTAAAATATCTATCCTATGCAATTTGGAAATGAATTCTAAGTGAGATGAGCTAGTCTAGAAAAACATTTAAACTACTGATCTATGAAAGCATGGGAATATTATTTAATAGAAGCACAACTAAAGGATCTGATTCATACAACTAATTTAAACTAGAAAAGTAAGAAATTATTAATCTAATAAAGCATGAAAGGATATTCTAAGAAATGCTCCATAAACTTAGTCTAAAACAATGGAAATTACTGTATGAAAGATGCAACCTCATAATCTAAGAAACAAAAAAGGAACTAATACAGAAAAAACATGGAATGCATGATAACAAAAAAAATACTAAAATATTCCTATTCATGAAAATGTAAATCTGTTTAATTTATTCTTGCAAAATGCACCTACAAGACCACATGCACTATATAAATTAACTATGTTATGCACATCTACATATGAAAACATGAAATTCTAGAAATCTACTGTAATATGTAAATCAAAGCAAAATAAAATTTAAATGATCTTTAATCATCGTAATCAGAACATATAAATTCTTTTAAACTAAATTATTAATGAACACACAACTCTTTCTTGACACAATGAGGGGGACCACCTCAAAGCATGCAGTAGGAGATGAATTAAACTATAAGCTCACAGGTGATATGAAACATGATTTTTCTATTATCTTATTTAAGAAATCATTGTCCAAAATACAAACTGAATTGCTACCAAAATCCATATAAGTATTCTTATAGAATTGTATCGAAACTAAGGATAACCTCTCAGATGAGGTGTGAGTCTCCACTTATTACAAATTTAAAAAACATTATCCTGAAATATCTACAATAGAAATCTAAAGATTTAATTTCTTGAGGATATGTGACTATCTAAAAGGAAGGAGAGACTTGTACTCATAAATGAATCTCAAGCTTCTTCACCCTTTTAGGTGAACAACTAGAACCAAGCTCACTTATTGTTAACTGAAACGAAGATGTGATTTGGTGGCTTGTCCCACTAACCTGAATTTAATCACATAGGATACTAAATTACTTGTTAGCTCATTTAAAAGAGCATTAATCAATAAAATAATATCACATTCCTTCATTACTCAAAAATTGACTACAATCATAGACTAACGTACAGAAAAGGGCGATTTTATGTTTAATTATTTCTCCATAACAATAGAAAGGGAATTAGTGTCTGTAATGAATACCTATGTGGTGGCCTTATCATCTTCCCCAAACTTGAATATTTTACACATCCTTGTGTAACCCATCCCATTGTCCTAGTTGAAAAATTGAGGCATAACAATCTTAGAACCAAGACAAAAGTTACTACAGATGAAACAAATCAATTTTCTCAATGAAATGCCATTAAAAATGCAAAATATTTGTAGCTACATTCCAAGATATTTCATTCGAATTGGGTGCATGAGCATGGATTACTTATCAGTTAAACACCACTCGACACATCATTTAACCACTTAATTCCAACATAATTGACTCTAACTGACTTAGAGGTAGTTTAGACTGAGTTTAACTTAATAGAACTCAGTTGCATTCCAACAAGTAGGTGGAAGCACTTTTCTGACTTCGGTTAGGTGAGTTAAATGGAACTTAGTCACCCAAGTTAGGTGAGGGCACCTTTAACACTCCATTTAACTACATTTAAACTAGAAATAAGCATAAATCATGGGGAAGGAACCTTTACCAGTTCAGTTAACTGAAAAGTTGGTGAATTAGCTCCTAGTTGACTACGTGGGGCACATATCTCATGGATATCAACCCCATTTTTCTCATATATTAAAGGAGGAGGCTTAGTTAGGATCCTTTATTGAAGAAGGAGATCCAGTTTGATGATGCAGTCATATGCTTGAGTCGAAACATAGGATAAATGGTAAATTAGGAAAAAATAAGACAAATAATGATGTATGGTTGGAAAGTGACTCGAACACCCCCCCTTAAGATAATATCATGTGGAGGAGTAAAAAATAAGGCCCTGACAACAAAGGACATAGGTCACCCTTTACAAAAATAATCCTAAAATGATCAAAAAATACAAGTGAGGAAAAGAGGAAAAACCTTGTGGGAAAGAACCCCCCCCCCCAAAAAAAAAAAAAAAAATGAACACTAAGAATTAATCTATCTTCACCATGATGGAACTCACCCCAAGCACTGAATGGAGGTAATATAAACTATTCTCAGTGAATCTCTTAATGAAAATGTTGGCAATTCACTCATTTGTGGGGCAATATTGCAGAACAATTGTTCTGCCATGCACAAGCTCTATGATGTAGTGCATGTGAATCTCAATGTGTTTGGTTCTCTATATCTGAACTAAATTTATTGAGATATTCATAGCACTCTTATTTTCACATAAAATGAAATTAGAAGCGATACTACCAACGTTGAACTCTGCTAGAATACCTTGCAGCCAAACTGTCTAAGTGCTTGCATTGACCACTCCCTAGTACTCTGCCTCTACTAAAGATAGGGAAATGAATCCTTGATTTTCTCTTGAACAAAATATAGGCCCATTACAAAACATGAAAACTTATTCATAAGTGTAATTCCAATCTATGTTATATCTATCCCAATCTGAATCTGTGAATCCTACCAAATCTAGATCAAATTTGCAGCATAGCGAATGTCAAAGTCTCTAGTACCATGCACGTACAGTAGAATATTCTTGGATTCCCCCCAATGAATTTGATGAGGCTGAAACATTTTCCTTGATACAAAATTAACAACATAATAAATAGCATTCCTTTAATGTGTCAATTATAGTAGGCTTCCAATCAATTGCTAATAAATAGTGGAATCCACCGCCGATGTAGAATTTCCTTCCTCAAGACTGATTCCTAAGGGGAATGGGAGAGGTAATGCCTTAAAATCCTCCATAGTAAAATTAATTAGTAGGTATGAATCATAATTTGTCTTGGTGATCATTATATTATCAAAATTCGGAGTGATTTCCAGGCTAAGAAATTTCCTCAGCAGGCCTAGATCACTCATGTGAAACGCTTCATGTAAAGTCATTTTTATGAAGACGATTGAATCAAGTGTGATTCCTATAATTAATAAATCATTAAAATAAAGAAATATAATCATAAAATTACCTTTATATTGTTACAATTAAACATTTGTATCATACTTACATCTTGCAAAGTTTTGTGATAGCAGAAATGAGTCCATCTTTGCATACCAAGCTCTCGGGGCATGTTTTAAGCCATACAATGATTTCCGAAGTATGAAAAATAATATTGGGTATGATATGTACCATTTAGGATGATTCATGTAGATCTTTTCTTGTATGTATCCATGAATAAAATCCATATTCACGTCCATATGGTGCACCGCCCATTGTTTGGACGCGGAAATGGCCAACTGTAGCTGAATAACATCCATCTTTGCTATAGATGCAAAGGTTTATGTATAGTCCACTCCATGAAATTGTGAGAAGAATTTTTCAACAAATAAATATTTATATTTGTAGGTTGAGCCATCTACAACAACCTTATTTTTGTAGACCCATTTACATTGAACAAGTTTCTTCCCAGGTGGAAGATAAACTAGCTCCTAGGTTGCATTTTTATAAAGAGATTGATACTCTTGATCCATAACATATTACAATATTGGATCATGATGGTTATTATAATATGATTTAGGAACATATAAAACCATCATATATCACTTCTCAAAAAGAAAAGTATCAGTGCAATAAAGAGAAATACCTGATTTTTTATAATCTTCTCGAGCTCTCCTTGGATCAACAAGATTTCCAATGTTTGACCCAACATATGAGAGAGTCTTTTTTTCCCATTTTGGTAGATGAATGGGATCATTAGGATATGATTAATAAACTTATATTTCATTCTCACTAATATCATAAATTACATATGAAATATGAGAGGATATACTTTCATTTTCATCTCCAGAATCTTCATTGGAAAGAGAAAGCGGTTTTGGAGTTTCTTCCTCTACTAGTTTCATATCTTTAAGAGGTTCTTCAAAGGAGAAAATTATCTCGAAGAGTATGTTTTTAGTTATGATATTAAATATATTGTATCCTTTTTCTTATTCATCATATCCAATTGTGATACACTCAACACTCTGAGGGTCCAAATATTTTCTCTTATCCAGTGGAATTCTTTCCCATGTAGTGGACTGGAAAACCCTAAGATTGGACACATCATGCTTGTGACCGATGTAAGAATAAAAAAGGTGTTATCCCTTTCATGGATGAGTGTAGTAACATTTTATTAATATATGCAGAAACATTCACATCCTTGGCCTAAATATTTCTATCCAAATCGTTAGACTCAAGCATACAATTTGTCATCTCTTTTAGTGCTTGGTTTTTCCTTACCACTACACAATTTTGATGAGGTGTGTAGGGAACAGTGTGCTGGATATTGATCCCATTTTATACAAAACGTTGTAGAAGCTATAATTTAATGTATTCAGCTCCATTTGTATATCTGATATCTTTGATCTTTCTCCCAGTAGCAGTGTCAATAGAAGCTTTAAAATCTGTGAATTTTTCATGGACTTCTAATTTATTTTTGAGAAATTAGACCCATGTAAGAGTTGAAAATTCATCTATTAAGGTAAGAATATACATCAAGTAATCCATGTATTTAGTTGGAACTGGAACTCTTTTATCACTATGGATCAACCCTAAAATACATGTCTCTATGCTATCTTTTCTTTAATCAAACTTATTCTCACGATGCTTGTCAACTATGCATCCCTTGGAGATCCCTTTCAAGGATTTGATTGGAGGAAGGAAATACACCATGGAATACTTTTGTATAAGATCCATATATATATATATTTGGTTTCCAAACCTCTCATTCCACAATTGACTAACCTCATTCCCATGAGTCAGGAGGGCACTAGGATTTGAAATAGGAACAAAGTTGGAAAACTCATAAGTCTTTGCAACATGATTTTATTTTCCTACTACGATGATTTTTACTAAGGATATATTAGATATCTCAACATCATTGGGGATGAATAAAACTATTTTAGGAAAACAATTCTGTGTCATTTGATACCAAAATAAATTTTGAAGCCAAAGAGGGAACAAACAGAACATTTTTTAAGCTACCATGTTCTAGATGAATAATACCTTTTCCTTTTGATGATACTTGTGAGTCATCTCACATGTGGATGGATATGAATCTATCAAAATACAATGATGTGAAATAATCTTTTCATGTAACCATATGATTTGAAGAGCCTATGTCAATTAGGAGAGCTCTAGATTTCGAAACATTAGCCATGATTGGATGTCCTCTTTCAGGATGATTATTCTAATCTCCAATACCTTTCTTCCTTGAACCTTTTGATAGAGTAATGTTATTTGTATCAAGGATAAGGTACATCTAATAAATATTTCTCTTCATGCAATATCTTTCGAGATGAAATCCTGTAGCACAGTAAGAGCACTCTGTTTTCTCTTTTCCAGGTTTCTTTTTTTTCCTCGAGCCTAAGGGCTCATCCAACAACTGGTTTTTCTCCTTCTGCTTGTGTGGGTCAAGCTTAGTATTCTATTTATTTTTATTTTCTTTTGAATTCAAAGCCTTGGTTCTTCCAACAAACAAATATTGATCTTTATAGGATGTCATGGATCCCATGTGAACAAGTTTATCATGCTCATTGGTAAGGGACTCACTGAATGCATTTAGGGTAGACATCTTCCAATTTGGAATTGTAATATTTCCAGTATGGAAAGTAGATACAAAGAGATAGTAGTATGGTCCTATCTTGAAAAGGATAGAAAGAATTAGCTGATCATATTTCTTCTCAACTTCATTGCATCAATTGGAGCACAAGGTGCTTAAACTTAGTTAAGAATTCATTTATGGTCTCAAAATTGCTTAGATCGAGAGAGATTAGTTCATTATCCAATTGATAGGATCTCAAATAATATTTCTTCCCAAATATTTTATCAATTTTATCCCATAATTATTTGGGATTCTTTAATCTGTTAAGATGGAAAATAAGATCCCTTGAAATGGAGAGGCATAGGAAACCATACACTTCATCACGTTCGTTCCAATATTTTTACATTTATATCATTGAATTTGGCTCTATCTCCATTCCCATAGTGACTCTGTAGAGTCCTTTACAGTGCAATGATATCTCAATATCCTCTTTCCACTAATGAATACTGAAAACAATGAGAAGATTGCTTGAGGTTGAGTCCATTTTGTAGCTGTAGCAAATGCAATAGAAGTTTTTAGATACTTTCAATCAAACAAAATAAACAAAATAAGGTAGAACAACCTACACTTTTGTATTTTATTCAAATCTAGGTAGACTTCTGTGGATAGAGTCTAGAGGGAGCAAGGATATGATTCCAAGATTTATGTGGAAAACTCTCCACTTTTGGTGTAGTGTTGGAATACTTTCGAGGAATTTTTCTCAATCTTCATCAAAGATCCATAAAATACTATATAGAAGAGTTTCCTTCTCCTGCGATGGATATGATACCATATAAAATTGAGGGACAACAATATTAGAACCAAGACAAAAGTTACTATAGATGAAACAGATCAATTTTCTCAATGAAATTCTAGAAACAATGCGAAATAATTGGATCTCTATATTTATTTATCATTAATAAGAAGAATATATTACAATGTAATACAATGGCATGAATAGCCATACAATAAAAATGAAAAATAGGTAATTTGAATTGGGTGCACGAGAGTTTCTTACTTGTCAATTAAACATCACTGAGCACATCAGTTAACCACTATACTCCAACATAGTTGACTCTAACTGACTCAGAGGTAGTTTAGGCTAACTTTAACTGAATAGAACTCAAATGCATGCCAACAAGTATGTCGAGGCACCTTTTTAACTTCAATTAGGTGATTTAAACTAAGTTGAGTCACCAAAGTTAGGTGAGAGCACCTTTAACACTTTAGTTAACTGCATTTAAACCATAAATAAGCATAAATCATGGGGAAGGAACATTTACCACTTAAATTAACTGAAAATTAGGTGAAGAAGCTCCCAGTTGACTGAGTGGGGTACATATCTCATGTAGATCAGCCAATATTTTCTCCTATATTGAAGGAGTAGGCTCAGTTAGGCTCCCTGATTGAAGGAGAATATCCAATTTGATGATGTAGTGACACGTTTGAGTCAAAAGTTACAATAAGTGGTAAATTAGGCCAAAATAAGCCAAGTAATGATGTATGGTTGGAAAGTGACTCCAACACTACCAACTGTTGGAGTCACTTTCCTACCACACATCATTTTTTGGATTATTTTGTCTTAATTTACCACTTATCCTAACTTTTGACTCAAACATGTCACTGCATCATCAAATTGGATCTCCTCCTTCAATCAAGGAGCCTAACTGAGGCTCCTCCTTCAATCTAAGAGAAAATATGGGTGGATCTACATGAGATATGCACCCCACTCAATCAACTGGGAGCTTCTTCACCTACTTTTAAGTTATCTGAAGTGCTAAAGGTGCCTTCACCATGATATATGCTTATTTCTGGTTTAAATGTAGTGAAGTATAGTGTTAAAGGCACCCTCACCTAACTTTGGTGACTCAGTTTAGTTTAACTCACCTAAGTGAAGCTATAAATGCACCTCCACATACTTGTTGGAGTTAGATGGTTAATTGATGTGACGAGTTGTGTTTAACTGACAAGTAAGCCACTCTCATGTGCCCAATTTGATTGACCTCTCTTGGATTTGGAATGCATGGATATTCATTCCATTGTATTACATTGTAATCTATTCTTTTGATTAATGATTAAGAAATATACAACTGCAATTATTTTGCACGGTTTCTGGCATTTCATTGAGAAAATTGATCTATTTCATTTGTAGTATCTTTTTTCTTGGTTCTAAGATTGTTGTGCCTCGATTTTATATGGTGTCAGAACAATGGTAGTACAAGACAACTCTTATACATATTTTTTTATTATGGATATTTGATGAATTTTGATGAAAATTGCTCAAAATTATTCCAACATTGCACCGAAAGCAGAGAGTTTTCCACATAAGTAGTGGAATATTATTGTTGTTCCCTCTGGATTTTGTCCAGAAAAGTCTATCCCGGTGTGAAAAAAATCCAAAATTGCAGGTTGTTTGACCTTAATTTTTTTGTTTTGTGTGATTGCAAGTATCTCATAAACTTCTATTGCATTCATTACAACTGCAAAATGGAATCCTCCTATAGCAATATTCTTACACCTTTCAACTATCATGTAAATTCAATGAGGGTAACCATTCATTGTAAGTCAGGGAAATAGTCCCCACAATTGAGTTAAGGTTAACCCTCCTTGTTGATAGGAGGGAAAAGTTCCAACACTTGAGGGGAACTAGGGTTATTAGACTCTCCTAGAGATGTCGAACCTGGTAAGTAATTGTCAATTTGAAAACTAGTATAAATAGAGAGTTATACTCTCTATTTGTCACACACACACTCACTCAACTGGGGTGTGTGAGTGAGAGAGGAAGTGCTCACACAAGTGAGAGAGCAATCAGCTTTTGGAGATCATGTTTTCTCTCTTTGGGTTTTACTGCTGCCATTGGTGCCCATTCTATCTTTGAGGAAGTTACGAGGTCTTCTACTTTATGGTTTCCTCAAGGAAAATTCTTTATGTCTCTTATCTCTTGTGATTATTGCTGCGCATGTTATTCTCTCAAATAAGATCCTAAGATCATATTGATTAAATGATCAAAATCTAACATGGTATCAAAGCTAACTTAAGAACAAGACAATGTGTAGATGCATAATTTAGGGCTTCTTACTTTTTGGTATCTCTCCACAATACATCAGCAAAAGGAGGCTAGGATAGCTTTCCATTGAAGGGCACATCTTTCTATTGAAGCATAATTTGATTCCCGGCATTTTCAGTTTTTGCTGCGGGAAATTAGGGCTTTTTACAAAAGAGGAATTTTCAAGTGATATTGACATAGGATTTCTCTCCTCCTCAAAATCAAAATTTACAGACCAAGTTCGATATTTTTGGTTGCGTAAAACTCTGGGAAAGTCAAACCCTAATTTGACCTTGGGCTTGAAAAACCATAAAATACTAAAACTTGTAGTTTTGGTACATTCACTATATCTATATATTGAAGAAGTATCAAGGGCCGAAATTTTCATAGACCAAAGATAAAATATTGATGTGCCCTGTGTAAAACTTTCAGCCTCAGATTCACTATATTATGGGAGATGTGATTCCTCCAAATTAGGGTTCCAACCCCTTCCAGGATTCATCCTTAAACAGGACACCTCGGGAGAATTGTTATATATCAGGCTAGGATGACCCAGATAAAATTTCAAAATATTTTCTAGATAGGGCATGGAATGCACTTTTTTTGGTAAAAGTTTTAGACCCTGATGATGAAACAGTAACATGTGGTAGTCCATACAACTTTGCTATGATGAAAAGTACTGAAACAAGTCACCTTCGGAAAACGCTTATAAGAACAAATTTTAGAAACCAATTCTACTCGAACCTACGTGGTTGGAAATAGGATAGGAGAGGCTAACTCACTGCAAAGTTTTAGACACATAGGAGCATTACTTTAGGAGATACCATAGAAACAATATCAGACATTTCTCTAGAGGAAATTGGAAAACTAGGGCTTCCTGTTCTGGTAGTTTCCCTCCACGTTTTTTAGAAAAGGAGTACATTGGACAACTCTCCTTGAGGAGGTTCATATTTCTATCCAGTAAGATTAAAATTATTTCAAGTTTTTCAAATTAGGGTTTCTCTAACAAACCCTAGATCATCCAGCTCCAGAACCAGGATGAACACCTCAAATGGGTAAGATCTAATCTTTTTCTATTTACTTTTGAGGTTCTAATTTCAAAATGACTAATCACACCAGATTGATTACAAGCTTGGTGAAGCTGACAAATTCCAAGCATGGAAGTAATGGATCTCACTAGTTCTTGAAGAAAATTAATTGGACACCTACATAAGTGGAAAGGTTCCAGTTCCAGAGGGAGATGAGACTAAATCCTTACATAAGAAGAACTTGGTTAAGGAAAATAAGATCATTGTTGATTCAATCAAGGATCACCTTATACCATAAGTGTCTTACCTAAAGACACCTAAAGAGATGTTTGATTCCTTAACCAAGATATTTGAAGGGAAAAATATAAATTGGAAGATGAGTTTGAGAAACCGGTTGAAGAATGTGAAGATATAGAGTGCATAGACCATGCAGTCATACTTTACAAGGGTCTCTCAAATCAAAGAACAACTTGAAGCAGTTGATGAATAAGTAGAGAATGCAAACATTGTGATAGCCACCTTGAATGGCCTCCCAAGATCATGGGATTCATTCATTCAAGGAGTATGTGCCATAATGAAGTGATTAGTTTCAGCGGACTCTGGGAAGAGTACACACAAGATGAAGCTCGACCCATAATAATAGAAGAGAAGATGGGAGTAACTAAAGATCAAACGCTCATGATTCAAATAAGATCCCTCAAGCGATGAGGAATATGAATGACTCAATTATGGAAGAACCTCTTATCCATCTTAGCATTTCGCTAAGAAATGATGCTATTATAGATGAAGTAGATGATGAAGCTGAAAGAAGGAGTCTACCCATGAAACAAATAAAGATAAGTATTCAATTGTCATTTCATGATATTGTTTTGTTATGCATTTGTTTATATTCAGTCGATGTATTATGCATGGTATAATTTTTGCATTAATGACAGTATAGTACTAATACACATGTGATGGTTAAGTATCTCATGGTTCTATACAATTCTCCATTGCTACTTATCTAGAATGAAACCTCTTTACTGACATATTGGATTAGTGCACAATCTCAATGTTGTCCCGATAGAGATGGAGGGTGTCTAGAAGGTTTCCGTAAGATATGGATGAATTTTGTATTGGATAAAATAGTTGCATAATTATATCTTAATGCAAAAGAATTTTTCATTATGAATATACTTTATGAAATGTTTCTAACCATACAACTAATGCATTTGAGTTGTAGGAAATATCATGTACAATCTCCTACAAGAAAAGAAGGATGAGACTTGTTTTGAAGAACAAGTGACGACAATTCAAGAAAGAATCCAAGATGAAGAACAATATGATGATGATTTGAAAAGAAATAAATAGGCCTTGGAGACACTCTAGTTATGTGAAAATGTTGAGCGACATCATTGATGTAGAGCCTTCCAGCTATGAAGAAGTATCCAAGGAGAAAGGGAAGGGGAATATCAGTTCAAGAATAATGATGTCTAGGATGCAGTATCGAGACCTAAAGGGAATTATGTAATGTCTTCCATATGGATCTACACCATCTAGCATGCATTAGATTGAAACATCATCGGATACAAGGAAATATTCATAACATGATGATTCTCACAAAAGGAATGCATAGACTACAAAGAGAGATTTGCATCTAGTTGGAGTTAAGACACATGACATGAAGACTCATCTGTGCAAATTAAAGAAGGCATTGGGTGAGATCAGAAGGCACCCATGGGATAAAACATACATGAGGATATTGAAGATCACCTAGAGTGATGAAGATATTAACATTTGCTACAAGGTTAAATATGAAATCCTATAAAGGATGACAACCTCACAGATGGGTGCGAGAAGAACTTTTGAAAATGTTAAAAATAGAGGATCTTGGTATCTAGTGACACTAGATGGATACATAGAATATTAGTAGCAAAGGAAGCTACTTTTCACTCTAGTACAGAATGTTTCAATACATATAGTATGAAAGGAAGAGGGAGAATGATGCTCCACTTCAGAGGGAGTGACTGCAGAAGGTCTTGAAGTTCGACATGATACAACAATATAAAAATCTTACCAATGGCTCTAGGATTTACTGAGAATAAAGAGGATTCCAACCTTTACTTCAAGGTTGAAGGAAAAAAACCAATGATTCTCCTATTATATGTCAATGAATTGTTCCTAAAATAAAATAGGAACACATTAAAGCTACAAGAAGGAGACTTTCTTCTGAGTTCAAGGTGAAGGAATTGGGTATGATGCATTACTTTCTAGGAATGTGATAGAATGCAGATGGAATTTCCCTATTAAAAGGGAAGTATGCAATAGAGATCTTGAAGATATTCAAGATGATGGACTACAAGGCCATGACCACACCTATGGCATCAAACCTGAAGCTATTGAGTGATGCTTCATAAAAGAAAGTTCATGCTATGATGTATTGATAGATGATTGGGTCCCTGATGTACCTAATGAATACAATACCAGATATTTTCTTTGCTATGAAAACCTTGAGCTAGTTCTTGATAGATCCAAGACATGTTCACCTCATTTCTTCAAAGTATATTAGGAGGTACCTAAAGGGTACAATTTACTATGGGATCAAGTATGAGGAGAATCAAAATATTAACCTAGAAGGTTATGTGGATTCAAATTGGGCAGGAAGTGCCACTGATAAGAAGAGCACTTCGTTGTGCTACTTCAGTATGGGATCAAGTGTGATCTCTTTGTTTGGCAGGATGGTGTCCTGCATGGCACTGAGTACAGCCGAGGAAAAATATGTTTCCTCTTTCTATTTTCGAGGCAGTATGTTTCTTTTGAAAGCTACTATTTGATTTGATTTGACTTTCATTTTTTGTATGATGCACAGAGGAGCAATGAAGCTCAATTTTGTGATCTAGATCAAGATCTCTTGAAAGAGGGATTTCTAGCATAGTCATTAAGAAAGGTTGTCTAAGCATAAAATCTTGATGAAGCTCATAGGTTGGTCAAACATAAATGCTCATGTAGGTTGTCCTTGGATGTAATTGGTCCTGGCGAATCTCGCAAGTTATCCTTGGATGTAATCATTGCTGATGTGATTCTATTCTAGAAATGGCGAAAGTGAAGTTTGAGTACTTCAGGGAGAAGCTTGGTGTTCTCTAGATTGAGGTTCCTTTCAAGGGGAAGTGATGTGTATGTGTGCCCTTATAACATGGTGGTAGGATTGGTTCCTACCATGGTCAATTGTAAGTGCAGATCCTTTCTGACATGGTTGTAGGATTGGTTCCTCCCATGGTCAGTTGTAAGTGTAGAGCCCTTCCATGGATGGTAGTAGTTGTGTCCTACCATACCAATCATTGTAAGTGCGGATCCCTTCCATGGATGGTAGTAGTTGTGTCCTACCATGCCACTGGTTGTAAGTGTAGAGCCCTTCCATGGATGGTAGTAGCTGTGTCCTACCATGCAACTAGTTGTAAGTGTTGGGACCTTCCATAGATGATAGTAGGTGTGTCCTACCATGTTAATGGTTGTAAGTGTTGGGACCTTCCACAGATGATAGTAGGTGTGTCCTATCATGATGATGGTTGTAAGTGTTGGGAATTTTCATGGATGATAGTAGGTGTGTCCTATCATGCTGTTGAATGTAAGTGTCGAGTCTTTTCGACATGGTTATTGGATGTGTTCCTCCCATGGTCAGATGTAAGTGTTGGGCCATTCTGAAATGGTGCAAGGCTAGGCCTCCCATGGTCAAATGAAAGTGTTTTGCCTCACAATCAAAATATGAACTCAAGGACCCATGATCATTCTAGTGGTGATCAAGATCCACTGAAGGGTAGTGTTCATGGTTGCATTAACATAGTTCATGCTGCGAAAGTTATGACCCGTGCGAAGGACTATGGTTCATCGCAACCCAGCCCAGGGAAGGAGCCTGATCCACCAGGGACTCCTTTGCATATTGAGAAACCTGTGGATAAACCTGAAGCTACACCTTGCATTCCTAAGGGATTCCTTAAGTGTTCGAGGCACAATCCTAATGCCCAAGCCACCCAGAACTATTCAGTTGTCAAGGATTTGGTCCATACTCCTTGCACGATGTATGCACTGGAAGTGCTTTAGAGTTGTCCTTTACAAAGGAAGGATTTGATTTCTTCCCTTGGTGTGAACGATGATAATTCTTCCTCCATGATTAAATTTTAAACCGCAGGACTTTAGCCTCACTTTCCTTACTATGTGTCTCTTTTGATTCATGTAGAAGGTCTTAACATGACCGTCAGGCGCACTGTGATTGACGAAGGTGCTGCTACTTTTATGATGTCTTTATCATGTTTGAAGGTTTTAGGTTCCCCTAAATTGTATAAATCAGTGACCATGTTAACTGTGTTTGATGGGAGATCGTTTAGGCCACACAGGATCCTTCCTTATCTTGAGCTCCGTTTGGGAGGAAAGACCGTTGCGATAGAGGTTGAGGTGGTTGGTGCGCCACTTGACTATAATATCTTGTTGGGTAGGAATTAGATGTACAGTATGTAAGCCATAGCTTCTTCCCTATTTCGCGTTGTGTGCTTTCCATTTAATGGGAATATAGTTATGATTGATCAAACATCATTGAAGAATCCGTCGATTACCGCATCTTAGGGAGCTTCGATCCCGATCATCGAGCACTCTTAGCTGGCAACTGGGAGTGTGGGTGTGGGCATGTATCCATCCCTCATGGGAATTTTTAGTTGTCCTACACCTATCCTTATGATAGGGTCTAGTTCCAGTGAGGCTTTGACATCTATGAGATCAGTGTCTTTTCACACAAGTCATGTGGAAGATCCTTGGATTCTTCCTACACTGAATACTTTGAGTCAGCCCATTGTGATGGATGTGTCGTTTCTTGCAAATATGGTAGCTTATCAAGCTAATATTGAGTGTGTTGTAGAGCCTAGTCCTTCCTATTCATGGATGGAGGAGGAGGACCCATATGTGCTACTTGCATGGGAGATGCAGTCTTCTCACGTACACGACTACCTTGATAGTGTTTTTCCTTCAGATGAAGTGATTATTGAGGCCATGTTGAGAGTTGAGACACCATGGGAAGAGCTCCACCATATATCTTACATTCTTCCCAAGCTTGACCACTTGGAGTGTGAGGAATTTAGGGAGGTTCTTAGTGAGAGAATTGGTAGTCCCATGGTTCCATTAAGCTCTCCTAGTTCGATGGCTGATGGGAACATGGAAAATATATATCCAACAATTCCTATCAATATCTCTCGCGATCCTAGCAGGATAGAGAATGTCTATATTGGAGCAGAATGTTCCCATGCTGAGATTCAAGAATACACCGAGATGTTTAAATAATTCTGTGATATCTTTGCTTGGTCTTACGATGAGATTCTAGGTATCAACCCTTGTATTATCAAACACGAGATTAAGACTTATCCCAATGCTAATCCTGTTCGGCAATGCTTGCGTGCAGTGAATCCTAGGAAAGCACCCGTGATTAAGGAAGAGATAGAGAAACTGTTCAAAGTTGGTTTTATCTATCCTATTCCCTTGATGGAGTGGGTCTCAAACCCCATTCTTCTAGATAATAAGCAGGGAGCGATCTGCATATGTACTGATTTTCATGATTTGAATCATGCTTGTCCTAAGGACAATTTCCCCACACCATTTATCGATCATATTTTGGATGAGTGTGTGGGTAGAGAGGTTTTTTCCTTCATGGATGGCTTTTCCCGATATAATAAAATACAAATTAAACCTGAGGACCAACATAATAATACATTTATTTGTCCTTGGGGAACTTTTGCATATCGAAAAATGCCTTTTGGCATTAAGAACGCCGGAGCTACTTTTCAGCGGGCAATGACCTTGATTTTCCATGATCTCAAGTCAATTATTGAAGTATTTTTGGATGACCTTGCTGCTCATTCTTGTATGAGAATGCATCATTCCTATCATTTGAGATTGGTATTCGAAAGGTGCCACCATTATTTGGTTAGGTTAAATCCTCACAAGTGCATATTTTGTGTGAAGTCAGGTCAATTATTAGGATTCATCATTTCTAAAGAGGGTATAAGAGTTGACCCTTTGAAGGTAGAGGCAATACTTCAGTTGTCTCCCCCAAAAAATATTTGTCATCTTCAATGTTTGCAAGGCATGGCAAACTTCTTAGGGAGATTCGTTGTCGATTTCACTAATTTGACTAGAGGCTTCATGCGTCTTTTGAAGAAGGACACCACCTTTTGTTGGGATGAGTGAGCCCAGGAGTCCTTTGATGTTCTCAAGTGATCCCTAGCATCGGCCTTAGTGACTAGGCCCCTAGACTATAGCCGTGAGTTTCTAATTTATGTGGTCACATCCATGGAGATGATTGGGATGGTTATGGTTCAAGAGGATGAGGAGCTCAAAGATCATGTTATATACTATCTGAGCTGGAACCTTATTGATGTAGATATTCATTATTCTCATGTTGAGAAGCTTACCTTAGCTACCATTTGCGCAGTTCAATAGTTGAGACATTACATTCTCCTTGGCCAGACCTTGGTTGTAGCCCATGTCAATCCATTTCAATTCTCCCTCACTCGAAGGATGATTGGGGGAAAATATAATAAATGGATTATCATCCTACAAGAATTTGATCTCGAGTTTGTTTCAACAAAATTGAAGAAATCGTTAATTTTTGCAGAGATTATATCGAATTTCCCAAGCGTGGACGAGGAGTTGGTTTATGAAGATATGTTTATCAATGAGCACATCTTCTTAATCTCAACTTTAGACCCATGGTATGGGGATATCATTATATATCTGCAAAAAATGAAGGTCCCTACTCATCTCTCACAAGATGAATGACGACGATTACGTCATGTGTCTAAGAATTACCTCGTATTGGATAACACTTTATACCACCGTGGGGTAAATTCCATTTTATGACATTGTTTGGCTCATGATGAGGCTGAGGTAGTGCTGAATGATTGCCACGAAGGGGCATGTGGTGGTCATTTATCTGGGCTTTCTACAGCCCAAAAAAGCTTAAGGGCAGGTTGTTTTTGGTCGTCAATATTTAAGGATTATGTTGATGTAGTTAAGAGGTTTCATCCTTGCCAAGTGTTTGCACATAATATGCGCTCAATACATGCCCCGTTACATCCCATCATCACCATTGGTCCCTTCACTAAAAGGGGGCTTGATTTTATTGATTGCAACCCAGCTTCAGCTGGGAGGCATCATCATATCATAGTGGCCATTGATTACTTCTCAAAATGGGTTGAGGCTATGCCTACAGTTAAATTCGACAGTGAGATAGCCGTGCATTTCGTATTCGACCAGATTAGTAATCGGTTTAGGATTCTGAAAGAGATTGTCACCAACTATGGCTCGCACTTTCAGAATTATATGATGGAAGAGTTGGAATCAAAGTTAGGGTACAAACAAGAGCGCTCCTCCTCTTACTACCCTCAAGCGAATGGACATGTAGAAGTAGTGAATAAATCACTCAAATCCATTCTTCAATGAACCATCGCACAAAGCAAGAATAATTGGCACATTATGTTCTATCCTACTTTGTGGGCATATAGAATAGCGATTAAGACTGCCACGTGTTTTTCTCCATATCAAATTGTACATGGAGTGGATTCGGTATTGCCAGTTGAATGTGAGATTCCTTCTTTGCAGCTGGCTATAGAAATATTACCAGACACTTCCCCATAGGAGGAGCATTTGGTGCACCTTGAGCAACTTGATGAGCAACGTCAATATGCCTTGGTGGCTCTAGAAGTAAATAAATGTCATGTAAAGGTCAAGTACGATAAGTCTATCCATCCAAGGAGGTTTAGTGAGGGAGACTTGGTTCTTTTGTGGGATCAACCAAAAGAACCCTTGGGGGTAGGAAGGTTTAACCCCATGTGGCGTGGTACTTATGTCATCAAACGGGTGTTAGAGAAGGGTGATTATGAGTTAGTGGATTATGAAGGAATGGCCTTGGCAGCGCCTAGAAATGGGCTCTATCTCAAAAAATACTATGCATGATTTTCAGCCAAGGCTATTTATTTTATATTATTGTACATTTTTGCATAGTTAGGAATTTTTCTTATAGTGATCGGGTTTGTGATTAGTTTCTGTTTCTTTTAGTAGATGTCAATGAAATCTTCCACCTTCATAGGATTTGTGGATGGTGTGAGCCGTCACACTCAACACTCAACCTTTGCTTCTTGGGTGATTTATACTCCTATGGGTTAGGTATTGTCTTCAGGAGGTGTATGTCTATGTTAATCTTCCAACAATGTTGCTAAATATAGTGTCATTATTGAGCTTCTATGGGATGGCATTTTACATGGCATTCTCTCTCTTGAGGTATGTCTTGATTTGGAGTTAGTAGTGTCACAGCTTAATGGTTTGTACCATGTTAGAGATCCGACGTTATTAAGAATATTCTTACGTGTGAGGTTATTAGAATGGTAATTTGACAATATAACATACATACATATTCCAAGAATTAATAATCAAGTTGCTGACACATGTGATAACTATGTGTTAGATTGGCATTTGTTTTGTACACAATAAACTCATCACAAACACAAATTTTTACACATGTAAATAAATAAACTGATTATCATAAAAAAAATTATATACATCCAAAATGTGGTAATACATAGTGTCATGATACAAAAATGGGGCTCTTGAGCCACCAAAATATAATACATGGTAATACAAAATATATCACTCCCAGGTATCTATGCCTATGGAGGAGGAGGGGGTTGTGATCATGGAGTGTCACTACGGCTCTAGCTAGCTGTCAGAATAATCGAACCCATGCTTATGGTACACCCACCAACTGGCACTGCATAGCCTCAAGAAAGTCCTCAATTTGCACCATGGGAAATCTGTGTGTCAACCTCACAAAGTTGGTATGAATGCTCTAGAGCGTCTGCTCTGCATCCACACCCGTGATATCACTAGTGGAAAATGAGAGATTAGTGACAAAAAAATGACCAAAATCTGCATATCAATGACCACTTTTGGTTTGGCGATCGCTGGTGGCTAATTTGCGGTCTTTTATTACATGACCAAAATTGGTCATTTTTATTTTGGTCATTTATAGCTTGTCGGTTGGTCATTAATTTGATCATATATTTGGTCATTAATTTGGTCATATATTTGAATCAATGACCAAATATATGACCACATTTGTGACCAAATTAATGATCACATGATAAGCTAGAATATGACCAAATTTGGTCGCGTAATAAAAGACCATAAATTAGCCACCAAAACTGATTTTTGGTCATTGATATGTGAATTTTGGTCATTTTTCTGGTCATTTGTATTTCATTGTTTTGTCGTGTATCTCTTAATTATTGGTCATTTTATTTGCGAATTTTGGTCATTAATCTCATTTATTGGTCACTAATTTAGTCATTTTTAGTTACTTTATGTATGGTCATTATATTTTAGTAGTTTGAATGGTGTCCATTATTAATCAATATAAATTTTTAATATGATATTATGTTTAAATTAAAAAAAAAAAATCATACATTTATTCTCATTTAATACACATGCGAATTATGCAGTCACATTATAATTAATTACAACACTTGTAAATAAAATCTAATACACATGCGAATTATGCAGTCACATTATAATTAATTACAACACTTGTAAATAAAATCTAATACACATGTAAATCATGTAATGTCATATTAATTAGTTTTAAGAAAAAAATACCAGCCTTTGTTATTCAAAAGAATCAAAAGACATCATTTACATAGCATCAAATGTCTGAGCATAATCAGCAATCAGAGCATCACAAAATAACAAATGTAATCATGCGAACTGCTGCATCCATATAGAAGGAACTAAAGTCTGATCATAGCAGACTTTTCTCATCATCCCTGTTATAACTGGTCAGATAATACTGAGAGTATCGGAGGTGATCAACAATCAGATAATCCAGAGCAATACTTGCTAGCAAAGTGGACTCAAACCAAGACAGGAACAATAAAATGCATACACTACTTCATGTATGCATCATCATCATCAACAACAGTTTGTGTAGCAAAAGGATCTGTGGTTCCTTCACTGACTGTAGTAGTAGCTGCTCGATCTGTGAACCAGAATTCTGACCCAAAACCTCGAGACTACTGTAAAGTTTGAGAAAATGCTTGATATTTATGTATATCTGCATCACTAACACTCCTTCGAGCATATTTCATTGATTCCTCAAAATGAGCTGCCTTTATTTCTACAACTTCAGTTTCATCCTCATCCATGGCTTCAAGTTTTTCTTTTATTTTCTTTTCTTTTTCAATGTCCTACATATGAAAGAAGAGAAAAATTCATTCAAATATTCCAAGGCACTGATAATTAAAGCAAAGATTTTGCATTTTCTTGCTTTCCAAAAGTACCCTAAGGAAAAATATTAATGTACAAAATTGATCATCATATATTGGAACATGAATTGCTCAACATATTCCAAGCAGGAAGGTCTACTGATGTTAAGACGTGCTTACCATTTCAATGTGCTCTCTAATAGCATACTTGCAAGCACGCTAACAAATTTCAGTAATATCAGCTCCACTAAATCCTTGTGTGTATTGAGCAAGAGTTGCAATTTCAACATCCTTTGCAATAGGTGACTTCCGCAAACATGCTTTAAAGATCTGAAAGCGGGAAGCTTCATCAGGTAAAGGTATGTATATTAACTGATCAAGGCGACTGGGTCATAATAAAGCCGAATCAATAATATCAGGTCGATTTGTAGCCCCAATAATGAAAACAATTTTCTTGGCAGTCATGCCATCCATCTCAGTCAGCAACTGATTCAAAACTCTGTCTGCCGCACCCCAGCATCTCCCCCACTATTACCACGCTGCACATCTCAACACGCTAAAAGTCAAGCCGATAACCATATTGACTAAAACTTCAGCTTGACAAGCTCATTTATTTCTAGAACCTTGGCATATCTTATTATGGAGTCTATAAACAAGTAGGAAGAGCCACATACAAAATAACATAATATACAGACTGTGGTTACAATAGTATAGAAATAATACTTGCCTGGGTAGCAATTGAATCAATCTCATCAAAGAAAAGGACACAAGGTGCTGACTTCCTGGCCTTATCAAAAATATCACGTACATTAGCTTCACTTTCTCCAAACCACATTGTCAGGAGCTCTGGACCTTTCACATTGATAAAGTTGGCCTGACACTCATTGGCAATGGCCTTTGAGAGAAGCGTCTTACCACAACGAGGGGGTCCATAGAAGAGGACACCCTTAGAGGGAGACATACCAAACTTTTCAAATTTCTCTGGATGTTCCACGGGATATTGCACAGTCTACCAACAATCAAGGAAAACATCATCAATTATAGTTATAAAATACAGTGGGCAGCCTTTGACAAACTAGAACTAAAATGGAGAAAGGAATGCATGGTTCAAGGTTTTACCTCCTGAAGCTCTCTTTTGACATTTTCCAGACCCCCAATATCCTCCCAAGAAACATTTGGGACCTCCACAACCTGACAAGTGATTTTCAATTGTATGTAAAAATATGTTATCTTTAATATAGAGACGATTAAAAGGAATTCAACAAATATACCCAAGAAACAATGCCAGTTTGATCTAATAAATTAGTTTACTCACAGTCTCACAGAGGGCAGAGGGGTTACTAGAGCCCAGTGCAGCCTGAAAGTGCTCATTTGTAATAGCCATAGAATTCAGAACTTCCGCATCAATTGTTTCATCTTCCAAGTCAATGACATCCATTTTTTCCCTAATACACTGTAGTGCAGCCTCAGTGCAAAGAGCTGCAAGATCTACACCAACATAACCATGTGTATTCTTTGAAATAACTTCAAGATCAACCTACAGTAGCACGACAATAAGAATCATGCGTGGATAGGGAAATTGGTTAACTAAGATAAATGTTATAACACCAGGGCATCAATAAAAAAATATTTTGAGATTAATAAAATTCTTACATCTTCAGCAAGTTTCATTTTTTTTGTGTGGATGCGAAGAACCTCTAGTCGACCAACTTCATCTGGAACCCCAATGTCAATTTCATGATCAAATAATGAAAACAGTTTTCTTGGCAGTCATGCCATCCATCTTACTTAGCAACTGATTCAAAAATCTATCTGCCGCACCCCCAGCATCTCCCCCACTATTACCACACTACACAGCTCAACACGCTAAAAGTCAAGCCGATAACCAGATTGACTAAAACTTCAGCTCGACAAGCTCATTTATTTCTAGAACCTTGGCATATCTTATTATGGAGACTGTAAACAAGTAGGAAGAGCCACATACAAAATAACATAATATACAGACTGTGGTTACAATAGTATAGAAATAATACTTGCCTGGGTAGCAATTGAATCAAGCTCATCAAAGAAAAGGAAACAAGGTGTTGACTGCCTGGCCTTATAAAAAATATCACGCACATTAGCTTCACTTTCTCCAAACCACATTGTCAGGAGCTCTGGACCTTTCACACTGATAAATTTGGCCTGACACTCATTGGCAATGGCATTTGAGAGAAGCGTCTTACCACAACCAGGGGGTCCATAGAAGAGGACACCCTTAGAGGGAGACATACCAAACTTTTCAAATTTCTCTGGATGTTCCACGGGATATTGCACAGTCTGCCAACAATCAAGGAAAACATCATCAATTATAGTTATAAAATACAGTGGGCATCCTTTGACAAACTAGAACTAAAATGGAGAAAGGAATGCATGGTTCAAGGTTTTACCTCCTGAAGCTCTCTTTTGACATTTTCCAGACCCCCAATATCCTCCCAAGAAACATTTGGGACCTCCACAACCTGACAAATGATTTTCAATTGTATGTAAGAATATTTTATCTTTAATATAGAGTCGATTAAAAGGAATTCAACAAATATACCCAAGAAACAATGCCAGTTTGATCTAATAAATTAGTTTACTCACAGTCTCATGGAGGGCAGAGGGGTTACTAGAGCCCAGTGCAGTCTGAAAGTGCTCATTTGTAACAGCCATAGAATTCAGAACTTCCGCATCAATTGTTTCATCTTCCAAGTCAATGACATCCATTTTTTCCCTAATACACTGCAGTGCAGCCTTAGTGCAAAGAGCTGCAATATATGCCCCAACATAACCATGTGTATTCTTTGAAATAACTTCAAGATCAACCTACAGTAGCACGGCAATAAGAATCATGCGTGGATAGGGAAATTGGTTAACTAAGATAAATGCTATAACACCAGGGCATCAATAAAAAAATTATTTTGAGATTAATAAAATTCTTACATCTTCAGCAAGTTTCATTTTTTGTGTGTGGATGCGAAGAACCTCCAGTCGACCAACTTCATCTGGAACCCCAATGTCAATTTCACGATCAAATAATGAAAACAGTTTTCTTGGCAGTCATGCCATCCGTCTCAGTCAGCAACTGATTCAAAACTCTGTCTGCCGCACCCCCAGCATCTCCCCCACTATTACCACGTTGCACATCTCAACACGCTAAAAGTCAAGCCGATAACCAAATTGACTAAAACTTCAGCTCGACAAGCTCATTTATTTCTAGAACCTTGGCATATCTTATTATGGAGACTATAAACAAGTAGGAAGAGCCACATACAAAATAACATAATATACAGACTGTGGTTACAATAATATAGAAATAATACTTGTAAATTCATTATTCTATTTGGTTAGTGCCTAGAAGAGGAATATATCCAATTATAACAAGCCTCAAGGAAAAGAGAATAAATGACAGAGAACCATATATCTGACACCACTTATTGTATTGTGGCATGATTCTAGGAACAATATCATGAGAAATCTTCTGCATAGGTTGTGCATGAGCCTCCCTAATAAGCTCTCTTGAGTCTGGAGCACTTCCAACAAGTGTCCGATATGGTGGACCCCTTATCCCTTGGCCGTTATAGACCTTCTGGAATGCATAAGGCTTCCATATCAGGTCTCTAAACAGCTTGACAACTATGCTCCCAAACAGAACAACTAAAATGGCAACCAATGCTTCAACAAGTTTTATCTTCTGAATTATTGTAATGAGCGATCACCTACTTCTTGGCGATGATTATAGGAGGATTGCTTTTATTCCAAGTTCACCTCCTATCCTCATCCATAGAAGAAATACAGGCAAATAGCTGTAAATATTCCTATTCAAGATAGCTCTCAAATCTTTTACATTTTCATGTATAACCTTGACAAATTATTCAAGATCAGTTGTTTAGTGTACCACAGAAGTGAGAGTATTCAAAAGTAAAATTCAAATGACATATACCAGGTTTTTTATTAAAGCTGAAGTATTCTTTGAAAACAAGAAGGCACTTAAACAAATTACATCTCATTGTGACATTTTAATATGACTTTAATAATACTACTTTCTATATACAAGTGAAATGCAAGGACAAGATGCCTGGGCTCAAACAAACTGACATTTTAATATGACTTTAATAATACTACTTTCTATATACAAGTGAAATGTAAGGACAAGATGCCTGGGCTCAAACAAACTGTTAGTGCTCAGAAATAGACCTATTCTAATCGAGTTGCATTTGAGCCTAAGGGAGACTGAGGGATGGGAGAGGCAGAATGGATCTCACATGTTAATGCATCTGTTGGTGTCTCTCCAGAGTGCACAAGGATCTGCTACTCTTACAATGAATACTCAGACATGGCTAGTGAGAATAAAGTTATAAACAGATAAGAAACTATGCATTTGATGTAAGCATGTGCATTTGACAACACATATAATATATTATTGTAGTATTTCATTGGGAGTTCATTTCAACCATTACTCAGAAAACTCCTCACACCACAATCTATGGTAATCAGTGAATCTTTGGTCAAACCTCAGGTTAGATGTCATAAGTCAAACCTTAACGGAAAGTTACATTGGCATAGTCTGTCTCTTAATTAGTTGGCTTCAAATTGAAAAGCTATTCCTTATGAATTCCGTAATTGATTGTTACATCCTAGCCTTACATAACTCTGTATTTCAAGCTGCAAGTGATATTCTATCAATTTCCATTCATATTCTGCCATCAAATCCCTATGAGTTGTTTGCAACCCAATTCTTCAATTTGTTGTATACAAAGAATGCCAGGATTTGTACAAAATAACTTGCTAACAAGTTCCATTATGGGAGGTAACAAGTTCCATTAGTTTCCAGTCAAAGTCGTGCCTGAGAAAAGCAGTGATACATTAGCTAAAAAAGAGATCGTGACTGCAGAAAGGGTATCCAATTGAAGAGGGCGTAATACTCCTTATTTTTATTGGGCAGTGGGGTTGTCATCTTCATAAATGCTGAACGTTGTTACATCAAGTGAAAATAAAAAGTTAATATGTTGTTGTTGAATTATTTTCTCAACCTATGGGTCGTACCAGATGTATTTTCTAGCCTCACTACTTGTTTACCAGTCAATACATTAATGTATTCATAGCTCAAGAGAACATGTTGAAGGAGATGTCCACTCATTCCAGAAGCCTATAAGTTCCAAAAAAGAATATTAGACCAAAATTTTAAGAAATATCAGTCTTTTTTGGATTTAGTTGGCATTGTGGCATAATCAAACATTAAAACTTTTACAGGCCTTCTTCATTTGAATATATGTTCTTAACAAATATGTGGAGAAAAAGAAGTATCTTCCAAGATAAACTAGTACAAATTTCTTGAACACATTGTGTCAAAGTTAATCTAGGATAAACGACTTGCACTAACTACACTTATTGGATTTACGGAGAAGATAATTCTCTATCAAGCTGTTACATAAATAGCCTTGGTGATAATGGCTACAGCCTACAATACAACAAATATTCCCAAAGAAAATACAAGTCGGATGTATCAAATGCAAAATCTATAAGTTTGATTTCTTGCCATCCCCTTTCAAAAGTCCTTCCATCCATTTAGACAGTCATAAAAGAACAAGAGAATATGACAACCAGAGACATTATTAGTTGAAAGAATGCATTGCCAATAATGATTATACAACAAATGCAACTTACTATCTTAGAATAATGAATTCATTCCATCCCTTGAACATTCTGTATCACTGTGAACACAATGAAAGCAAAAAATTTAAAAGGGCAGATTTACAGATTATAGAAGTGATCCAGTTGTTTTGGGACTCAGATAGTTTGGTTGCTAGTTGGACACCACTACTTCAGTCCTCTGGGATTCATTGAATAGCACACTATTACTGCTCTAGGAGACTTTGTTAGATACACTGCATATTTTTTACCTTGCATAAAATAATTTTCCATGAATTTGACACTTGAAACATGCTTGCATAGACGATCTGCAAAGGTTCATCACACTTCTGACCCCATAAATTTGTTTCCACTAGTACAAAAGCAGCACGGGAGCTTGCTCATAGAACCATATCCTTGTTTATGAATCTAGCTGGAACACTTTCCCGTATCTTTTTGTATTTCACATGCATATATCACTATCGGATTACTCTTGTACATTTGAAGTCATCAGAAGTATTTTATGTGTATCCCAAGCAACTATCATTTTACCATTTAGGGCTTCAGCTTCCTCAAAGGTGTTTCCAGAGATATCCAATGGATGTGGCAACCTTGCCCATCTCTCAACATTAAGCTTTTTAATTTCCACAACACAAAGACCCTGCTCATCCAGCTTCCTACCATGCCATATTCCTTCTACTTGGAAAACAATCCCAATCGCAATTTCATCCCCATCATCATTTCTTAATGAGATGAACTGACCAACTTCACACTTGACAAATCTCACTGTTGCAGAATGCCTAGAGGAAGGAGTAACCCTTGTATGGTCAGAAAAGTCAAAATCTGATGTAGACATACCATGTAGATCTTTAGCAGATGACCTTGAATTTATAGGTGTGGAAAACCTTGCAGACTTATTTCCTCTCCTAGGGCCTGCCAATGCTCCATAAAATTCCTCACCATTGTTGCTCTCTGGTGACTCATAGAAACCCATAATAGTGTTGTGCTCACCACTTATGGCTGGAGAAGACCTCGGTAGATAAATCTTATCGATCATATTTTCACCATCAGGAGTGTGTGATTCACGTGCAGCATGTGCTAACCTGGATTTCCGATTGTTCAACCTATCAAAAATTACACTTAAACATTGTCATAAACCATATAAAGAAGATCCATATTATTGATATAATTCATATATATGCCTGGAATATAGAGAAGGTTGCTTTAAATTTGAAAACAAAAAAAAATATACAAAGCAGAAAGTCGATGTATTCAGTCTTCATAGCAACTATAATTAATGCATTTATAATAGTTTGTAGACACCACCTTTGAGGAGCAGGGTCAACAAATATGCTTATAAAAGAGTGTGGTTATATCACAGTGCTTTCAGAACTAATGAAATCTCTAAAGGAATTCAATTCCTCACTTTTCTTGCCTCTAACCTGGTTTTGAAGTTTTCAATATGGGTGATTCACTCCACAGAATTGAGAGACCTTTCAGTTTCTTCACTTTCTAATACTTCTGCCATATGTTAGTCAAAATATATTGATCTGAATACCATGAATCTTCATGACATGCGGAATAATGCATACAATGTTACACACTTCTGAGGAATGACAATGGTTGGGAAAGAATCCCTTTAAATGTAATTCTCAAGTACTATTTGGCAACACTGCTCAGCCATCCATTGCCCTGTTTACCAGAATCCAAAAACAGTTGAGATTGAAAGGGGTAAGCTGGAAGAAGCTACAAAGTAATTTCATTTTCTAACATATCTATGTATATATATATAAGAAGAACAGAAAGACCATAGGATAAAATGTAAACAGGATTGACTCACTCAAATCCCTGAGAAGCTTGAGCTCAAGCACTCAAAAGTTTGGCTGAAAGACCTCAAACAACAACCAGTGCACAAAGGTATTAGATCATTATGGATTCAGTGCCTTACGCAGATTACAAAACTTCCATGAAGATCTCCAAGCTGTTGATTACTTGATGCTAAGGAAAATACTCTTAAAATTTCATTTGCACAGGGCAATTCTTACACTGACATGAGCAATGGTTCAGAATGGCCAAGGACAATAATGCTTTTAGAAAAATTTAAACCTTGGGGAAAAGATTAGTAACACGCCTACTCCACTAACCAACCAGGATCCCAACGATCACTGCTGACAAACTCTTTATATTACTTGTAGATTTAATATTTTTGTACAAGGGTCCAGTTTGGGAGATGACTCCTTAAGACTCAAAATCTGCAAAGGATACGCTTGTTTTATTGTCGAGAAAGTGAAAGCTATATATTCAGGGTGCTTAAATATCCAAGAAGTTTGTGCAAGTATTCCATCCCTATTTCATTTGGAATTTCTTCTCATGGCTTTTCATTCTTCAAATGCATTTGAAAAAATCAAAATGGCAGAGAATATTTTTTCTACCCTCAGCAATGTAAGTTGTCCTCTAGTGGAACTTAACAGCACACAATTGGTTTGCTGGTCTTTGCTAATTTCAAGACTGATGTTGATTCTTCGGCACATGATTCTCCACTCTACAACCTTCCCATCTTGGTTGATGTTCATTTTGGCCATACAGGGGAGCTATCACAGCTGGAAAATATCATTCTAGATATACTCTCTCAGCTTCAAACATTATACAAAGAGCATAGTGTGAAGGAAAGGGGTTGGTTATTCTTAAGGCATAGTGCATGGCTCTCTTTAATTTTATCATTGCTCCAGGCAGGTCTGTGGAAAGTGTCTCTCAGAAAGATCCCAGTTTCAAGAGAGGACACATTTTGGATAGAGCAGACATCTAAAGATACTTCATTACTCACACTTTGTGAGCAGTTAGTTTTTTGTGTATTGAAGGATGGGCAATCAACCGACGCTTAATGACAGTTGAGATTGAAAGGGGCAAGCTGGAAGAAGCTACAAAGTAATTTAATTTTCTAACATATATATGTATATATATATATAAGAAGAACAGAAATACCATAGGATAAAATGCAAACAAGATTGACTCACTCAAATCCCTGAGAAGCTTGAGCTCAAGCACTCAAAAGTTTGGCTGAAAGACCTCAAAAAACAACCAGTGCACAAAGGTATTAGATTATTATGGATTCAGTGCATTACGCAGATTACAAAACTTCCATGAAGATCTCCAAGCTGTTGATTACTTGATGCTAAGGAAAATACTCTTGAAATTTCATTTGCACAGGGCAATTCTTACACTGACAGGAGCAATGGTTAAGAATGGCCAAGGACAATAATGCTTTTGGAAAAATTTAAACCTTGGGGAAAAGATTAGTAACACGCCTACTCCACTAACCAACCAGGATCCCAACGATCACTGCTAACAAACTCTTTATATTACTTGTAGATTTAATATTTTTGTACAAGGGTCCAGTTTGGGAGATGACTCCTTAAGACTCAAAATCTGCAAAGGCTACACTGGTTTTATTGTTGAGAAAGTGAAAGCTACATATTCAGGGTGCTTAAATATACAAGAAGTTTGTGCAAGTATTCCATCCCTATTTCATTTGGAAGTTCTTCTCATGGCTTTTCATTCTTCAAATGCATTTGAAAAAATCAAAATGGCAGAGAATATTGTTTCTACCCTCAGCAATGTAAGTTGTCCTCTAGTGGAACTTAACAGCACACAATTGGTTTGCTGGTCTTTGCTAATTTCAAGACTGATGTTGATTCTTCGGCACATGATTCTCCACTCTACAAAATTCCCATCCTGGTTGATGTTCATTTTGGCCATACAGGGGAGCTATCACAGCTGGCAAATATCATTCTAGCTATACTCTCTGAGCTTCAAACATTATACAAAGAGCATAGTGTGAAGGAAAGGGGTTGGTTATTCTTAAGGCATAGTGCATGGCTGTCTTTAATTTTATCATTGCTCCCTGTGGAAAGTGTCTCTGAGAAAGATCCCAGTTTCAAGAGAGGACACATTTTGGAGAGAGAAGACATCTAAAGATCCTTCATTACTCACACTTTGTGAGCAGTTAGTTTTTTGTGTATTGAAGGATGGGTAATCAACCGACGCTTAATGATAGTTGGGATTGAAAGGGGCAAGCTGGAAGAAGCTACAAAGTAATTTCATTTTCTAACATATATATGTATATATATATAAGAAGAACAGAAAGACCATAGGATAAAATGCAAACAGGATTGACTCACTCAAATCCCTGAGAAGCTTGAGCTCAAGCACTCAAAAGTTTGGCTGAAAGACCTCAAACAACAACCAGTGCACAAAGGTATTAGATTATTATGATTCAGTGCCTTATGCAGATTAAAAAACTTCCATGAATATCTCCAAGCTGTTGATTACTTGATGCTAAGGGAAATACTCTTGAAATTTCATTTGCACAGGGCAATTCTTACACTGACAGGAGCAATGGTTCAGAATGGCCAAGGACAATAATGCTTTTAGAAAAATTTAAACCTTGGGGAAAAGATTAGTAACACGCCTACTCCACTAACCAACCAGGATCCCAATGATCACTGCTGACAAACTCTTTATATTACTTGTAGATTTAATATTTTTGTACAAGGGTCCAGTTTGGGAGATGACTCCTTAAGACTCCAAATCTGCGAAGGCTACACTGGTTTTATTGTTGAGAAAGTGAAATCTACATATTCAGGGTGCTTAAATATCCAAGAAGTTTGTGCAATTCTTCCATCCCTATTTCATTTGGAAGTTCTTCTCATGGCTTTTCATTCTTCAAATGCATTTGAAAAAATTAAAATGGCTTTGCTGGTCTCCAGTGGAACTTAACAGCACACAATTGGTTTGCTGGTCTTTGCTAATTTCAAGACTGATGTTGATTCTTCGGCACATGATTCTCCACTATACAACCTTCCCATCCTGGTTGATGTTCATTTTGACCATACAGGGGAGCTATCACAGCTGGCAAATATAATTCTAGATATACTCTCTCAGCTTCAAACATTATACAAAGATCATAGTGTGAAGGAAAGGGGTTGGTTATTCTCAAGGCATAGTGCATGGCTGTCTTTAATTTTATCATTGCTCCAGGCAGGTCTGTGGAAAGTGTCTCTGAGAAAGATCCCAGTTTCAAGAGAGGACACATTTTGGATAGAGCAGACATTTAAAGATACTTCATTACTCACACTTTGTGAGTAGTGATTTTTTTGTGTATTGAAGGATGGGCAATCAACCGACGCTTAATGACAATTGAGATTGAAAGGGGCAAGCTGGAAGAAGCTACAAAGTAATCTCATTTTCTAACATATATATATATATATATATATATATATATATATATATAAGAAGAACAGAAAGACCATAGGATAAAATGCAAACAGGATTGACTCACTCAAATCCCTGAGAAGCTTGAGCTCAAGCACTCAAAAGTTTGACTGAAAGACCTCAAACAACAACCAGTACACAAAGGTATTAGATTATTATGGATTCAGTGCCTTACGCAGATTACAAAACTTCCATGAAGATCTCCAAGCTGTTGATTACTTGATTGTAAGGAAAATACTCTTGAAATTTCATTTGCACAGGGCAATTCTTACACTGACAGGAGCAATGGTTCAGAATGGCCAAGGACAATAATGCTTTTGGAAAAATTTAAACCTTGGGGAAAAGATTAGTAACACGCCTACTCCACTAACCAACCAGGATCCCAACGATCACTGCTGACAAACTCTTTATATTACTTGTAGATTTAATATTTTTGTACAAGGGTCTAGTTTGGGAGATGACTCCTTAAGACTCAAAATCTGCAAAGGCTACGCTGGTTTTATTGTTGAGAAAGTGAAAGCTACATATTCATTGTGCTTAAATATCCAAGAAGTTTGTGCAAGTGTTCCATCCCTATTTCATTTGGAAGTTCTTCTCATGGCTTTTCATTCTTCAAATGCATTTGAAAAAATCAAAATGGCAGAGAATATTTTTTCTACCCTCAGCAATGTAAGTTGTCCTCCAGTGGAACTTAACAGCACACAATTGGTTTGCTGGTCTTTGCTAATTTCAATACTGATGTTGATTCTTCGGCACAAGATTCTCCACTCTACAACCTTCCCATCCTGGTTGATGTTCAATATAAGAAATAAGTTAATACAGATTACAGAAGGAAGAACTTTTCAGCTTCCCACAGGAACAGGCTATTTAGAATCATGGGTATACCATGTGGTACAAAGTGTTATAAATGTGAATATAAGTGTTATAAGTGTTATAAAGTGTTATATAAGTGTTATAAAGTGTTATAAGTGTTACAATATTGACTTGACTTGATAGAAAGAAAATGGTACACAACACGGTTCATTTTGACTTTTAACTTCTGTTAGTTTCACAATATCACAAATTTTGTCAATTGGGATTTTAAATTGTAGATTCTACCTAAGAAATGAATAGGATCCAAACTATTTATAAGAAATAAAAATAGTTTCTAAATACAGATCAAAGAGATACAAGTTGGACACTATCTATGACAGATACAGATCTTATATCTATCTGCTATATTGAGTTTAACTGCAAGCACTTACCTTTATCTCTTGGCATGCATCTAAAATCTTTGATATGCAGCTAGGATCCTTAGCATGGAGATCCATCATACCCCAGAGAACTATATCAGGATCAACAAGCCATAGCTGATGTAGGAGAATGGTACAATTAGGATTGGTACCAACAAGATATGATGGGAAAAGGGCAACGAATATTTCATGCTGCAGCTGATTGAATGCAGTCTGGAGAACAGTGTTACATTCCTTTTAGTCACCATAAAGCAATAATGTGCTTAAAAAACATAAAACAACTTCAAGAGGAAAAAAAAGCATTAATACCTTGCATTTTACCTTAACTTGGGCAACGACAATTAACAATATCTTTGGACAGTGCTTAATAGGAAACTCAAGCAATGCATGCACAACACTCGCATTCCCAATCTCTGGCATATGGCACAATACCTCTACCAGATCAATAGACAACCATGCTTGGTTAGCAGAACCACATGGAAGTAAACTCCCATGTGGACCTTCAAGGGGTGCCTGCAAAATGAGAAATCTTTTGGTTAGATAAAGAAATACAGAGATATAATAATAATAAAGAGGGGCAAACTAATCGCCCAATGGTTAGCTCTATTGGTAGACGCTCTTGTGCAAAGTTCACAGAGGCCTCAGGATGAAACCCCATGAATCCCTTGGGTTACCATTTGATATTTTGGCTTCTTGTTACTAGCATCCTCGATCCAGAAAACCAGGGAAGAGGGGGGGAATCCACTGGTGTCTAGCAAGGCACTAGCCTCCTCACTAGGCAAGTGAGGGACTATATTTCTCCAGAAAACAAAACAAAAAAAGATGAACTATTAAGTGACATCATCACCTGTAGCCTCCTTGAATGTGCAAATGTAAAAACTTCAGGAGAGGCAGATACAGCAAATCTCAAGAAGGACAACTGGCCTTCATCATTGTTCCAGACACTCCCGCAGACTGTTTGAATGGGAAAAGGATCCTACATATAAATAATACAAACAAATTATTTATTGCAGCCATTTGTGGCAAGATAAAACTAATTTCCCTGTAAAGCAAAATGTCAGAACACACAAATCCATCATGTCAATAGCCCAAAGATAGCAGCAACTGCATTATAACTCTACATGTCTACTTGGCAAGTTTTTCCATAAATCAACATGTCTACCTGGCAAGTTTTTCCATAAATTGACATCAAAATAGAGAAGGCTTTCTGATCTGGCAAATAAAAGTCTTTCTGATCTAGAGACTCCATCACAGAAACCCAGTTGATTTCTGGAGCCTGCAAAGTAACCACCACTGTTGAAAATTTCTCACTAAAAGTAACTTCAGATTTCAACAGATACAGCTAACTGAATACAATGATTGAGATGAGGTGAATGGCAGAACACTCACCAGTTGTTTGATAGAATCCAATAGAACATAAATATTCCAAGAGGATAACCATGACGAGTCAGTTATGGAACTATTAAACATTGAAGTATAAAATGTTGAATGTGTGCCATGGGCATCCTCAAGGCCTGTATGAGTGCGCACAACCATGCTAATTATCTTGGACACAGTCTCCTCCTTCAGTGGAGAAAAAAATGACAAAATATCTTTGCAGTGTGAAACATCAATTGTACATCCATATCCAAGCTCCTCCATTATGTTTGCAACATTAGTTGCTTCTTCTAACTGGGTCAAAATATCATCAGAGACTAGACCATTGCTTGTAGAGAGAGATTCAAAACTCCTGCAACACAAAATTGACATGGAAATGAAGAAACATGCACACAATGCTGACAAAAGCAAAAGATATACCTTTGCTCCCGTCAAGGCCATGATCCTACCTTGCTATAGATTGTTAAGTCGTAACTATTAACACAGCACTGGATGAAAAAACTATTTAAAGAATGTGCATACCTCAAGGAATTAACAACATTCACTTCATTTGTAAATAATGGAGTCAGTAACAGTGATGTTTGGGCTTTGGGTTGCAACAAAGACAATGCCTTGAGGAAAGTGGGGACATGCTTTGATAATCCTTCACTCCAATGAAGGAATAATGAAATCTTCTCAATGAAATGTTCAGAAATACTGGTTGTTGGGTTCTGGTACAGTTCCATTATTTTAGACTCACAGCAGTTTTGACCTAGAGACAGAAATACCTGTGGTAAGTCGTTCCATCCTCATAAAGGGAAAAATTTTAAACTGTGAATAAAGAAACAAACAAGCCAAATATGTATTTCACAAACCCCTGTTTCTAAGAATGAATAGTGAGATGTTCATAATAAACAGACACAACTATACCCACCTTCTTGGATTTGATTTGTATCATCTGAGTCTGCCAAGGCCAGACCCAATCCAATCTTCTTAGGTAATGACAAATGCAAGGTCTTTGACAAATCCCCAAGGATGCTTTCACCTGTATGAGTATTCTTCACAGCTTCACAAAACACTGTACTGAAATTTGGTCGATGCATCATATATTTAACTACTATAGAAAGGAGTTTCAACTTCAACTGCATGTTCTATGCATCTCCTTCACACAAATTCAACTGATCCAAGAATCTCTGGAGAAACAAGACAATGGGGAACAAGACAGAACAACAACAGGTAAACTAGGAGAAACACCTGGTTCCAGGCAAGCCAATCCTTGGCATATGGCCCAGTCTCATCAATCACCACAGTAGCAATATTTTCTAAGACTTGCAAGGGAATGAAAACAATGAGAAATTTCTTCTCCTTGCCTTGCAGGTAGGGTTTAAAGAAGGACCAGTCGGTGCCAATCAAGACAATCAGGGTAAAAAGCATAATTCCCTTCAGAAAACTAAAAATATAAAACAAATCATCCCATCCATGGGTTTTTTCGGTTCTCTTAATGAAAGATTTGTCCTCTTCCTCGCAGAGTAGATTTAGAGATTTCAAATAGACGAGGGCGGCCATGAATACATGGTTTCGGTAGGTCGTAAGGAATTTTTTCATAACCACATAGATCCAAACCCAAACCAGCACAACAGATATCAAAGACAGTGAAAAAAAGATTCAACAAAAGGGTTTCACCGGCCGAAAGATAATGCCTGGTGCCATCACCGCCCCCCTCAAGATTATAAATAACTGTAGCTACATCCATTGAAACCACGATGTCACAGATACAGCAGAAGCATGTGGGGAAGCTACCTACGCTGATTAGCTCAGACCATACTCCACAGGATTGACGAGAAGAGGGGTTCGTGCGCCATCGATTTCATCATTACTGTATTTTTGTAAGTATGTCTACCCCTTCAGAATATGCTATGGTTTGGATCGGGAAGGATGCTTTTGAATGTTGTGTATGCGTTTTGATCATACGTACCTAACCTGAAGTCAGTGTGAATACTTCTGACAACTAATAGTTGTTATGGGCGGGTCTCCTCATACAGATCATAAGATCAATTGATGTATATGATTGATTTAGAATCTGTAAGACTCCACTGCCTCTAACCGATAAATGTACAGATCTCTGGCTGAAAGATAATGCCTGGTGCCATCATCGCCCCCCTCAAGATTATAAATAACTGTAGTTATATCCATTGAAACCACGATGTCACAGATACAATTAGCAAAGACTAGAGTAAACCGGTTTGCTTCGAGCTCTTTCAAAGTTTTGTTGAAGGGAAATGAATTCTCCAATAAATGTAAGGAGGGGTGTCATGAGCTTACTGTCGAGTACACAACGAATTTATCCATGTTCCAGATCTTGCAAGATGTGAAGTCGGACATCTCTGGTGCTCAGGAAGAACCCCATGGACTCCAGGTCGATATCATTCTCCTTGATGGCCTTGTATGAGGAATCCTTCACATAGATTTCTAGGAGGCCTTTGTGTGTGAACCCGAATTCCTCAAAGGGAATGATGAAATGGTAGTCGGATCGAATCTCTGAATTTCGAATTTCAGCTGAACAAAAGGAAAAGAACCCCTAAAATATACCATGATTTCCATTGTAGAAACCCTTGAATTGGAATCCATCCTGAAGATCTGAGATGAATATTTCATTGCAGTGCAGTAGCGTCCTAGTAATCACCAAAATGCCGTGCAGAGGGAAAAACACAGGGAAAAATGGCCATAGATTTAAACACACCTTGTGCCATTGAAGCCTTGAACAGGGTCACCTTGGGCTTTAGCTTGAGTGAAATGTAAGATTGTTCTACATTGGCGCCCACCACTTCAAGTTGGCGCCAAAACCCAAATTGTAGTGCGCCAAAACCCAAATTATGAAACTAGACTAACAGAATGAAATTTGTATTTGTTTAACTTGAATTCTATCATATTTGTGTTTGCTTAACTTAATTTTTTTATATATATTAGTAGTATATAATAAAAAATTACTTATCATATTTATATTTGTTTAACTTAATTTTTATATATGTATTAATAGTATATAATAAAAAATAACTTAGTATATTTTTCTAAAATTTTATATGTATTATTAGTATATAATAAAAAATACTTAGTAACTTTGT
>LPNX010215995.1:194509-286878 GCA_001517045.1 Pseudotsuga menziesii | reverse complement strand
TAATTAATATTATTTATAAATAAAATATTTAAAAACAAATGTATATAGGTATATTTGTATAGTTATTTTCAAATATATAAGTAATTATAGCTCACCGCTACGACATTGTCATAGTTAATTTACCCCTAGGACATTATCATAGTTAATTTGGTGTTAACAGTGGAGTTGTAACACATGAGGCTCTACAATTTACTAAGTTCTAAGGTGTCTATGAATCCATTTGTAGTCTTAGAATTTAGTAAAATATACAACATTGTCAAAATTGTAATTTTTCATTGCCGAACTGATCCACAACTAAAAATGACCAAATAAATGACCAATTGTTATGTGGTCATTTTTTTCTAGATACCCCGTGACCAAAATTGGTCATTTATCTTGGTCTTTTTTAGTTAGCCCGCTTAAATTTATTAATTTTGGTCATTTATCCCTTGAAAAAAATTGTGGTGACCAAAATTTTTGGTCTCCTGGTCACTAATCTCTCATTTTGCACTAGTGTATCATCTCCTCTTCCCTTTCATATATGATGAGGGAAGCCATTATGCCATTGTGGTCCCACATGTGCATGCATATGGTAAATGTCACTATGTATTGTCACCCAAAAACATGTCTTTTATTTCATATAATCAAAAAACACAAAAAATTAAATAACTTGAAAATTTAAACAGAGGGTGGAGATTCGTTACCTATGTCACCATATGCCGATCTTGGTGGTAGCAGATGTCCGAGTCCCCATGGAAATCTAACTCTGCATAGGAATAGTCATCGACGGCAACTATCTGTCATCGCCACCATGGAAAGAACTTAGCTGGATTGGGGTTGGACACCCTACTTCCACCTAGTCTGCGCATCGCATCCATCCAACACCATTGGGCTAGATCTCGAAGCTCATGTAGAGGAATGTCAACTATGGGGCTCAATCCTAGAACACGGTCGAAGAAAAACGTGCTTAGTATGCTGCTAAAAATGAAGTTTTGCACTCTACCCATATTACACTCACTGAGCTGATGTTTCATGTTGCTCAGTAACTCCACTGCATAGAACATCAGAGGTCGTGAGACTTGATGGAGTGAAGCCAAGCCTACTATCCTACCCAACATTAGTAGGACAGCCTTCAGGCCCAACACCTATATAGAGTTGGTTGGGATCTGACTCGCAACCTTCTCTATGTTTAGATAGCAGTACACTACAATGTACTCATCTATAGTCAAGCCACCTCTGGGCCTGTGATAACGTAGGTTCACTACATCCCCCCATCGAGAAATTCTAGTAATAAAGTATATGTCCTCCACCTCTATGGTGAGGGACATTCCATCTATCTAGAATGACTCTGAGTCTAGATCCCAGTAATCCACCAGCATTTGCAATAGTCCTGGTTTAGCCCTTAAGCCACCAAGACACCAAAATTTGTAGAGCCCACATGCACATAGCGCTTGTTGAGCCATTGGATCGGCCCTTACTGACTTCTATACATCACCATGTTCACGCTCTCTCCATTCTAGGACCATCCTGCATAAAAAATTGCAAGTTTTCCCATTATAATACTTAAAAAACCTCATGCGCGGCTGCATACGCTACTGTTTTCCAAACAACCGCATATGTACGCAACTGTGAGGGAAATTTCCTCTTATAACCATCCCTATAGGTGGAAAAACCATCGATTCTATGTGGGCTGAAGCACCTATTTTGGATTGGCCTAGAAATCCCAAATGACCATGGAATTTGATAAAAATTGCATCAAAATGGAAGAGAAGAGCATGGGTAAGTACCTGGAAGAAAGAGTAGTGGATTCCGCTGGTTGAATCTCCTGGAATTCGCTATTTAAAATCTGAGCTCAATTGGGTAAAAATTTCAAATGCTTCATATTGTTTTGAATATTTTTACTATTTATAGAAAATTTTCAAATTTTTGAAAATTTTTACCCCCTTTCCTATAGTTTGGACTATTTCTAATCATTTTGGACTATTTCTGACCTAATTTATGATGTAGGAGACCTTTTTGAGTGTCCTTTTAGCCGTTGGATTCACCTGTTCGTCCTAATCTCAGGTATCATGTCTAAACTGGAATATAGGATAGATTTCATCACCATTTGCATTCTACAAGACCTTATGACCATTTCATTATAGCCTTAGGTACGAAACCACTCTGTTATGTCACAGAACCTTCTTGAAGTTTTAGAAGTGGGATGATATGAGTGGTAGATCTTTACCTTACATGGGTACCCTAGTTAGCGCCTTATTTGCATTTGGTGCCCATGCTAAAATTTTGTCCATGAGGGTGTGGGAGTTCATTGTATAGTATTTCCATGGCATTTCGTAAGAGCCTCATACTCCTCTTGATATTTTGCTGGCCTATTCCCCTTAGGACTCCCTTATGTCAAGTTGTAATTGCATTGTAACGAGCTTTTCCTGCCTTATTGAGCCTTACACTGGCTTCCCTGACATTGAGTTTTAGCCATATAGCCCGAGCTTGTGTCATGTCTAGCGATGCCAACCCATTTTATATATCCTTTGCAGCTTGATTCCCTTTTTATCTGGAGGGGAGTTTCCCCCGAGTGTCACTATCCTACACATGTATCCTTGCATTGAGCATAAGTATGTTGCACTTCTTCAAACTAGTTTGTTTTCCCCTATGACACTCGTCTCCTCCTAGTCTGTAACTATAAAGAAGTTTTATTCTTTTTCAAGCTTTTGAAATATTTGAAAAAGTCCAAAAAAATAAAAAAAAACCAAAAATCCGGACAAGGAAAGATGTTATATTTTGGCAGCTGTCGAGTCGTGTTCCCTTCGAATAGAGCACTATATATCACATCCGTTGGTTGGGTTTATAGTTTGACTTTAGGAGCTGTACCCATTTTTTTAGAGTTTATCTCCACTGACTGGTTAAGCTTCCAATCCCTATGGAGCCTCGGTCGATGCCTCCTATGCCGCAGAGATGTCCTAGTTTGTATATCGAGTCTATGCTACCTTTATTCAGCCACCATACATTGTTATGCTCTTGTTCAAAGGAAGTTGAAAACTCAGTCAGCCATTCCTTAGTTATCTTGACTTTGCATGTCGGTCATTCCCGGCACAGTTATTGGTTTGTGCACCTTATGATCGAGTCCTTCCATGTTATACAACTTTTATGAGTACCTTGTGTTGGATGATGGGGGATTCCTCAATGCCCTCTTACCAGCAGATTTCATCCCACCGACTCCAGATCATTTATTTTGGGATTGGAATCTAGAGTAATTTTTGAGTGCCTTGAGACTTGTAGTCATCAGTGGCAAGCTCTCTTGCCATGAAATTTTTTTGGGAATACATCAATGTCCCCTGATTGATGGATCCTCTCAGTGTTAGACCTCAACACATGTATTCACACTTGTTAGTTTGCACTCTAGTACCTTGATTCCCATTTTCATTATCGGTGGGTGATCTCGCGTCTGTTAATGGTATACATCAATGACCAGTAATCAGATGATGGACTACTATGTTTGACCTCGACACCTCTATTCACATAGTAGGACATGTACTTGTAGTGGTTTGTGTAGAAGACCTTTGATATTGGTGGCATCTCTTATATGCTACCTCCTTGATCATGCCAATGTTCATGAGATTTCAGCTCTCGTGACTTGATTCCAGTATATGTCGGACATTTCTATCTCTTATGGAGATCTTGATCCTTTGTATATCTACAGCCATTATGGAGATCATGATCCTTTGTATATCTTCATCATGGAGATTCTGATCTATGTATATTGTACGTGGTGATGACCACTTATGTGATATCTTGTATCATGCCTATTAATGGCCATTGTACTCTTATGTATCTGAGAATGCTATATGTATTTGTAGCATGTGCAGAGTTGTACCATTGTACTATGTTGATTGGGTGGCTGGTCTTCCATTTGGGATCCTTCATCCCTCCACTTTTGGGATGGACTTATAATGTATTTCAGCCATTGTATGACCCCTCTGACCTCACACATTAGGGGGAATCTGTTATAGCTGATTCTACCATTCCAGGTGAATCACACTTGTAAGGCTTTCCCTTGTCCCTCTGCAGACTCCTAAGACCACTTGGACTACTTTTTGTCCTTTGATGTTTCCTTGACCATCCCTAGAAACATGTGAAATTTCATATACATGACTTTTAAACCCCTAATCGCATATATACGTGGGTTTCACCCCTAAAACAACGTACATCGGGATGTGTGCATAATCCAAATCCTTTTGGAGTTTTCCTTGAAATAGATCCATCTCACTTGACTCCTGGCCTTCCATATGCCTTGAGATTGCTCAGATTCAACCTTTCATTACCCCTTTGAAAAGCTATATAAGGAACTCTTAGGTACATTGAAGGCAAAAGAGAAAATTGAGAGCAAAGAAACTATAGTCCATTGTTGCCGGAACTTATGCTTAAGTCTGCATCCCTTTGTGCCTTGGAGCACTTTTGTGTTCTTCCCAAGCTTGCCTTTTGCTTGTGAGCATGCTATCGAGAGATGGAGTATTGAGGTGGAGGAGGCCCAAGTGGGGGATTGAGTTTCTTTGATTCACAAATGTGCCGACAGAGGTTGTATCCATTGTAATCTCTAATTTTATATTAATAGAAATATCTTTTCCTGTCCAATAATGTATGTTTGAATGAATATTTCATCCATGGGTGATTTCAAATGCTTATACAGTGTTGATTATATATGCTAGAATAGATCTAACACCAATATATAGTATGCTTGTCTTGTTTACTTGTTGTTGAGGAAATGATTTATCAATTCAAGCTGAAGTTGGAAAGCTCAACAAGGATCTACTTCAACCGTCTAGAATAAGGTACGAGGTTTGATCCTTTAGTGTTAGATATTTAATTTCTATTTCATATTGGAAAGGATTGATTTCTGGAGTCAAGCTGTCTGTTGTGGTACCCCAAGCCATAGGAATTTCTCTCCGTAGCAGAATTGGTGACTCTGCTGGGGAGTTCCTAGTAGTTGTCTTTTGGGGGTTTTCTATCTGCATTCAATGACTTTGAATTGCTCTTTTTCTCTTGTTTCTATGTTAGGTCTGGGGGCATGTTTTCCTGGTAGTGTCTGATTGGTGTGAAGTTTGTCTCGGCTTGTTTGTTTGCCTTTATTTTTATGCACCTTTCTTCCTATACATGAGTTTTGAACTCATATTCGCATATATATGCGGGTTTCATTGCTATTTTCGTGTACACACGTGGGTTTACTGCAAACAATCACGTATTCCCTTAGTTTTTCTTTCTACAGGAATATGGAATGTTGCTGGGTGAAGTTTGATGACTGTTGAGTCTCCTTTGATACTGCCAGAGTCTGTATACACCTCTGTTTCTGACCAGAGACATTTTTTTGAGGGTAAATTTCTTTTTTGAAGAATGTTCTTTTCATTGCATTTTTTATTTTTTGTTTTGGGATTAGTGCATTAGATTTCTTTTACCTTAGTGCTTTGCTTGAGTGCTGCTTTAGTGTGCTTGCAGAGTCTCGAGGTTGTAGAATAATTCTTTTGCTTTTATATCTCATTTTTATTTCAAAAAATCCAAAAATATATGCTTATCATCATGCATTGCATATTGCATTTTTCATTGTACTTGGACTAGATTTTCTTTGGAGTATTAGTCAGGATTTCATACAGGAAAGTTTGCATTTATCATTTGAATAAAATTATGCATTTCACATACTAGCATACCTTGTTTTTCATGGACACAATGCATTTGCATTGATTATTAGGTGTGCATTTTACTTCATGTTGTGTCATAACACCATTAGTTGCATGACCATATACCTCTTTTGAATAATAAAGCCAATTAAAATCAACGCTTAAATTAAAATGAACTACACTATTTTATTTGATAGGGTTCACCAACAAGATTAGGTTTTAGGGTCTTGGAATAGTTCATTGTGAGTCAATTCTCCAAGACCACTAAACAACAACATGTATGTGTCTGTCCAGGTGAGTGTATGAAATTCCTTGGTATAAACAGTGTTTCTCGGGATCCTCCTCTCAAAAGGGAGCTAAGCATGAGGCAATGTGAGCGGTTATTGATTGGGATGACCCCTAGTTATAACTGAGTAGCACTGGAGATATTTCCAGAATTGTATGCATATATTGGGGCTCTTTAGAGAGTTTCTGGATTAGCTACCCTGCCCATACGGTCAATCCTGCCTGTGACTGTCTGCCTGAGCATTGATTATATTGAGGTGACCTTAGTAGCCTTACCTAGGATATCGAGGGGGTACTTTGCAGGGGTTATTCTGTGGGTGTCCCAGCCAGGTTGGGGTCGGACAACATAGTCGCTTTACGCATTGAAGCTGAGGGCCACAATAATTGGTTACGTACCTCCACTTTTTACGTATGGGAGTCTCAAGCCTCTCCTAGGTGAGACATATCTTCTTCATTCGGGAGCTCACTTATCCTACCCTTGATTTCTTGTGTTTGGATTTAGATTTTCTTGGTGATTACTCTGTGCATGATTGCTTTCCTGGGGTTTGCATAGATAGAGAGTCTTTTATATTTTTTGAGACATTATGGATTCAAGTGCGGCTCCTTTCCATTCTCATCGCTTAGCAGGGCTTCCACCTTCTACATCTGCTCCTCCTTCAGGAGAGAGAAATAGACACTCTGGGTGGACTACTTCGCACATTTATTCACACACCATGGGAGACCAAGTTGAAGGTATTACTTAACCACCTTCTCCCATTCATGAGGAAGATAGGGAGTTTACTCCTAACTATGATCCTTCACCCGACTTGACTGAGTTAGGTCCTGTGATTTCTGAGATAGGTACTTTTCATGATAGACCTACTTACTCTGGGGTTTATTCCCCATTAGCGCATTGTCGGTATGGAATGTCGGAGGATGAAGAGACTCATTTTGAACCCACGAGAACTAGTTATGGTAGTTATGGTATATCTCATTTTTCCACACATGATTTGGCATTTCATGTCGAATCCAAGTTTGAGCCTAGAAATATGCCTGGGGGCACTCTCATTCCTTACCATGCAGAGAGGTTTGGGAGCACAAGTCACATTGCACCTTCCATCCTGGCAGTGGAAGCTACATCACATATTCCTCATAGGTCTAGGGTTAGTGATCCTATTAGGATACCAGATCTGAGATGAGTGACTATAGGGAATAACACGTACATAATTACTCAGGTCTCTTTGTCCTCTATCACTAGTTCTTTGAATGTTCACCCTCCACCTCATTCACGTGGTCCTTTGGGCCAAAACGTTGCTATGAGTCATGTCCATACTGTGGTTACTAGACTTGTTGTGTCTCAAGTTCATGTACCACCCGTTGCTTCAGGAGGTTATGTTCATACTTCTAGAGGTCATGCTACTGCTTCTAGAGTGTATATTCCTACTTCCAGAACGTATATTCCTATTTTCAGAGTATATATTCCTACTTACAGAGTATCTCATGGGACATCGCATGCGATGGCTTGTGGAACTTATTATGGGACGTAGTATGGACAGGTTTCTTCACCTTATGGGGGAAGGTACCAACAACCTGCTTACTCTCCAAATTATGGCTTTGTAGCTCCGAATAGCCAAGGTACACCACACTATGGTGCTTCCATGCAACCCTATATGCGTCAAACAGGAGGAGGGCACTATGTCGAAGGCCATGGTAGTAATCAGACCTATGTGAATTAGAACTATCAGGGAGCAGGCCATTGACCTCATCATCCTAGGATCCCTTTCCTCGCAATGTTGAATCTTCCTGACTTGTAAAGATTGATGAATGATCATGTAGCTCATGACCCGGCTTGGCCGACTGTCCCTACTAAGCTTCCCTCGAACATACCCAAGTTTGAGGAAAAACCGAGAGAGGATCCAAGTGAACACATTACTACTTTTCACCTATGGTGCTCTTTGAATTCCTTACATCAGGACTCAATCCATTTGAGACTATTTCAACGCACCCTTATAGGGCTTGCCGCAAAATGGTATATAGAGCTACCTAGGCGAGCATTCGCTTTGTTTGACGACCTAGAGATGACTTTTTTTAACCACTTCTAGCTACCAGTGTGTTATGATGTTGGTACTAAACTCTTTTTGACATTTCAGAAGGATAAAGCAACACATATCTGGAATCATATCCAAGAGTGGCGTAGACAGAAGAGGTTGATTAAATCCTTTATACCATCGGAATTCCTCCTCGAATGGTTCCTTAAGTCGTTATTACCGTATATAGAAAAGGATGTTTCTACATTCGTACTACAAAATGAGGAAGAAGACATTTTTAGGGCACAAGAACTGGACTTGATTTATGCTCAGTCTGGTTTGTTATATGAGATTATTCCTAGTGCTCCACGTTCTAGTTTCAATCCCAAAGTTAAACCTGGACCACATGCCGATGGCATTTTTGGTTGTGTGAGTGCTCAACTTGCGGATTCAGTTGCAAAACAAGTTAATCAATTGTTAATCAACCAATATACTTCAGGACAAGCCACGGCTTCATCTTAACCCGCCCAAACGGTGAGTGTTCTTTTAGTACAATCGTCGGACCAGAAGGGTAAACAGCAGCTCAGACGGAATAAAAAAAGGGTACGAATAATCGTAAGGGTGGGAATAAGAATGAAAAATGCTAATAATAATGGCAAGAATGCCCATGATGCTAGGGGGGAGAATAAAGCTAAACGTAAGGTTAAATTCCTTTGCAAGTTGTGTAAGGACAATCACCTCACTTACTTGTGCCCTCGTATTGATGAAGCCTCAAGATTCTTGGCACAAGGCCAAGCTGTGCTGACTAACCCTTTACCTCCCAAACAAAATATGAACTCAACAACCCATGATCAGTCTGGTGGTGATCAAGATCCATTGGAGGGTAGTGGTCATGGTTCCATTAACATGGTTCGTGCTGTAAAAGTTGTGACCCATGCGAAGAACTACAGTTTGTCACAACCCAGCCTAGGAAAGGAGCCTGATCCACCAGGGACTCCCTTGCGTATTGAGAAAATTGCAGATAAACCTGAAGCTACACCTCACATTCCTAAGGGAGTCCTTAAGCATTTGGGGCATAATCATAATGCCCGAGCTGCCCATAACTATTTAGTTGTCTAGGATTTGGGCCATACTCCTTGTGTGATGTCTGCACTGAAAGTGCTTCAGAGTTTTCCTTTGCAAAGGAAGGATTTTCTTTCTTCCCTTGGTGTTAATAATGATAATTCTTTCTCCATGATTAAATTTGGAACTACAGGACTTCAGCCTCACTTGCCTTACTATGTGTCTCTTTTGATTCACGTAGAATGTCTTAACATGACCATCAACTGCACTGTGATTGATGAAGGTGTTGCTACTTCTACGATGTCTTTATCATGTTGGAAGGGTTTAGGTTCCCATGAATTGTCTAAATCGGTGACCATGTTAAATGAATTCGATGGGAGATCATTTAAGCCACACATGATCCTTCCTTCCCTTAAGGTTTGTTTGGGAGGAAAGACTGTTGCGATAGAGGTTGAGGTGGTTGATGTGCCCCTTGACTACAATCTCTTGCTAGGTTGGAAGTGGATGTACAATATGCAAGCCGTAGTTTCTTCCCTATTTCGCATTGTGTGCTTTCCATTTAACGAGAAGATAGTTATGATTTATCAAACGTCATTCAAGAATCCATTGGTTACTACATCTTCGGGAGCTTCGATCCCAATCGTCAAGCACTCTCAGCCGGAAATTGGGAGTGTGGGTGTGGGCATGTATCCATCCCTCATGGGAAGTTTTAGTTGTTTTGCACCTATCCTTATGACAGGGTCTAGTTTCGGTGAGGATTTGACATCTATGAGATCACTGCCTTTTCGCACGAGTCATATGGAAGATCCTTGGATTCTTCCTACACCGAATACTTTGAGTGAGCCCATCGTGATGGACGTGCTATTTCCTGCAATTATGGTAGCTTATCAAGCTAATCTTGAGGGTGTTGCAGAGCCTAGTCCTTCCTCTTCACGAATGGAGGAGGAGGACCCATATGTGCTGCCGGCATGGGTGGTATAGTCTTCTCACACACACGACTGCCTTGATAGTGTTTTTCCTTCAGATGAAGCGATTATTGAGGCCATGTCGGGAGTTGAGCCACCATGGGAAGAGCTCCACCATAGATCTTACTTTCTTCCCAAGCTTGACCGATTGGAGCATGAGGACTTTAGGGAGGTTCTTAGCAAGATAATTGGTAATCCCATGGTTCCACTAAGCTCTCCTAGTCCGATGGCTGATGGGAACATGGAAAATATATATCCAATGATTCCTATCAATATCTCTCACGATCCTGGTAGGATAGAGAATGTCTATATTGGGGAAAAATGTTCCCATGCTGAGATTCAAGAATACACTGAGCTGTTAAAAGAATTCCCTGATATCTTTGCTTGGTCTTATGATGAAATGCCAGGTATCGACCCTCATATTGTTGAACATGAGATTAAGACTTATCCCAATGCTAAGCCTATTTGGCAATGCTTGCATGCGGTGAATCCTAGGAAAGCACCTGCGATTAAGGAAGAGATAGAGAAACAGTTGAAAGCCAGTTTTATCTATCACGTTCCCTTGACATAGTGGGTTTCAAACCCCGTTTCGGTGGATAAGAAGTAGGGAGCGATCCGCATATGTACTGATTTCCGTGATTTGAATTGTGCGTGTCCTAAGGAAAATTTCCCCACACCATTTATCGATCATATTTTGGATGAGTGTGCAGGTAGCAAGGTTTTTTCCTTCATGGACGGCTTTTATGGATATAATCAGATACAAATTAAACCTGAGGACCAACATAAGACTACATTTATTTGTCCTTGGGGAACTTTTGCATATTGGAAAATGCCTTTTGGCCTTAACAATGTCGGAGCTACTTTTCAGTGGGCAATGACCTCAATTTTTCACGATCTCAAGTTGATTATTGAAGTATTTTTGGATGACATTGATGCTCATTCTCGCATGAGAATGCGTCATTCCTCTCATTTGAAATTAGTATTCGAAAGGTGCTGCCATTATTTGGTTAGGCTAAATCCTCACAAGTGCATCTTTTGTGCGAAGTCAGGTCGCTTATTAGGATTCATCATTTTTAAAGAGGGTATAAGAGTTGAACTTTTGAAGGTAGAGGCAATAATTCAGCTGTCTCCCCCAAAAAATATTCGTCATCTTCCATGTTTGCAAGGCATGGAAAAATTCTTATGGATATTCGTTGTTAATTTTGCCAATTTGACTAGAGGATTCGTGCATATTTTGAAGAAGGACACCACCTTTTGTTGGGATGAGAAAGCCCAGGATTCCTTTGATGCGCTCAAGCAATCCCTAGCATTGGCCTCAGTGATTAGTCCCCCATACTATAGCCGTGATTTTCTACTTTATGTGGTCGTGTCCAGGGAGACAATTGGGATGGTTTTGGTTCAGGAGGATGAGGATCTCCAAGATCATGTCATATACTATCTTAGCCAGAGCCTTATTGACGTAAAGATTTGTTATTCTCATGTTCAGAATATTTCCATAACTAATGTACATGTCGTTCAATGGTTGAGACATTATATTCTCCTTCACCAGACCTTGGTTGTTTCCCATGTCAATCCGTTTCAATTCATCCTCACTCAAGGATGATTGGGGGAAAATACAATAAATGAATTGTCATCCCGCAAGAATTCGATCTTGAGTTTGTTTCGGCAAAATCGAAGAAATCGTTAATTTTTGCAAAAGCTTATATCGGATTTCCCGAGCAAGGCTGAGGAGTTGGTTTTTGAAGATATGTTTATTGATGAGAACATATTCTTAATATTAACTTTAGACCCATGGTATGGGGATATCATTATATATCTACAAACATTGAAGGCCCCTACTCATCTCTCACGGGATGAACAATGACGATTACATCACGTGTCTAAGAATTACCTCATAGTGGATAACACTTTATACCGCCGTGGGGTTGATTCCATTTTATGCCATTGTTTGATTCATGATGAGGCTAAGGTAGTGCTGAATGATTTCCATAGACGGGCATGTGGTGGTCATTTATGTGGGATTTCTACAACCCAAAAAATCTTAAGAGCGGGTTATTTTTGGTTGTCGATCTTTAAGGATTTGTTGATGTAGTCAAGAGGTGCCACCCTTGCCAGGTGTTTTCACATAATATGTTCTCGAAACCTTCCTTGTTACATCCCATCATCACTGTCGGTCCCTACACTAAACGGGGGCTTGATTTTATGGATTGCAACCAACTTTAGCTGGGGGGAATCATCATATCATAGTGGTTGTTGATTACTTCACGAAATGGGATAAGTCTATGCCTACAGTTAAATCCAACAGTGAGACAACCATGCACTTTGTATTCAACCAGATTATTACTCGATTCCGGATTCTGAAAGAGCTTGTCATTGAACATGGCTTGCACTTTCAGAATCATATTATAGAAGAGTTGGAATCAAAGTTAGGGTACAAACAAGAGAATTCCTCCTCTTATAACTACCCTCAAGCGAATGGAGAGGTAGAAGTAGTGAATAAATCACTCAAATCCATTCTTCAATGAACCATCACACAAAGCAAGAATAATTGGCACATTATGTTATATCCTACTTTGTGGGCATATAGAATCGCTGTTAAGACTACCATGGGTTTTTCTCCATATCATCTTGTACATGGAGTGGAGTCGGTATTACAGGTTGAATGCGAGATTCCTTCCTTGAATCTAGCTGTAGAAATCTTATCAAACAATTCCCCATTCAAGGAGCATTTGGTCCACCTTGAGCAACTTGATGAGCAACGTCGAGATGCCTTGGTGGCTCTAGAAGTAAATTAACGTCACGTAAAGTTCCAGTACGATAATTCTATCCGTCCAAGGAGGTTTAGTGAGGGAGACCTGTTCCTTTTGTGGGATCAACAAAAAGAACCCTTGGGGGCAGGAAATTTTAACCCCATGTAGTGTGGTCCTTATGTCATCAAACATGTGTTAGAGAAGGGAGCTTATGAGTTAGTGGATTTCAAAGGAATGGCCTTGGTGGAGCCTAGAAATGGGCTCTATCTCAAAAAATACTATGCATGATTTTCATCCAAGGCTGGTTATTGTATATTATTGTAAATTTTTTCATAGTTAGCTATTTTTCTTATAGTGACCGGGTTTGTGATTAGTTTCTGTTTCTTTTTGCAGATGTCAATGGAATCTTCCACCTTCATAGGATTCACGGATGGTGCAATCCATCACACTCAACACCCATTCTCTGCTGCTTGGGTGATTTATACTCCTATGGGTCAGGTATTATCTTCAAGAGGCATATTTCTACGATCATCTTCCAACAATGTTGCTGAATATAGTGCCGTTATTGAGCTTATACAGGATGCCATTTTACATGGCGTTCTCTCTCTTGAGGTATGTCTTGATTCGGAGTTAGTAGTGTCACAGCTTAATGGTTTGTACCATGTTAGAGATCTGACGTTATTAAGAAGATTCTTACGTGTGATATTATTAGAATAACAATTTGACAATATAACATACATACATATTCCAAGAATTAATAATCAAGTTGCTGACTCATATGTTAACTACGTGTTAGATTGGCATTTGTTTCATACACAATAAACTCATCAAAAACACAAATTTTTACACTTGTAAATAAATAAACTGATCATCATAAAAAAAATTATATACATCCAAAATGTGGTAATACATAGTGTCATGATACAAACATGGGGCTCTCGAGCCACCAAAATATAATAGACGGTAATACAAAATATATCACTCCCAGGTATCTAAGCCTGCGGAGGAGGATGGGGGTTGTGATCATGGAATGTCACTACGGCTCTAGCTAGCCATCGGAATAATTGAACCCATGCTCGCGGTACACCCACCACCTGGCGCTGCATATCCTTAGGCAAGTCCTCAACTTGCACCGTGGGAGCTCTATGTGTCAGCCTCACAAAGTTGGTATGAATGCTCTGAAGCGTCTGCTCCACATCCACACTCATGATATCATCTGATCATCCCCTTCGTCTATGATGAGGGAAGCCTTTAAGCCGCCGTGGTCCCACATCTTCATGCATATGGTAGATGTCACTATGTATTGTCACCCAAAAACATGTCCTTTGATTTCATATAATCAAAAAACACAAAAAAATTAAATAACTTGAAAATATAAAGAGAGGGTTGAGATTCATTACCTATGTCACCATATGCCAATCCTGTTGGTAGCGACATGTCCAAGTCGCCCTGGAAATATTACCCCCCCATAGGGGTAGTCATCGATGGCAACTATCTGTCGTCATCACCACAGAAAGAACTCATCTGCGTAGGGGTTGGACACTCTACCTCCACCCAGTCTACGCATTGCATCCGCCCAACACCAATGGGATGGATCTTGAACTCTGTGTAGAGGAACATCAACTCTTGGGCTCAATTCTGAAACACGCTTGAAGAAAAATGTGCTCAGTATGCTACTGAAACCAAAGTTTCACACTCTACCCATCTTACAATCACTGAGCTGGTGTTTCATGTTTTTCAGTAGTGTAGTGCTCCTGTCCTATACCATGGGTCTCATGCACCCCACTGCATAGAACATTAGAGGCCGCGAGGCCTAGTGGAGTGAATCCAAGCCTGCTATCCTACCCAGTGTCAGTAGGATGGCCTTTAGGAATAGCACCTGTATAGAGTTGGTTTGGATCTGACTCCCCACCTTGTTCGTGATCGGATAGCAGTACACTGCAATGTACTCATCTATAGTCAGGCCACCTCCGAGCCCAAAAGAACATAGGTTTACTACTTCCCCTTGTCAAGAAAGTCGAGTAATAAAGTATATGTACTCCACATCTATGGTGAGGGACATCCCATCTATCTGGAATGACTCTGAGTCTGGATCCCAGTAATCCACCAACACTTGCAATAGTTCTAGTTTGGCCCTTAAGCCACCAAGACACCAAAATTTGTGGAGCCCACATGCACATAGCACTTGTTGAGCCATTATATTGGCACTTACTACCTCTTCTACATCACCATGTTCATTCTCTCTCCATTCTAGGACCATCCTGCATAAAAAATTGCAAGTTTTCCCATTAGAATACTTAAGAAACCTCATGCGCGGCCGCATATGTGACTGTGAGGTTGATTTCCACGTATATCTAGCCCTATATGCAGAAAAACCCTTGATTTCTACGTGGGCCTAAGTTCCTATTTTGGATTGGCCTAGAAATCCCAAATGACCATGGAATTTGAGAAAAATTGCATCAAAATGGAAGAGAAGAGAATGGGTAAGTACTTCGAAGAAACGGTAGTGGATTCCACCGGTTGGATCTCCTGGAATTCGTTGTTGAAAATCTGAGTTCAATTGGGTAAAAATTTCAAACGTTTTATAATGTTTTGAATTTTTTTACTATTTATAGAAATTTTTCAAATTTTTGAAATTTTTTACCCCCTTTCCTATAATTTAGACCATTTCTAATCATTTTGTACCATTTCTGACCTAATTTATGATGTAAGAGAGCTTTTTGAGTGTCGTTTTAGCCGTTGGATTGACCCGTTCATGCCTATTTCAGATATCATGTCTAAAATGACATATAGGTTAGGTTTTATCACCATTTTAATTCTACAAGACCTTATGACCATTTCATTATAGCCTTAGGTACGAAACCACTCTGTTATGTCATAGAACCTTCTTGTTGTTTTAGAAGTGGCATGATATGAGTGGTAGAGCTTGACCTTACATGGGTACCCTAGTTAGCACCTTATTTGCATTTGGTGCCCATGCTGATGTTTTGTCCCTTAGGGTGTGGGAGTCCGTTGTATAGTATTGCCATGACATTACATAGGAGCCTCATACTCCTCTTGATATTTTCTAGACTATTCCCCTTAGGAATCCCTTATGTCAAGCTGTAATTGCATTATCATGAGCTTTGCCTGCCTTATTGAGCCTTATGCTGTCTTCCCTGACATTGAGTTTCAACCATATAGCTCGAGCTTGTCTCATGTCTAGCCATGCAGAGCCATTTTATATATCCTTTGCAACTTGATTCCCTTTTTATTGTTGATGTATATGTAACTTCGGAATGTATTCTTCTATGTATCTTATATATTGTAACCCGATGTTTATTCCGGGATGTCTCTATTATGTATTTGAGTCATGTGGTCATGCCCCGATGTTTCGATCGGGAGGATTAATAATGTAATCAAGTCATATCAAGTCATTAGGTAAGTCCCCATAGTTTCGGGGCACTTGAGTTATTATACACTAATTAAGGTGTAGGATCGTGTAGTAATTATTAGGTTGATCCTACGTGTGAAAAGGCAATTCAAGTGAACGGATGAATATAAATAGAGAGTCAGATTCTCTCTATTTATCACTTGTGAAATACATCACTTGCTCTCCCAAGTGTGGCGCACTACTGGAGAAGGAAATTTTGGGGCTAGACAGAAGATAGAAGACTACTACTGTTTTGGGAGATCTCTTACTATTTTGGTGTTGATTCTATCTTGGAGGAAGTTGTGGGGTTTTCTCCTTTATGGTTTCCCCAGGGAAAAATCTTTGTGTCTCTTGTCTCTTGTGATGTGCTTGTGTTTTATTGCTGTGCTTGTTATTCTCTCAGTGAAAAGATCCTAAGATCATAATGCTAGCTTAAATGTGATGAAAAACTAACATGGTATCAGAGCTAACCTGAGAAGAAGATATTTTGCAGCTACAAGAACTAGGGCTTCCTATTTTGTGGATCTTCCTCCACAGATTTTCAGCAAAAGTATGCTAAGATGACTCCCAATTGAAGGGTGCATCTTTCTGTTGATGCGGAATTCAATCTCAAGCATTTTCAGTTTCGATGTGGAAATTAGGGCTTTCTACAGAAGAGGAATTTTTGAGTGAGACTAGAATAGGGTTATTCTCCTCATCAAAACCAAATTTTAGAGACCTGGATCAATAAATTTGGTTGGGTGAAACTCCAGGAAAGTCAAACCCTAGTTTGACCCTGAGCTAGGAGAAACCCTAAATACTAAAACTGCTAAGTTTTGGTAAAATCGCTATATTCCAAGATTGGTGAAGTTTCAGAAGCTAAAAATTGTAGGGGCCGAATATAAAATCCTGATGAATCCTTTGTCCAAAAATCAAACTCATATTCGCTGTACTCCAGGAGATATTATCTCTCCAAGTTAGGGTTCCAGCCTCTTCCAGAATTCATCCCTAAACAAGACATCTGTGGATATCTGCAATATATTGAGCTACATAGGTCCAAATGGAATTCCTGAAGATGTTCTAGAAATTTCACAGACCTTACTTTTGGTGTTCCGAATATCAGACTCAGAAGATGAACTAGTGACACGTGGCATGCCATACAAATTCGCTGTTCTGAATAGTCCTGTAACAGGTCACCTTGGGAAAAGGATCATAAATTACAAATGGTGAAACCAATTCCAATGAAAAATATGGTTTTGGATCCGGAACATGCAATTTTAACTCAGCACAAAATTTTAGACATAGAGGATCAGTAATTTCGGAGATATCATAGAAACAGTAACAGGCATTTCTGCAGAATAAATCAGTAAATTAGGGCTTCCTGTTTGGGGAGCTTCCCTCGACTGTTTTCAGAAAAGGAGTACATTGGACAGCTCCATTTGAATAGATCTATATGTTTGTCCAATCATATCTGAAAGTTTCCAAGTTTTCAAAATTAGGGTTTCTGCGACAAACCCTAGATCAGCGAACTCCGGGACAAGGACGTACACCTCAAATCGGTAAGATCTAATCTTTTGTATTTCCATTTGAGGTTCTCATTTCAATATGATCTATCACAATAGCTTGATGATAAGCTTGGTGAAGTTGACAACTTCCAAGCATAGAAGTATTTGATCTCTCTGAAGAAACTGGATTGGACACCTACATAAGTATAGAGGTTCCAGTTTCAGAGGGAGACGAGGCCAAAGAAGACATCATGCTCATGTTGCAGAGGATGATGAACCATCCAGAAAGAGATCCATATATGAAAGTGAATATTCTTCAAGCGAGGATGAATTTATTCTGATATTAGCTCTCACAGGTAACATTACTCATGGAAATGATGATTGGCTTACAGACAGTGGGGCTTCCAAACATATGACGGGATTCAAGGAATCCTTTGTAAGACTGTCAGACATGAATCACCTCACAAGGTGAAACTAGGAGATGACTACCAATATCCATTGAAAGGTAGTGGAGAATCTTCATACAAGCTAGACTCTGGTAAGTCTCTAACAATGAAAGAAGTATTGTTTGTTCCAGGACTTAAGAAGAATCTTGTATCCATTTCAGCCTTGGATGCAAAAGGAATGTGGGTTGCATTCATCGATGGTCAAGTCATCATGTGGCCAAAAGGAAAGAAAATTGATGGTGCGGTAGTGATTGGAGAACAAGAAGGAGGATTGTACAAATTGAAGGGTCATCTAAAACAAGCCTTGATCCATGATATGGTAGATCCAAATGAGCTTTGGCATAGAAGGCTTGCACATGTGCACTACAGAGCACTACCTACTGCATTCCAAACAAAGCATGATGGAGTTTGCAAAGGACGTGCGAAAGGGAAGAATACAAAGAAGACATTTCCTAGCAGCAAAAGCAAAGCCAAAGGTATTCTAGAAATCATCCACTCCGATGTATGCAGTCTAATGTCATCAAACTCACTAAGTGGGTATGCATACTATGTTTCTTTTATTGATGATTTTTCTAGAAAGACATGGATTTACTTTATGAAAAACAAAGATGAAGTGCTCAGCAAGTTCAAGGAATTAAAAGACTTGATAAAGAACATTCGATCAAATAATGGTGGAGAATTCACTTCGAATGAATTCAAAGAGCTATGCAAAGAAGCAGGGATTAAGAGGGAGTTGTCAACTCCTTATAATCCACAACAGAATGGGGTTGCAGAACGGAAGAACAGAATTTCAAGCTATTTGAAGGGAAGAACAAAAATCAGAATATGACCTAAAGAATCCAGTTGAAGAATGTAAAGATCTAGAATGCAGAGACCATGCAGTCATAAGAGTCTCTCAAATCAAGAACAACTTGAAGCAGTAAATGAAGAAGTGAAGAATGCAGAAGTGGTGATGGCCATTTTGAATGACCTCCCAGGATTGTAAGATTCATTCATTTGAGGAATGTGTGCCAGAAGAAAGTGATTGCTTTCAATAGACTCTGGGAAGAGAACTCAAGGTGGGAGCAACTGAAGATCAAGCTCTTACCATTCAAAGAAGATCCCTCAAGCGATGAGGAATATGAAGACCTGAACTCTTGAAGCACCTCTTATCCTCTTTAGCATTTGGATAAGAAACGATGCTATCATGAATGAAGAAGACGATGAAGATGAAGGCTCAAGAAGTAGTGTACCCACGAAACAAATAAAGATAAGTATTCAATTGTCATTTCATTATTTTGTTATGCATTATTTTATATTCAGTTATTGTATTATGCATGATAGGATGTTTGCATTAATGACAGGATACTACTAAATGCACGTGATGGGTAAGTAGCTCATGGGGCTATACAAATTCTCCATTGCTACTTATCTAGAATGAAACCTCTTTGCTGACATATTGGATTATTGCACAATCTCAATGTTGTCCTGGTAGAGATGGAAGGCATCTAGAAAGTTTCAATGAGATATGGATGAATGTTGTATTGGCTAAAGTAGTTGCATGATCATATATTTATGCATAAGTGTTTTCCAGTATAAATATTCCTTATGAAATGTTTCTAACCATCCAATTGCATTTGACTTGTAGGAAAGATCGCATACATAATCGCCTACAAGCAAAGAAGAATGAAGACTTGTTCCGAAGAACAAGTGACGACAGTTCAAAGACTAACAATAATATGATGAATGCAGTGACATCATTGATGCAGAACCTTCTAGCCACCAAGAAGAAAGGGAAGATCAGTTCAAGAAGAATGATGTCTGGGCATAGTATTGAAACCTAAAGAGAAGTTCCTAGTTCCATCATGCAGTAGATGGAAACATCGTGGGATACAAAGCAAGATTCGTAGCATGAGGCTTCTCATGAAGAGAAGGCATAGTCTCCAAAGAAACATTTATAGCTAATAGAAGTGAAGTCACATGACATTCATAATCATGTGTGCAAATGAAAGAAGGCCTTGTACGAGTTCAGAAGACACCCATGGGATAACACATACATGATGAGCTTGATGAATATCTTAACCTTTGCTACAAGGTTGATAGAGGATGACAAGCTCACAGATGGGTGCAAGATGAACTTTTGAAGAAGTTCAAGATAGAGGATCTTAGTATCCAGTGATCCTAGATGGATACTACTTGTCACTCCAGTACATAATGTTTTAGTGCATAGAGTACGGAAGACAGAGGGAGTATGATGCTCCACTTCAGAGGGAGTGATTGCAGAAGATCCTGAGGTTCGACATGGTACGACAGGATGGGCAGATTACTGATGATTCTAGGCTTTACTGAGAGTAAAGCAGATTCCAACCTTTGATCCAAGGTTGAAGGTGGAAGACCAGTGATGCTCCTGTTATGTGTCGATGCACTACTGTTCTAGGTATGGACGTGTGGCAGAGTACAGATGGGATCTTCCTTGGATAAGGGAAGTATGCAGTAGAGATCCTGAAGAGGTTCGAGATGATGGACTGCAAGGCGATGGCCACACCTATGGCATCGAACCTGAAGCCATTGAGTGATGCTACGATGTATCGTCAGATGATTGGGTCATTGATGTACCTGATGAACATGAGACCAGACATTTGCTTTGCTGTGAACACCTTGAGCCAGTACTTGACAGATCCGAGGAGTGTTCACTTGACAGCTGCAAAGCATATTCTAAGGTACCTGAAGGGTACAATTGATTATGGGCTCAAGTACGATGCGAATCAGAAGATTAACCTGGAAGGTTATGTTGATTCAGATTGGGCAGGCAGTGCCATCAACAGGAAGAGTACTTCGGGATGTTGCTTCAATATGGGATCAAGTGTGATCTCTTGGTTTAGCATGAAGCAATCCTGTGTGGCACTGAGTACAGCTGAAGCAGAGTATGTCGCAGCTTGTTCAGCTAGTTGTGAGGTAGTATGGCTGCGGAAGCTACTGTCTGATATATTTGATCTCCAGTTAGATGCTACTTGTGACAACCATACTTGCGTGAAGTTGTCAGAGAATCCAGTGTTTCATGATAGGTCGAAGCATATCAAGATCAAGTATCACTATATCAGGGATATGGTGCAGAGAGGAGCAGTGAAGCTCCTATATGTTGTGACGGAGGAACATATAGCTGATGTATTGATGAATCCATTGGCTAGGCTGAAGTTCGAATACTTCAGAGAGAGACTTGGTGTTCTCGAGATAGAGGCTTCCTCCCAGAGAAAGTGATGAGACCCATAGCCATTCTGACATGGTGAGAGGATTGGTTCCTTCCATGGTCAGATGTAAGGGCTGAGCCATTCTATCATGGTGAGAGGATTGGTTCCTTCCATGCCAGATATGAGGGCTGAGATCCATAGCCATTCTGACGAGTAGGTCAGATATAAGGGCTGATCCATTCTGTCATGGTGGTAGGGTTTCTCCCTTCCATGTCAGATATGAGTGCTGGCCATTCTGTCGAGCAGGACAAATGTAAGAGCAATTTCCATTCTAGGAATGGAGGCACCTGGTCAGTTACCAGGAACACTTAGTATAAGAACTAAGTAGCCATTCTGATGTGATAGAGGGATGTTTTCCAACTTGATCAGATGTAAGGGCTGAACCATTCTGTTCATGGCTAAAGGATTAAGTTCCTTCCATGTCAGATGTGAGTGTTGGCCATTTCGACGAGCAGGTCGGATGTAAGGGCAACTGCCATTCTCTAGGAGAATGGAGGCACCTGGTCAGTTACTAGGTAGCTCAGTCGAGGAGGACTGGGGGCCATTCTGATATGATTGCTGGGATGTGTTCCCCTCATGATCAAATATGAGTGCATGCCCTTCCATCATTGTGAGCAGGATGTGTTCCCGCTTGGATGGATGTAAATGCTGAGCCTTGTCACAGATGATAGTAGGTGTGTCCTATCATGCTAGTGACTGTAAGTGCTGTGCCATTTCATAGATGATAGTAGGTGTGTCCTATCATGCTGGTGACTGTAAGTGCAGTGCCATTTCACAGATGGTAGTAGGTGTGCCCTACCATGCTGGTGATTGTAAGCGCAGAGCCTTTTCACAGATGGTAGTATGTGTGTCCTACCATGCTGGTGATTATAAGTGCTGAGCCTTTCCACAGATGGTAGTAGGTATGTCCTACCATGCTGGTGGATGTGAGCGCTGTGCCTTTCCATAGATGATAGTAGGTGTGTCCTATCATGCTGGTGGTTGTTAGTGCTGAGCCATTTCACAAATGATAGTAGGTGTGTCCTCTCATGCTGGTGAATGTGAGTGCTAGGCCTTTCTAATGGGATTATAGTTTACTACATGATCAGATGTGAGTGCTAGGCGTGCCTTTCTGACGAGCAGGTCATATATAGGTGCTGGGCGAAGACCTACATGAGGGTAGGCCTACAACCAACATGAAAAAGGGATAGCTTTGTAGAACTTCCTATGACGAGAAGAATCATGAGATAGCACCAGTGATGATCCAGATCGAGTGATGATCCAGATCCAGTAATGATGATCTAGCAGTAATGATACAGATCGAGTGATGATCCAGATCCAGTCCAGTGATGATGATCCAAATCGAGAGATGATCCAGATCTAGTGATGATGTTCGATGATGATCCAGATTGAGAGATGATCCAGATCCGATGATGACTTGAAGATGAAGATGATTTGAAGACGAGATGATCCAGTTGATACAGAGAAGAAGACCAGTGCTAAAAATTGTGTCGAAAGAATACCTTCCTAGTTAAGAGGGAGTGTTGATGTATATGTAACTTTGGAATGTATTCTTATATGTATCTTATATATTATAACCCGATGTTTATTCTGGGATGTGTCTATTATGTATTTGAGTCATGTGGTCATGCCCCGATGTTCTGATCGGGAGGATTAATAATGTAATCAAGTCATATCAAGTCATTAGGTAAGTCCCCACAGTTTTGGGGCACTTGAGTTATTATACACTAATTAAGGTGTACGCTCGAGTAGTAATTATTAGGTTGAGCCTATATGTGAAAAGGCAATTTAAGTGAAAGGATGAATATAAATAGAGAGTCAGAGTCTCTCTATTTATCACTTGTGAAATACATCACTTGCTCTCCCAAGTGTGGCGCACTACTGGAGAAGAAAATTTTGGGACTAGACAGAAGACAGAAGACTACTGCTGTTTTGGGAGATCTCTTACTGTTTTGGTGTTGATTCTATCTTAGAGGAAGTTGTGGGTTTTTATCCTTTATGGTTTCCCCGAGGAAAACTCTTTGTGTCTCTTGTCTCTTGTGATGTGCTTGTGTTTTATTGCTGTGCTTGTTATTCTCTCAGTGAAAAGATCCTAAGATCATAATGCTAGCTTAAATGTGATGGAAAAATAACATCTATCGGGAGGGGATTTTCCCCTGAGTGTCACTATCATACACATGTATCCTTGCATTGAGCATAGGTATGTTCCACTACTTGGAACTAGTTTGTTTTCCCCTATGAAACTCGTCTCCTCCTAGTCTATAACTATAAAGCAATTTTATTCTTTTTCAAGCTTTTGAAATATTTGAAAAAGTCCAAAAAAATCAAAAAACCAAAAAGTCGTACAAGGAAAGATGTTATCTTTTGGAAATTGTTGAGTCATGTCTCCTTCGAACAAAGCACTACAGATCACATCGTTGGTTGGGTTTATAGTTTGACTTTAGGAGTTGTACTCATTTTTTCTGAGTTTATCTCCACCGACTGGTTAAGCTTCCATTCCATATGGAGCCTCGATCAATGCCTCCTGTGTCGCAGAGATGTTCCAGTTTGTATATCAATTCTATGCTACCTTTATTCAGTCACCATACGTCGTTATGCTCTTGTTCGAAGGAATTTGAAACCTAAGTCAGCCATTCCTTAGTTATCTTGACTTTGCATGTTGGCCATTCCCAGTACAGTTATTGGTTCATGCACCTTATGATCGATTCCTTCCACATTATGCAACTTTGCTGAGTACCTTGTGTTGGATGATGGGGGATGCCTTAATGCCCTCCTTCCAGCGGATTTCATCCCATCGACTCCAGATCATTTATTCTGGGATTGAAATCTAGAGTCATTTTTTAGTGCTTTAAGACTTCCAGTCATCACTGGCAGGTTCTCTCACCATCAACAGTTTTTGGGAATACATCAATGTCCCTTGATCTATGGATCCTCTCAAGTGCTTGACTTCAACACATCTATTTGCACTTGTTAGTTTTCACTCTAGTACCTTGATTCCCATTTTCATTATCGGTGGGTGATCTCGCATCTGTTAACGATATACATCAATGATCGATAATCAGACGATGGACTACTATGTTCGACCTCGACACCTCTATTCACATAGTAGGACATGTACTCGTAGATGTTTCTATAGAATACCTTCCAGATTAGTGGAATCTCTTATATGCTAACTCCTTGATCGTGCCAGTGTTCATGAGATTTCAGCTCTCATGACTTGATTCCAATATATGTTAGACATTTCTAGCTCTTATGGAGATCTTAAACCATTGTATATCTTTAGCCATTATGGAGATCATGATCCTTTGTATATCTTCATCATGGAGATTCTGGTCTATGTATATTGTACATGGCGATGACCACTTATGTGATATCTTGTATCATGCCTTTTCATGGCCATAGTACTCTTATGTATCCGGGACTACTATATGTATTTTTAGTATGTGCAGAGTTGTATCATTGTATTATGCTGATTGGGTGGATGGTATTCCATTTGGGATCCTTCATCACTCCACTTTTGGGATGGACTTATAATGTATTTCGGCCATTGTATGACCCCTCTGACCTCACACATTAGGGGGAATCTGCTATAGCTGATTCTACCACTCTAGGTGAATCACACTTCCATGGCCTTCCATTGTCCCTCTGCAAAATCCTTAGACCCCTTGGACCATTTTTTGTCCTTTGATGTTTCCTTGACCATCCCTAAAAACATGTGAAAGTTCATATATGTGACTTTGAAACCCCTAATCGCATATATACGTGGGTTTGACCCCTAAAACCACGTACATCAGGATGTGTGCATAATCCAAATCCTTTTGGAGTTTTCCTTGACATGGATCCAACTCACTTGGCTCCTAGCATTCCATATGCCTTGAGATCGTTTGGATTCGACCTTTCATTACCCCTTTGAAAAGCTATATAAGGAACTCTTTGGTACATTGAAGGCATAAGAGAAAATTGAGAGCAAAGAAACTATAGTCCATTGTTGCCAAAACTTATGCTTGAGTCTTTATCCTTTTGTCCCTTGGAGAACTTTTTTGTTCTTCCCAAGCTTGCCTTTTGCTTGTGAGATTGCTATCGAGAGATGGAGGATTGAAGTGGTGGAGGCCCAAGTGGGGGATTCTGTTTCTCTGATTCACAAACATGCCTACAGAGGTTGTATCCATTGTAATCTCTGATTTTATATTAATCGAAATATCTTTTCCTATCCAATAATGTATGTTTGAATGAATCTTTCATCCATGGGTGATTTCAAATGCTTATATATTGTTGATTATATATGCTAGAATAGATCTAAAACCAATATATATAGTTTGCTTGTCTTGTTTACTTGTTGTTGAGGAAGTGATTTATCAATTCAATTTGAAGTTGGAAAGCTCAACGTGGATCTACTTCAGCCATCCAGAGTAAGGTACGAGGTCTGATCCTTTAGTGTTAGATATTTAATTTCTATTACATATTGGAAAGGATTGATTTTTGGAGTCAAGTTGTCTGTTGTGGTACCCCAAGCCATAGGAATTTCTCTCCGTAACAATGATCTAGACTTGATTTTGATCTAGTGATGATGTAGAATTGATGTTGATCCAGTGATGATCTAGACTTGATTTTGATTCAGTGGTGATCCAGTGCTGATGTATCTTTGATGATGATCTAGTGATGATCAAGGTTTGATGATGCTCCAAAGAAGAAGTCTTGTGCTGATCAATTGTGTCAAGAGAATAAAGTTCCTACTTAAGAGGGAGTACTAATTTATTTGTAACTTTGAAATGTATTCACTTGTATATGTTATATTGTACCCAGATGTTCTTATCATGAGAATCATTTGTATTTCATTGTACCCAAATGTTCCTATCAGGAAAGTCATTAATATGATAAAGTCATGTAAAGTCGAGGAAATAGTCCACAATTGAGTTAAGGTTAAGCCTCCTTGTTGATCAGAGGTAAAAGTCACAGCAGTTGAGGGGCACTAGGGTTATTAGACTCTCCTAGAGATGTCTGCCCTGGTAAGTAATTGTCAAGTCAGAAACTAGTATAAATAGAGAGTGAGACTCTCTATTTGTCACACAAACACTCACTCAACTGGGGCGCATGAGTGATAGATGATGTTCTCACACAATTAGAGAGAGATTAATTATTGGAGACCATATTTTATATCTTTGGGTTTTACTGCTCCCATTGGTGCTCATTCTATCTTTGAGGAAGTTGTGGGGTTTTTTCCATTATGGTTTCCATGAGGAAAATTCTTTGTGTCTCTGGTCTCTTGTGATTATTTTTGTGCATGTTATTCCCTCAGATAAGATCCTAAGATCATATTTATTAAATAATAAAAATATAACACTAACATTAGTTTTCATACTTTAGAAATCATTGTATGGCTTAAAATAATCCTGAATAGGTTGGTATGCAAAGATAAACTCATTTATGCTATCACAAAACTTTGCAAGATGTAAGTATGATAAAATGTGTACTTGTAGAAATATGATGGTAATTTTCTAATTATAGTTATTTATGTGGATGATTTATTAATTACATGAAGCACACTCGTTTCAATCAGCTTCATAAAAATTGCTTTACATGAGTGATCTAGGCCTACTGAGGCAATTTTTTGGCCTATAAATTACTCAGGATTTTGATGGGATGAAGATCATGCAATAAAATTATGCTTCATACCTGATAATTAATTTTAGTATGGAATATTGTAAGGCATAACCTTTCCCATTCGTCTCAAGAATCATTCTTGAGGAAAGAAATTCTACACTGTGTGATGGATTTCACTATTTATCGGTAGTTGATTGGTATCCTTCTGTACTTGACACATCCAAGGACTAATATTAGTTACGATGTGAATGTTATATCAAGGTACATGTAGAATCCTCATTAAATTCATTGGAGGGAATCCAAGAGGATTCTATAGTACATGCAGTGTACTAGATACTTTTCCATTCATTATGCTCCGGATTGCAATCTAGATTTTGTAGGATTCACATATTCAGATTGGGATGGAGATAACACAGATCAGAAGTCTACTTCTAGATATGTTATCATGTTTGGTAGTGGGACTATTTTCTAGTTAAGAAAAAATCAAGAAACCATTTCCCTATCTTCAGTAGAGGCAGAGTACCAGGGAGTGGTCAATGCATCCTTTCAGGAAGCTTGGATGCAAGGTATTCTAGCGGAGTTAGACATTGGTAGCACCACTTCTACTGTTAATTTTTTGGGAAATTAGAGTTTTATAAAGACATTGAAAGAATCAGTTAATAAATAATGAACAAAACACATCGATATCCACATTCTCTACATCAGAGACCTTGTGCATGACAAAAAAATTGTTCTGCAATATTACCCCACATATGAGCAAATTGTAGACATTTTTACCAAGACATTCACAGAGAATAAGTTATATTACCTCTGTTCAGTACTGAGGGTGATTTGCATCATGGTGAATACATATTATTTCTTCAATGTTCAGTTTGAGATGGGGTTTTCTTTCCTGCGAGGTTTTTCCTCTTTTGTTCACTTAGATTTTTTGAGCATTTTAGGATTAGTTTTTTTAAGGATGACCTATGTCCTTTGTTGTCGGGGCCCTATTTTCTAATCATCCACATGATATTAGATTAAGGGGGGGTGATGGAATCAATTTCCAACCACAAATAATTATTTGGACTATTTTTTCCTAATTTACCACTTATCCAATGTTTTGACTCAAACATGCGACTACATCACCAAACTGGATCTTTTTCTTCTATTGGGGAGCATAGGTAAGTCTCCTCCTTCAATATAGGAGAAAATATGGGTTGATATGCATGATATATGTACCCCAGTCAGTCAACTAGGAGTGGATTCACCTATGTTTCACTTACTAAAGTGCTAAAGGATATTTCCCCATGATTTATGCTTATTTCTGGTTTAAATGCAGTTAAGTGGAGTGTTAAAGGCCCCCTCACCTAAATAAAGTCGAAAAGATACCTTTGTTGGCATGCAATTGATTTTTACTTAGTTAAACTCATCCTAAATTTCCTCCGAGTTAGTTAGAATCAATTATGTTTGAATTAAGTGGTTAACTGATGTGTTGAGTGGTATTTAACTAACAAGTAAGCCACTGTCATGCACCCAATTCAAATTACATCTCTTGGATTCAAATTGCATGTCTATTCATGCCATTGTATTTCATTGTAATCTATTCTTCTAAATAATGATTAATAAATATATAATTGCAAGTCTTTTGCACTGTTTCTGGCATTTCATTTAGCAAATTGATATGTTTCATCTGTACTAACTTTGTCTTGGTTATAAATTTTTGCGCCTCAATTTTATGGGTAGTCTCTTATGTTGTTCAATAAATTCTATGATGTCCCATACAATGATCCTATGTGCACTTGTTTGTTAGTAATATCCCATGTTTTTTTCCTATTTGGTGCAACTCCTCCTTTATTTTTCTTCATCCATGTCTTTATTGATTGCAAGGGGAATAAAAAATGGTGATTTCATCTTCATTCCAATCCACTTTAGCTTGTTCCTTTGTAAATATTCCCTATAGATCCTTTCCCATAATAAAGCAACATCCATCCTATGTGGAGAGTGTGTATATATCTTCTTTAAATCCATTAAAATTATTTTCCACCTATCCCTTATGGGATCCTCCACATCCTCAAGGGTACTTTAAATAGTTGTGTTAAAATATTGAATGGCCTCTTGTTGCTTCTCGTCAAGAATAGGAATTATATCCTCATCAACTGGTAGAGCATCGTGATTTTGGATCACTATTCCAAGATAATATGCTCCTACTCTAACCCATAACACATTCACCCATTCCTTTAATTGGTAGAAGTGAACATCCCGTGCTGATTCTATTTCATGGTTCATTTAGGAACAAAGTTATCACAAGTAGAAATCACTAATGTATGGGTTAGGTGACCAGTCATAAGTATTAGATACAACCAATTTATGGAGGTAGAATTTGCACGGTTGGTCTTTTTCAAGGTTTTTTCTATCTAGAGAGGATTCGAAAAAATATTTTGGGTTGGGAAATTCCAATGGAAATTTTTTCTTTAACCTTTATAGCTGAAATGAACACCACTTCTCTCTAATACATATAGTATAAATTATGGAAGGGTTTCTCTAATGAAAAATTTCCTTATACAAATCGGTAGTTTTTTCTAGGGAAGTCTCTAATTTCAATAATTGTTGATCTTTTTCTACTAGCCTTTATTCAACTTTCTCCATTTTTTCATGTAACATGTGGTTCTATTGTTCCAAGAGTTTTTGCTGGTAGGGATGCTCCATATTTAAAATATGAATATTTTCATGGGTGATTGGTGTCTCTACAACCTTCCTACTCACCCTTATGGACATAGGGGAATGTGTTACAATATTTAGAGATGCAATTCTTCCTTAACCCTAGATAGTTATTATAATGCACATTCTAGATGAGAGTCCTCCTTGACTGGAGTTAATATTTCTATTTGATGTGTTGAATTTGAATGGTGTATTTCTTTTACAGAAATATAAGTTACCTCTTCTTCCACCTCATAATATTCTAGGTCTCCTAGTTTAACGGGTGATTTCCTAGAATCCTCTTCATCATATTCCTTCTGTTCATATTGTTTCTATTTCTCTTCCTTACTCTTTGATTTCCTTATTAATACATTTCCTCTTTCATTTGAACTCATAGGCCTTAGAAGATGACACTAGTTGTTTTTTAATAGAGAATTCCTTGAAATTATTTATTTTTACCAAGGTTTCAGTGATAATATCATTTTCATTTATCTCTAACTCAATCTTTCTTTTGCAACCCGATTAAGTGTTCGTCTTCTTCTCTTTGCTTAAAACCTTCCTTTCATTCTATCCTATAATAGGGGTTTAGATCGAACTTGGAGTTCCCCTCATTCTTTGTACATTGTGAGTACAAATATGTATGAATTTGTCCCATGAAAGATAAGGAATATGGGATAACAAATCCTTTTAGACAATTAGTTTAATTAAACCATGATGCATCAGAGAATCATCTTTCCCTTGCACCACCTTTCAGATCATCTCCCACTTATACTGCAGTAGGTAAAAATTAATGTTAGTATAGTTGTTTGGTTTTATGTGACCTCAATTTCTCAAATGGTCCAATGTTCTAAAGTGAAATGTGGGTACACAACTAAGTCTCCTAGTACATGTGATGTATTTCAAAATGATAGTTACGATTTGTATTGGCACCATTTCCCTCCTTACACCATTTTTAGCTTCTTCATATATCTATCCTTACGCAAATACAGTTTGAATTTTATTTCATGGAACATTGTCTATCATCCTTAAACCAATTTAACCCTTACAGAATAACTATGTAAGCCGATATATTTTATTCATTTATATGTATTCACAGTCCTTTCACCCGCATCACATATTGTTCCTCTTTGATGTGCTTAAGGTTTCTAGAAAATTTCAAGCCTACACTTTGGTCATAGTAGTTTAGACTAGTGATGAAATCCATCCACCCCACTATGTGGAGGATTGCTAATACCTATGATTTATCATATATTGGGGAAGGATCCAAAAACTCACTCTTTTTAAAAACCAGTGGTCATTTTACAAACGCAACTTAAATCATCTGAACATATGAACAAGCTGATGGACTGAGGAGAACTTACTTGTGTCTTGACTTAATTGATCACTTGCTTCCCTTGATTTATTTATGGTATTTATTCATATTCCTCTACTTCCATTACACTCTCTTTGTTCTTTTCTATTCTACATGTTCCAATTGAATGAAGGACAAAAAAATCAATCATACAACTATATTCATTTTTCCTTATCACTTCATTATTCTCCACTTTTGTGACTCATCTAAAGTCAAGATCATGGGGATATATGACACATATGTTTTAATTATGTTATTTCATGCATATATTCCCCCACCCCAAATTGTTGTTTCTAATTTTAATACACAATCATTATTTGTTATGGATAAATGACCCTCTTTTGAATTGTGGTCTGCCTATCCCTTTCTAAATGGGAGTTATCCTCAGCTTAGTTGTGGGAAAGTATGATTTATGTAGGTAGGATAGATTCTACCGATAAAAAAAAATGAGGCTTGTAATTACCTTTCGATGCTTAACATACCTTAGAGAGATGCTTTGGTGTGTTGATGTGATCGCAGATCGAGGATGTTACTTGTGTTGTTGAGGCTTGCTTGGTATGCAGTAGATTTTTAATTTTTTGTAGTTGACTTTTTTTCCATGTGGTTCTTAGGTTCAGCTTATGTTGAATTTTATTGGTTTTATCAATTAAATTTGCTACTTGCTTGCTTCAGTTGCTTGTTATCTCACTTGATATTTGTTGGATTACTTGCTTGATGACTGTTGGATGGGTCACTTGATGATTTATTGCTATATTTCTTGATATTTTAGTTGCTCGCTTGAGTTTCTTGTTGGATTGCTTGATAATTGTCGGTTGGATAACTCGATGATTGGTGGCTCACTTGAGTAAAAGAGATATGTAGTAATGTTTTTGTTTTCTTTTTTTTCTTATTATTTATTTGTATTCTCCTTTTTATCTCTTTTTTAATTTTTTCTTCTTTTGTTTTTTTTGTTATTTTTTTCTCTTGTTCCTTTTTTCTTTTCATTTTTTTCTTTCTTATTTTGGAATTGGAACTCTACCAAATTCGAGGAAAGCAATTTCCTCAATAAGCATGATATGTTTATTATACAAGTTTTGTGTGAACTCTTATTTAGAAATTGGTTTCTTGTACACCTTCAGTCTATGTCCATTGACCATCATTGGAAACTGACTATCATCTATTTTTCTGATATTGATTTCTCCATTATCATAGATGGTGTCATTTTGGTATGGTCCTAGCCACCTACCTATTATATTTCCTTTGAAATTCTTGATTGTGGAATCGTATAATAATGCCTAGTCTCCTTTGAATTTTTTGTCCTCATGTGTTTGTCATGCCATTGTTTCATGTGTTGTTGTATTATATCATTGTGTGACAAAGTTTGATGTCTCTATTCATCTACTTTATTTAACCTGAGAATCTGTTCATTTTTAATTTTTAATATTTCCATGGTTAGTTAAATTGTTGTTCTGACTATCTTGATATCAATCTCAATGCTTAACATAACTTGATTTCCATATACTAATTCATAAGGAGTAAATCCAGTGGTTGTATTCCATGTTCTATTGTAGGCCCAAGCTGCTTCATTGACTTCCAAATCTCATTTATGTAACTGAAGTGCCTTGGTTAAAATTTTATCTAACTCCCTATTTGTGACTTCGAACTTCCCGTTTGGTTGTGGGTGATAGCATAGGAAGACTGTCCATGTTTTATTTTGTTCCCTTTCAATAGATCTTCAATAAGATTGGATTAAAAATTTGTTCCTTGATCAGAGACAACTTCTCTGGGGACACCAAATCTTGTAAACATCTTCTTTGTGAGTAAATTTGCTACACTATTTTCATTGGATTTGGCAAGAGATTGAACTTATTCCTACTTGGTGAGGCAGTATGTAAATACTAGGATTTTGTTTTTGGTTGGAAGGTGAAATAATTGGTCCCACAAAGTTGAATCCCCACTTAGAAATGGTTCCAATGTTATTTAAGGCTGAAGAGTATTTTCATCTTTTGGTGTGGGAATACCGATCCTTTGGTAGTCATCACAACATGATACATACTCTTGAGAATATTTATGAAGTGTAGGGAAATAATATCCTACATGGAGTGTTTTATAGGATTATTTTTTATGCATACTAACCTCCACATGGTTCATTGTGAGTGGCATGAAGTATATCCTGACCTTCATCTTCTCTTACACATATTCTTAATATTTGATTTGTACCTCTCTTGAAACAGAACCCTTGAGTCCAATTGTAAGTTGCATTCTACCTGACTATTTGTAATCATAATGTTGTGGAAAATTTCTAGAGACCAAGTGTTGGAAGTGTCACCAAACCATAGTATTTCCACTGATATTGAAAATAGGTGCTCATCTGAGAAAGCATATTCTAACGATTCTTTGTCTTGTACATGGGTTAGTATTGATTGAAAATCTTCCACTACATTGTATTTTCCTAGTTTATCTAGAATTTTGAAATCAAATTCTTATAAAAGAAGCATCCATCTTATAACTATAGCATGAGTATGAGGATTTTTAATTCAATACCTTATTGTTGAAGGTTGGTGTTCACAAAAACAGGATAACATGTTATGTAGTGTCAGAAATTGTTGATGGCATGGAAAACAACTAGGAATTCTTTCTCAATGTTTTTTTAGTTGTGTTATTCTCTTGGAAATTTCTTGCTAATAAAATATATGGAATAAGGATTCTTCTCCTCTTCTTATCCTAAAACTACTCCAAATTGTTTAATGCTTGATAAAAATCTTTTCCATGTGGTGTGAAACCGTCCATATACACGCCCCCTCCTTCATTGATGAAGTATGTAAATTACTCAGAATAGCCCTGTGAAAGGTTGCAAGGAATTGCTAAGTCCGAATGGTAGTAATCTGTATGAAAATGTCTCCCATGGACAAGTAAATGTGGTCTTATCCTGATCAGAGAGGTGGATTTGAATATGATTGTATTCACTAAAATTGTTCAAAAATGAAAATAATTTTTTTGTAGCAAGAATATCTTTTACCTAATCGATGAATGGTAATGGAAAGTGGCATATTTGGTTTCCTTATTAAACTATATGTAATACACACATATTCTCCATGTCTCTCCTTTCTTGGGAACTACCACTAGAGGTGATACCCACTCACTATCATAGTGGGATATTTGAAACTTGCATCAAGCAAATTTTATAACTCTTGTTTGTGGCTGCTTGATTGGGACAATGTATTCTTTGATGTAGATATCATGTTTGCAAATATTAGGATGTATCCCTTTCAGATCTAAGTAGGTCCATGCAAACGTTATGTTATGATATGTAAGTACTTTAATCAATATTTTTTCTTGGTATAGATTCATATTGTGTTGATTTCCATGGTCTTTCCAAGAAGGATTCCCACTATATTTATTTTTGTGGGTTCTTGGATTTCCACATTCTATTAATATATTTAGATGGATCTCCAATCATCTCTTCCTGTTCACCTACTACAAAAATTTATTCAAGTACATCATTTTCAAGATAAACATTTTAAAGGAAATTAGATAAATAAGTTCCTTCATCCTCAACTTGAAGTGTTGAATCAATTTTTATGCTAAGGACTGGTTGCACTACTTGATCATCAATGTCACCATAATCATCTAACCAAATAGGATTCTCTATATCCATAGAGAGTTTGGCAGGAGGATATATAGTGATATTATTTTTGGATTTCCCACTTTTTATGGCCATGTCTTCACATCAAAAATCTATATAGGCATCTGATGTTGCAAGCCACAGTCTACCTAGGATGAGGGGATATCCACAATGTTTTTTTTTACCTCTATGATTATAAAGTCTACATGATATTCCAAATATTCAATTTTGATGACGATATCTTCAAGTATATCCTCTAGTTAGACAATGTATGTATCTTCTAGCTGTAACATAGTAGTTGTTGGCCTTATGAAGGTTTTCAATTTTAGGGCCAACATTGTATCTTTGTATATTTAGTCATTACATTGATTACAACTCCTAAATCAATGAGGTTGTGTAGGATAGGAATTTTTTTTATTCTTATATTGACTACAGGGATGCCTGCGTTTAGATACTTAAGGTTGATAGCCCTTCCTAGCACAAGGACATGGAGCTGGCCTACAACATTAGTGGTGGGAGGATCCCATTCCTTTTTCCTGGTCTCTTTATGTAGGTTTCTCTTATGAATTTCTTATAGATGTGAACATATTTGATATCTCACAATAAGAAAATATGTATTTTCAAGCGTATTAGTTCATTAAGAATATTATTTTTTTGTTTATACTTGAACCTTCTCTTTTACTACGTCAGGAAATGTAGGGTTTGGAGTAGTAGGTGTCGGTGATTTTTATTCATTTTTCTCTTCTTCGAGGTGGTCTACAATTACAGGTTGTTTATATTGAAGTATTTCTTATTCTATTCATGCAGGTGGTGGTGGGTTTAGTATTAATTTTCCTGATGTCAAGTTTAACTCATTTAAATCAAGTGTTTCGACAAACGTAAGTTGGGAACTAGATTACTTTATTGTTGTAAAATTGTTGGTTTGAACGATTGTTATTTGGGTTTGGAATTGGATGAGATGGAATTGTAGGTGGCCTTGGTGGCTATTGATTTTGCGGTGGTGAAGGGATTATGATATCTTGTTTTTGTTGAGGTCTCCAGTTCCAAGAAGATGGATTTACAAAATTTATTTGTGCTTGTTGGAAAGGTGGAGGGTATTGATGGTATGCCTGAGAAAAGTATGTTTGATGGTATGGGTTTTTGTTTTGTTTCCATTGATTTGGGCCTATTTTCATAGGACACGAAGGTTGTATTATTGGATTCCAATTAGGTGTTCGGTATGGATTTCAATGATTGAAGTAAGCATGATTATTGGCTAGGAATGGCATAGAGAAATTATTTTCATGTTGGTTGACAAAACAATGATGTTCGATAGGAAAAAATTATTTCGATGTTGGTTGACAAAACAATGTTGTTCTACAGGGTTTTATTATCCTCAATCTTGCGTAACTTCTCTACATGGAGGAAGTAAATGACATTTGTATGTAACATGATTTTCAATGCATAATCCACTAGCTTCAATCATATTTAATGAACATTGACCCTTGTCATGTTTATTCCTAAATTTTGTATAGAAAAAAACTAATGTTTGATTAATTTCATCTTGCTTTCTCTTGAGTTTTAATGCATCTAGTTTCATTTCCAATGACTAAATGATGTCGGTTTTCATGTCATCTAGGAAATTTCCTGTTGGGGTGCGTACCCTAATGGTCATTAAGGAAGGTATCTTCGTGAGCTAAAGGAGTTTGTAAGTGGAGTTATGACTCAAATTAGTCTTAGGGGTGTTGGGGCTAAGTCAAAACCCTCTTTTTGTAATTAACCCATGGTTTAGGACCAAGGTTTAGGGTTCGCGGTGCCCATGGTTTAAGTCCATGGTTTTGTAATAGTGCGACATATAAATAGGCTCTTTTGTAAATAAGAAAGGTTAGGTTTTTGGATGTAAAGAGAATAAAGGCGAAGCTAAGGCTATTTTGTAAGAAAAGGCTAAGTCCCAGCTGTGTGCATGGATGACCTCTGCAGCTGGGTGCGCAGAGGCCTGCTGCTGTGTGTGCGGCTTAAGAGACTTGAAGAGATCTGCAGCTAAGTGCGCAGATCAGAACTATGATTTTGAAGAAAGTTGAATAAAACACAGTTCTGTGGACGTAACCCCTACACTGGGGGTGAACCACGTTATATCTGGTGTTGTGGTTCTTTGTGTTATTATCTTTATGTTCTTGTATGCATTAATGATTAGATAAATCTGATAAGTAAGATCACTGCTAATAAATAGCTTCACTGTGAATTCCCAGTAATGGGTTAAGCAAGTCACTGTTTGTTTATTTATCTGCGAAGTTATATATATACATGAATGTCGGGGCTCTATGGTTATTGATTATAAGTTATTAAAGGATAAGGTACAGTAATACCCCTCTCTGCTTGTAGAAACCTGATTCTGCAGCATCCCATAGTTGTTTCGGGTGAGACTGCATCCTGTTTGCAGGTTGTTGCCGAAAGGGCCAACACTGTGGGTCTTTTGTTGGTGCGAAGCAAAAGGATCAAAACCCGGGTCTGCCCTATTTCCCAACAAATTGGTTCTGTTGCCGGTTGAACTCAGTATCTACTCAAGAGGGGTTTACATCGTACCTTGAGGGCTATGTTCTGGAGGCCCTCTATGAAGGAAATCGGTGATTGGCTTGATGAGACTTACCTGAAATTTGCTGAGCAAGAGAACACAAATCCGCGTCGTAGCGCAAGTGACTTTTTACAAAGGTATGTTTTTTGTGATGCTTATGAAATTTTCTTTGGTAGTATCCACATAGAGTTGCACCAGTGGTTATCCAGGTTAGCTGAGAGAAGAACGAACTTCCATGAGGGTTGGTTTTCTGTTTTGACTCCCGCAAGAGTTAATATATTGAAAAGCGTGAACAACAAGATCTCCCGAGCGGTTGATTTCTGGACCACGCGGACCCTTGAGGCCTTTGTGACAGAGTTCGCCATCGACATGAGCACTTCCTTTAGTGAAGCCGAGTGACCGTTCTTCCAAGGACCAAGGGGTAAGCTTTTGAATTTATTTAGTTTGAGAATTAAAATGCTATTGGCTGAAAAAGGAATCTTGCTATTTGAATCAGACTGTTAGATGTTGTATTACTAACATATGTTTGCAAGTGACAACACCCTCGCTGAGAAAAGTGGTTTGCTGTGAAGTGGAAAAAGGTACAAGTGAGATTTTGGATCCTATTCCTTAGGACAAGATACCGCGCCTTCCCCTATAAATCCCGAAGAGTCAGACCCTGAAGAAAACCCTTCGGTTGGAAACCCTCCGGTCACCCCGCCGCGCAACACCGTTATCCATGGCATTCCATCGCAGCCTGACAGTCAACCTAGCTCGAGTATCCCTATCACAGGCTAGTATACCCCACTAAACCCCCCCTGTCGACATCCTATCCCCCTCCCAACCCTCCCAGATCCACCATGGCCCACCTGGCTGATGATATTAAGCTCCCTATTTTCAAAGGATCTGGGTCAGAGGATCCAGAACAGTTTTTGTTCTTATGTGAAGCAGTGTGGAATGCTAGGAACATTACGGATCCAGCTGACAGAAGCACACAGCTCGTCACTTCTTTCAGCGACCGGGCCTTGACTTGGTTCATGAAATTCTCCAGTACTCAGAGCTCTACTTTAGATGAGATTAAGGCAACTATAATCAAAGAATTTAAGAAGCTCAAATCAGAATCATAGTGTATCATTGAACTGAAAGAGATTCAGCAGCGGCACGGTGAATCGGTGTGGGAATTTGACCAGAGATTCAAAGTTCTATTGGATCAATTCAGTTTCACCATTGGACCTACACAACACAAGGAATGGTTCATTACAACATTATTACCACATATCAGAACTCCACTCATGCAATAGAAGGTTGCTGACTAGCAAGACGCTCTGGAAATCGCAATGAAGCTGGAGACCACCCCTATCATAGATGATTCTTGTATTACTCAAATCTAAGCGCAGCTAGCAGCGATGGCCTTGGAGCTTCGCAATATGAAGAAAGCTAAAACTAGTCGAGAGGAGGTTTGGTGTACGCAATGTTAGACAGAAGGTCACGACAGGGACCAGTGTCCTATGGTCAGAACTTACCTAAATATGGGTGCGCCAAGCCAATTCAAACCTGGTGTTCTATATTGTGAGATCTGTCGGACCACTGGCCAACATCGCCCTGAAAACTACCATCTTCTCCAGAGATATGTACAAGTCCCCAAGAACCCCTACTGCAAGTTCTGTAAATCAGTAGGGAATAATGAAGAGGAGTGTCGTAGCTATGACCTCATGAGAGAGTGCACTTATTATGCCTACCGAGTGCAAAATGAACGGCAGAGTAAGGATGGCTACGGCTACCGGGGTGATGCCTTTGGAAGGGGTGCTTTTGGAGGTCGCGGCTGTGGTGGGTTGGCCGGAAGAGGTAGAGGCCAGGTCATGTGTTACAACTGTAACCAAGCTGGGCATCTGGCTTGGGACTGTCAGAATCCCACTACAACTTGTTGGTATTATCGCACAGTAGATCACGTGATTGAGCAGTGCCCCCAGCTGATAGCTAAGATTCAAGAAAACAACAGTGGCCCTACCCAGAATATCCAGATGATTTTCGTTGATCCCAGACCTGCCGCATCCATCAATGTTGTCACCCGGAGTGGAGCTACGATGCACATACAGAATACGCAGAAACAACCTACTGAGGCGTGCATTCGTAAGGCCTTTAAGAAATTCCCAACAATTGATACTGCAAAATACCAAGAGCCAGTCCAGGAGGCTCAGTGCAATATTGTTGACCCTATCACAGTAGCAGTACCTGCGCAGCAACCTCAGCAGGACTCGCAGCCGCAAGATGCTTCGACGGATAAAGTAAGTACACTCTCCTCCTTTTTACAGAGTTGTATGAAAATCTTGAGGAATCAGAATGCTTTAAAGGATTTGCAAAAAGTTCTTGCTTTCACAGACCCTTAGAGAAGAATTGATCAGGAGAAAACTGTTAATCGTGTCCGAAGAACTGGTAGGGAAATGAGATTGAATGTGCAGATAGGGGAGTATGATATGACTGATGTCATTTTGGATCTAGGATCAGAAGTTAATGTTCTCACCAAGCAAACCTGGGAAAAAATGGGAAAACCTACCCTAGCCTGGTCCCCTATACAATTGATGTTAGCTAATCAGCAAAGGATTGTGTCCCTAGGGAGACTCCTTAGTGTTCCAATAGATATTGATGGGGTCAGTACTCTGGCAGATTTTGAAGTTATTGAGATCATTGATGACAACAATCCTTATCCAGCTCTGTTGGGAATCGAGTGGGCTATGGCAAACGTTGCAATCATCAACCTTAAGAAGAGACAGACGACCTTCGAAGGAAATGGTCTGTGATTTATCATACCCCTAGACCCGTCCCAAGGAGAAAGATATACAGAACCACTCAGAGACGAAGACCAGGATGTTTTGGAGCACATTTATAATATCATAGTGCAGGAAGAAGATTATATTGATCCTATTGCTGAAGGTATTATGGATTGGCAGTGTGACAGCTCCTATATGACAGATTCAGATGGTGGTTTAGAGAACTGGCAGAACCGACTGTATGAGCTACATGGCCATAGATGCACCAGAATTACCAAGTCCCTCACATGTCTTAGTGCACAGACGAGAACCTTAACCGCTTCTGATGGTTCGACAGACCCATAGGAGTCCATTGTGCTAGTACCCATGCAGATGCTGGCGTCACAGAAAATGGAGAACCAAGATTCAGCATTAGGAGTGACCACAACTAGAAGATGGACTGCCCATAAGAAGTAACTTTATAGCTAGGAAGCTTGTCAGACATCCTTCCACCTAAGATTTATGGCTCAGGTCCAGAGGATGCGCAGCAAGTTCAATGGGCAGAGTAGGCTGCAGGACCACTTGGAGCATTATTATGGGGCACGGACACTTGTGCCTCGAATAGACTGGGCACTTAGGGTTAGTCATACCCACACACCTACGATAGAAACCCGGTATGTGGATATTATTCCTTGGCATGCTAATGTGTCTCGTGCAAAAGAAATAACCCAGGCCCGCCATCGCTGGCCAAAATGCTACGGGAACGAAGCTCACAGTTTGGTCGCAGAACTTGTCTATATATGCCGAAGGTAATTATCCTGACGAAGGTCATTATCATGACACAACTGTGGTACTGGTTGCGCCGCAGCATAAAAGCCGGTCGTTGGAACACTGCTGATTTGGCGGTGCCAGTACTTTAATTTCCTTAATTGCCTGTCCTACGGGTATCCGCCAAAATTTAGTACCGTGGGAGCAGGATCTCTGTCAGATTTGGCACCTTCAATGCACCTTTATGACCAATATGATCTATGGATTGCATAAGAAGACCCCCGGGCATCGGCATTTCACATTATGCAGTTTCACAATTGAACCTATGTCCGCTGATCAAGAACTTCATAACTTAGTGAGAGAATTTGAACAGACAGGTCTACAAAACATTGTCCACCCACCACTTGCACCTGCAGTGTGTGAGGAACCCCTACCAACACCAATTCCACCAATGAAAGCACAGTCTGCTAGGAAACAGTGTAAGCTTGAAGTTTGTTCTAAGCAGAACGAAGACTGACACAAGCACTCTGGGCAAACATCGCAGGATTCCGCAATGGATCCACCTGGTTCAGTAGAAATCCCAAGTGATGGGGAGGAGCATATTGCACCACGACTGCCACCATATGTCCTGCCTCTTCGACCAGGAGTTAAACCTCCTTGGCAGAGCAAGCAGTTCACAATAGGTACCCCTTCATTGCCACCGGGTGTGTAGTTGGTTGGGTCCATGACAGGGAAGATAGAATGACTTAAGTATTCCGACCATGATACAAGTGACCATAGCAAGTTTCGTAGTTCACACCAGAAACATATTTGCACTTTGTCAAGTACGTTGGTAGAAGTCAAACGATGGGCTGCCGGCTTGGATCACGCTGGTCTGCTGAAGATGCTTGATGCTCCCCACTTCGGTCGCGGCCCACAGGTGACCGTAGTGGTCAAACAGCTACTGGTGTTAGTTCATGATGGCCACTTATGGATAGGAGACAAGAAAATCCCTATCAATGGAGAGCTCATTCAAAGGATCACTAGTTTACCTAGAGCAGGGCCTAACCCGGCGACCGAATTCCCATCGAAGCATGAGGATACAAAGCTCGCATAGACCATGAAGGAAGATTTTGGCCTCACAAAGGGAAAACATGGGTATCACACTTCTGTGATTCGAGAAAACCATATCTGCTTTGCAGCAGAGCTCCTATCCTGCAAAGTCATGCGGAAGTGCAGGCCAACTAAAGTACCTGCCCCGGTTATCAGAATTTCTATGAACTGCGTCGAGGGTTACAGCTACAATTGGGCAGACTATATTGTGAAGGAATTCTTGGAAGATTCTCACGATGCGCAAGAGAAAGGTAGGCCCTTCCATTAGTCATGGTTACTTGTTCTTATCGCATTGGTTGGATGGCGAGAACCTCTTGAAACACAGTTCCTCGATGCTCCGGAAAGCACCTCCGGCGTAGCCCGGTATGCATCGCTATGGGTCTCCTAGGATAAAAAAAACACCAGCAGATGAAAAATTATGTGTTTTCTTTTTATATGATGGATATCCAGATTCATATGGAAAAAACCCTACGGCTCAGTCAAACATTATTCTCCCACTATCACGGTGCAGTCACCTTCAGTGCCGACATGCATCATACCTTCATCCAGGCTCGCGCAGATGAGCAGCATCAATGGTTCAAACTACCATATGTAGTCACTGAGGGTGATATCCGGGCAGTAGTTCAACACTGGCCGGTTGAATGGCTGAAAGATGTAGGAAAGCAACCTCACACTCCAGTCCCCATAGTTACCAATGTGGGCGTAGGGCCTAGCAACACAAAACATCAAGCCCCCCTTGAAGACAGCGAAGAACAAACTGAGTTGGAGCAAAATGATAGCATCCAGGGTGGAGGAGAGGAAACCGAAGAAGACGAAGGGCAGGACTCGGTCAAAACTACCCCAGACCCTAATAGGCAGGCTAAGCGCAAGATACCAGAAGTAGAGGAAGTGAACAAACCACAACCCCGAAAGAAAGAGAAGGCGTGGAAGGATAAGAACATCGACGACACTACCGGCTTGACAAGTGAGGAGCTTGATGAGGCTTTGTCAAAGTTCACCGAAGTTCTTACCAAGAAATGGTCCGAGTTCGCGGCTGCACACTTGCATGCCATCACTGGTGTCACACAACACATATCGGAGCTGAAGGCTTTAGCAGCACAATCGACGACCAGCACTGTCGCCAGCAGTACCCCGGTAAATGCGCAGCCCGACCTAAGGCAATGGCCAGCTCGAGAACACAAGGGCCAAGTATCCGCTGCTGTCGTTATCACAACTGATGTAGCGTCTCGCGCAACAATGACCATGACAGTAGGAATTGATTACACCAAAATGTCAATGGTAGAACTATATTTCTGCTAGTCCGCTATCGCAAAGGAAATTCAGGCCCGAGACCATTATTCCCAAATCCAGTTGGATGACACCAGGAAGCAAAAGGATGACCTCGCAGCACAACTGGAAGTAGAAAAATGGAAAAAGAGGGACGCAGAATGTAAGCGGATTACATTGGTCCGAGTGCTGGATGAGGCATGTCGGAGTCTCCCTGACTTCGATGTGCAGCAGGTGGAAGAACCAGAGCAAAGACTGGCTAGGTTGAAATACTATGCGCAACAGTCCCACAGTGAAATTGAGAAGCTCAAAGTAGATCATGAAACCCAGATCGCGGAGCTTCAACTCCGCATCTGTCCAGAAAGTCCACCTGAGGTCAAAGACCAATGCCACGCAGACATTCAAGTGTCCGTAGCAAAAATTTTAGATATTGTGGGCAGCGCATCAAAGCTGTTAGAAGACAGTGTGGAGACCTGGACTACCCTACAGGAACATCCAAGAATTGGGAAACTGCAAGAAACCATTCGACAGAAACAGGCAGAATTGGATGCAGTAAAAGCAGCAATTAAGATTCTACCACCCATGGAGAAAATGATCAAGGTAAAGCGCAACAACAAACTCCAGCAGGAAATTGAATTATGCAGAGCAAATGCAGGAGACGTGGAAAATGCTATGCAGCCACTTATCAGTGAAGCATTTGAGTTAAGCACTGCTGCGGACACCCAATTTAAAGTCCTGAAGGAATATGACGCATTTGCACAGCAAAGGGCTACCGAAACATCAGTCGAGGTACTGCAGGAGTTGGTGGAAAAGGAACAGGCCACTGACAGTATCATCCGTGGTCCCAAAAAGTAGTATGCTACCCTTGCTGATAAATTTCGTCTACTAGAAGAGCCACAGAGTGTCCCAGGACGGGACACTGGTGAGTCTTAGGGGTCTGTTGGCGCGTGTACCCTAACGGTCCTTAAGGAAGGTATCTTCGTGAGCTAAAGGAGTTTGTAAGCGGAGTTATGACTCAAATTATTCTTAGGGGTGTCGGGGCTAAGTCAAAACCCTATTTTTGTAATTAACCCATGGTTTAGGACCAAGGTTTAGGGTTCGCGGTGCCCATGGTTTAAGTCCATGGTTTTGTAATAGTGCGATATATAAATAGGCACTTTTGTAAATAAGAAAGGTTAGGTTTTTGGATGTAAAGAGAATAAAGGCGAAGCTAAGGCTACTTTGTAAGAAAAGGCTAAGTCCCAGCTGTGTGAGTGAACGACCTCTGCAGCTGTGTGCACAGAGGGTTTTGTAAGATATTAAGGGAAATCTGCTGCTGTGTGCGCAGAGGCCTGCTACTATGTGAACGGCTTAAGAGACTTGAAGAGATCTGCAGCTGAGTGCGCAGATCAGAATTATGATTTTGAAGAAAGTTGAATAAAACATAGTTCTGTGGACGTAACCCCTACACTGGGGGTGAACCACATTATATCTGGTGTTGTTGTTCTTTGTGTTATTATCTTTATGTTCTTCTTTGCATTAATGATTAGATAAATTTGATAAGTAAGATCACTGCTAATAAATAGCTTCGCTGTGAATTCCCAGTAACGGGTTAAGCAAGTCACTGTTTGTTTATTTATCTGCGAAGTTATATATATATATGCATGAATGTCGAGGCTTTTTGGTTATTGATTATAAGTTATTAAAGGCTAAGGTACAGTAATAACCCTCTCTACTTGCAGAAACCTGATTCTGCGGCATCCCATAGCTATTTCGGGTGAGACTGCATCCTGTTCGCAGGTTGTTGCCGAAAGGGCCAACACTGTGGGTCTTTTGTTGGTGCGAAGCAAAAGGATCAAAACCCGGGTCTGCCCTATTGCCCAACATTTCCTAAATCAAATTTGGTTAGCATTGGCAATGAAAATGATGGTCCTCCTACTGCTGGGATTATGCCTATTATTCCATCCTTCCATTTTCTAGATCTCGAATAGTTTTTGAATATTTTTAATATATGTTCAAAGGATTTTTGGAAGATATATCCATCCCTAAATAGGCTTAATATTTCCATGTATTCATCCTTGAATCCTCTAAGGAGTACCAATTTCAAAGACTCTTCATCTAGTGTACAATTAATGGATCTTTTATAATTGAAATGCAATCATTCTGCATAATATTTCAAAGATTCTTTCTCTCAGTCTTGCATATTAAAAATATCTTCTCTTGTATCTTTGGATTTGAAATAATTCCTATATTTGTCTAGAAAGTCTTGTTTCATTTTATTCCATGTAAAAATGAAGTTCCCTTCTAAGATCATGAACCATCTAAGTGCTAAATATTTTAGAGTTGAAGGAAAGAGTCTAATTTTTTGGGCATCTACGATGTAGCCAAAGGATCTACAAATGACTTAGAATTTGAACAAAAAGGTATGAAGATGCTCTAAGTTGAATCCATGAGAGTTAAAGATATTGGATATACTAATGTTTTTCATTCAAGCATCCTCTTGGGGTACGTTAATGGGAAAAATGAACAATTCCATGGGTTCTTCTTCTTCATTATCCATAGTGGTGTATGAATTAGAGCTAGAAAAGAAATTGTATCATTCTAGATTATAATTCGAATCAACTTCATCAAAGCTGGAGAAGAATTCAAAGTCAAATATTTTTGAGCTAGTCTCACTCATATGATGGTTAGGAAGAAAATGATCAAATGCATCCCTCCTTCATTGAGGAATTCGTGGTAAAAAATGTTTGGGTTTTAAATCCTTTTTTCGTTTGTAGATTTCTTTCCTTTTTTATTTAATATTTTATAAAAGTATTTATTTTATTCTCTTATAGTTTTGGAATTTCCCCGACAATGATGCCAAAAAGTGGTGGTCTACTGATATGCCATCATTTTAATAGAATTGCAGTTTAGGAGTCCTACTTTAATTATCGACTAGGGATCATACAAACGTAATAGGCACTCAACACTATATGTGCAACTATTGAGAGAATCCTATCTAAAATATATATCCTATGGAATTCAAAAACAACTTCTAAATTAAATGATCTAGTCTAGAAAAACATTTAGACTTATGATCTATGAAAGAATGGAAATCATATTTAATAGAAGCATCTACTAAAGGATGTGATTCATACAACTAATGTAAGATAGAAAAGTGGGAAACAATTAATCTAATAAAGCATGAAAGGTTGTTTTAATAAATTCTCCAAAAACTTAGTCTAAAACAATGGAAATTACTCTATGAAAGATGAAACATTCTAATCTACTAGAAATCACTACAGAAACTAATCTAGAACAAAGATGGAATGCATTATAACAAACAATTGACTAAACTTTTCTAATGCAAGGACATGTAAATCTTCTTAAACTAATCTTGCAGAATGCACCTACATGACTACAGACACTATATAAATGAAATACAAACACTGTTATGCGCATCTACATATGAAAACATGAAATTCCACAAATATAAGCTAAGTCATAAATCAAAGTGATGGTAAGATTTAAATGAGTTGAAATCATCTACTTAATCAAAAAACATAAATGATTTTAAACTAAATTAGGAATGAACACAAAACTCCTACTTAACACAATGAGGGGGTTTTAGAAATAACAACTATGATCCTATGAAGAAATATATCCTTGATGCTAAGAACAAGCATGCATAAGGAAAATAGAGAGAAGAATAATGAGACTGAATACAATAGAAGAATAGTAATTGACTATTCATCAAATGAATTGATGATTATTAAAATAGTAATACATACTTATAAAGTAAAATTGATTTGCTATAAGACAACTCATGGTAGATCATAAAGAAAACTTACTAATATATGATAAACCCCCATAGGTGACTAAAGAAATTTATAAATCTATCAAGGACCTCACGAATTGGATGAATCATGAGTGTGTTTTCATGAGTGATCGAAAAACATGATAACCATGGAATATGGAGAAAAAATCATGGATCATGGGTTGGAAAAAAATATAGAAGTTTCCTAGTTGACTAGCTTTACCTTATCCACTAAAAGGTAGAAATAAAACTTGATGAAGATAGAATCTATAGATAATAGGAAGGTATGGTTACTAAATATGTAATTCAATAAAGTAGGTAGGATCTAACTAGAATAAAGATAAAGGCACTCATGGGGTATATATGGTAGGTGTTGAACAAGTGGTGCAAGTGGATTCCAACTATCTAGGCTCTTGGATGTGAAATTAATAAAATAGTATTGACTATTGTTATCCTAAGTATGGAGTGGGTTTATAATAGTCCAACACCCCCCTTTAAGTGTGAATTTATGATTGAGTTATCTGAAATAATCATAAATATATATGCATATATAGGGCCCATGAACAAGGATATGGTCACCCTTTACAGTTATTCATGTCCAAAAAAGTGAGGAAAGAGGAAAAACCACATGGGGAAAACCCTCCCTAAAAAAAGCACAAGGAAAAAAATTGAACAACATGTCTTCAACATATCTCTTTCTTCACTTTAATGAGCTTAAAGAACTGCTTCTGGTAGAAGTGTTAGATGAAGAAGTTGTGAAATCTATGATCATGTGTTAGAGTATAGTATTTGCAAGAAAGAAGAGGAAAGAATCCTAGTAGCTCATGATTTGATGAAAGAGGATCATTATATGAATTATTCTTACTTATATCATACACTAATATGAAAAAAAAATATGAAAAGGAAAATATATATATGTATAATCCTTTCCAAAGAGTAGAAAAATCAACACAACAAGTAACCCAATCAGTTCCTTATATAAATCAAAATGGTGAGATGACCCATGTATCTTCTTTTCAATCTTCTCTAGCGCCTTCCCAATTCAAAAATCAAACTGAAATGAAACTAAAATATCAAAAACATTACCATATGGAATAGAAAATACTAAAGGTCTAGTGTCTCCATGAGGATATAGGGCTAGAATAGGAAAAGTTAGAGCAACTAGGGAAAATTGACGTGTAAAAATATGAATGATGGATAGACTTGAGATATGAACCACAAGTGCTTAGAAAGGAAAAAACATGTGTAATATAGGTCCAATGATGAATATGGTCATGGGTAACTAACCGGTGAAAAATAAACAAGACTTGAAACCATTTGATATAACACTGCATCGAAAACCAATAAGGAATCAACTAGTGAACTTGGGGTTTGTATAGCCTTAGGGGTATTCAAAGTTATGGAAGATGGTATGGATGATGCCATAAAATGAATATCATCCTGAAAGTATGATTTCAAATCATAATTATTATCATATGAATGAAGTGAGGAAGAGATGATCAAAGATAATTCAATATCTAGTGAAAAATCACAAGTTTTGGGGGATGGATCTAGTAGACTGAAGGTGGTCTATTCAAGAAATAAAATGAGATTTATGGTTTTGATATATAATAAAATGAACCTATATTAAAAATATGAGGAAAGGATTTAACTCTAGAAATTGAGGCATAGTTCATATTACCTTGGAACTATGCACTATGCAAGTGTCCTAAGGATTCAATAGGCGTCTCTAGCTCATCTGGAACTTCGATGTTATGCTTCTGAAGTAACTGAGACATTGTAGCCGATTTTTTAACCTAGCTACATGAAAAATCACTCTCCTTTCGTCAAAGGGATAGAATTGTAGAGTTCAAGGGAAAAGAATGAGTTGCAAATCATATATTAGTAATGCAATAAACAATAATAAAAAAATAGTAAACTGAATAAACAAAAACGTGACAAGTATACCTTCTATTTTCTTGAAAGTGGGCCACCATGCCCCAAACTTGGATATGGGATTCCTCTGCATAGGCTGGTTGGTATGGAGGATGCCTCAATGTAAAGGATGGGAGATCATGGGGCTATGGAATGTTTGGCAAAATGATGTGAGTATTATGAGAGGAATGATTCTCACCGTACTCACGAAAAATAGAAAAATGGAAGAAGGAATAAGTGAATCTTGTGATGGAGACCTCCACACTAATCTATAGTTGTTCTTGTCCTTTTATCTCTTTTAGGGTTTTGGAACCTATTTAGGGTTTTAATCTCTTTTGGGGGTTTTTAGTCCCTTTGTGGGATTTTTAGCTCTTTTGTGAGATTTTTAGCCCTTTTTGAGGGAGAATAAGGTTAAGCCATAGTTGTGGAGGTAAAAAATGAGGGAAAAAGTGTAGGAAAAATATGTATATATGTGGTTTAGACCATATTCAAGAAATTTTTTGCATTAACATATTGCCCCCTAATATGTGTGGGCGGGATCTCATCGTATGGATGGTAGACATCATAGGATCATTGGGATAGTGGAGAGACATGTGAAGAAGAGATGCTTCCTCATTTAAGACACAGTGGATTTTGGTTTTTGTATTAATATTGGTTCCCAACAATGGGTGAGATATAAAAAATATGTGAGATGTAGATGGATGATGCAGGCATACCCATGCTCGCAACAATGTCAAAAGAATAAATAATGGGATGAAGGCTAAAAACTATGGGAGTCGATCAATACATATAAAACTGATGTTACATAATGGTGGCCTCAATGAGAGGTTGAATACATTGATGATATGAAGAATTAATAGATAGGACCCATACTAATTGCATGGAACAAAATATCTTCACAACTGATGTTTTGATGGATCTATAAGTTTACATAACTATAGGGACTCACTGACGAAGAGTCATTTTCTCTATGGTATAATATGCCGCATCAATCATGAAGCTATACAAAAGCACTACTCTAGGGGCTTCTAAACACTGTTTTGAACACAACCCAAAAATCAAAAGGGACATGAACCTTTCTGGGTCCCTTAATAGACTAACCAATGTACTAGAGTTAGGATAAAACCATGGTCTTGGACCAAATAATCCATAGACCAATACCCTGTATGAATCTCAATGGTGCGATGATGTAGCTAAATTCAAGCATGCGAGATACAACCATCCAGAAAGGCACTAATGACTCCTCTCAATTCGTCCAAGGAACTCAGCAAGGAGGTTAATCAAACTAGGATATAGGGACCTCTAGGTCTATCCTACAAAATAGATGTGTTGTCGTTGATAGAGGGAGACCTGCAATTGACCAAGGCATTAATGTTTCCTTCATCAGATGCATGAGGAGGATAACAAAAGATGTAGGAAAATATGAGGACTGACACAATGAATGGGGGAACATGGGCAAGGGAGCATGGGAGACTAAAACTTCCTTTGTTCAGAGTAATGATGGTACGGCTGAACTGGAAGCAAATGAAACTGACTCATGGGAGAGGGATCATAGCTATGATACAAGAATGTAACTGCAGATGGGAAATACTGAAGGAGGTAACTAGACTAATGATATCTAGGGGATCCAAGGAAGACTCATAAAAAAATAATATGAAAAAAGGTGACCCAATGGGGGAAATCTTCCAAACTGTAACATATGGGGTGGGGCATAAAGACACCGTTATGACGTGATCTCATGGATTTTAGCAAGCTTGAGAAAGTAAATGCTTGATGGTGTTTTCATGTTTAGGGAGTCTGAAAACATGAAGAATATTCCAATGTGTTCTATTTTTCATATGAGGTCTCTTGAGTGCAAAAAGGGATAAAATTGTGCACAGGAGAGATCTACCAACCCTTGGGGAAGGAAGACTTCTTTTCCATTGGTAATCCAATCAGGAAAGAAAATGTTAAACCTATAATGACTGGATGGTCATTCAAATACTTTTATGAGCATGAAGGAAACCAAGTTTTCTTGACAATATTTTATTGATGAGAAGGCTAGAAAAGAGCTTAGACAACCCATGATGAGATTTTTCCTAAAGTTTGATCACAATTCCCAAGAAAGCATAAAAGGATGCAAAGTGAAATATTCCTAGCCTAAGTGTGCCAAGGTGGTCCTTTTCGTATGTTAGAATACATAGTCCAAAAAAGGAGAGAAATGAGGATACATAGATTCCTTTTCAAATAATTTAATGAGCATGAAAGGAAGCAAGCATACTCAACAATATTTTCATTCTTTTAAGAGTCAGAAAAGATCTTAAGAAAAACTCTATAATGGTCAATCAAGCAAGGGTGAAGAGTTCAATATATGAAATGAGGTTATGTTTTGGACATGGTTGATGGGAATAATTATAGAACACTGGTGGGGCACCCTTGCGAGATGATGGATGGTAGTAAAACATGGCCAAATATGTAGTATGGATGGAGCGAGTGGCTTCTGAACATGCGAATATGTATAAGGGAGATTCGTTTGATGACACACAAATTGAGGTGACTTCTAGGAAATGGCCTAGAAAATCATAGTGAGAGCACAAGAAAAGGGTCTCGCCATAAGAAAGAGGGTGGAAAAGAAATCTCGATGGTGTGAATGGTTTCTCACACAGAATCTGGATGACTCTGAATAGCAGCTAGTGATGTTGCCCCTAGTGTCATGATGGACAGGTGAAAAGTAGACCAAATGGAGGCCTATGGGTACAAATCTATCTCAACATACAAGGTGTGACTTGCATTGTGGAACAGAAATAGACATGATTCTGGAAAATTTATTGAAGAATCAGTAGGGAGGTAGGTAGTCTAGAAGATTGTTTCTCAACCCGAAATATATTTTCACAATGGTGGAATCTTCTAATCCTTGTAGAGGATGATCCATATGTGGGCATGGAATACAGGGGAGATATGGAGAGGCCTAGACCTCCAAGGTAGGTCTTGGTACCTGATGGTATGATAGAATGGTGGTAGCTACATGGTACATGCGACATACTATGTGCATGTGCAGACGTGAGACCACACCCTCCTATGGGATACTAGTGGCATAGGGGCAAGGATTATATCTACCTGGTCACGTGCAAATGACGTGATGAAGTTCTATAATGGACACTATACAAATATTTGTGGAGAAACTACTAGAATGGTTCAGCAACTCATGGTAATAACAATGTAAAACAAAAAATAAAAACTATGCCCCAAGTGCTGCACGGTGAGCGACTCAAGCATAGGTCCTCTAATGAAGGAAATTGGCCTTTCCTTGGAAACTTTGTAGTTGGCGCAAAGTACGCAGGGGAGGAATCTGGCATTCAATGAGAAAAATTGAATCCACATCATGGGATAAGTGAAATGGGGTAAAATTGGTGGTGGTTTTGACAATCTATTCATTATCATGAAAGTGGTGTCTAGATAGATCAGGTGGATCTTCCATGGGAGAAGATGGGAAATTACTACTGTAGGTAGAGATAATGTAAATGGTTGTGGTGTTTGAGAAGCAAATCTAAGGGTGAATCTCCTCAATGATACTGATATTGGACTCACGAGAGTGTTTTTGATGATCATGAAGGATAGACTAATACTCAACCAAGTCCAAGCAATGGTGAGAATAATGGCCATAAAATCTGCAAATTATGCATGTATGGTTTGTCCTCAAATACTTGTTCTTGACTGTTGGCGAAATGGACATGGTGACTATTGGAAGGCCTTCACTTGTGTCCATAGAATATATATGCATGTGTAGGATAGGTATCTCTGGGAAGTTCTGGGTTGCATGTCTATGGACATCACACAAAGTGCAAGGTGGGGTTGGACGAGGCTTGGTGGCTGCTTTGGTGGTTTTCCCCCAAGCCTTCTTTGGAGTACACAAGGATGGAGTAGGAATGGAAGGTGATATCGGTGGGAAAATAAGAGGGATTCAAGTAATGTCAATAGGCTAGATGGGGTTCAACATAAAATAGGGAATCAGAGGCGGGCTAGGTTGTTCAAGGTACCACACATGAATCCCCAATGTATAATTTGGTAAATTTAAAGTATCCATTATAAGATTAATCATGAGGTCAGATGGTGGGAAAAGGAAGGGGATTGTATGAATTAAGAATGATCCCCAATAATTCCCTGGTGATTGAATTTGAGGTTGTGGCTATGGTTTTGGTGTGGACGGAATGATGCTGGATGAAAGAGTGCACAAATCCATTGTTTCATTTGACTCTTTTGGAGGAGGTAAAGATGGGAAGGAAGCCATCATAAATGTGTGGACAAAAAATCATGGCCCTACGAACAAATAGGAAGGGATGTCTATGTTGTTGATGGCAGTATCAATGGTAGGGATGACATGGTCTGGTGTGGTCAGCCCCTATGGATCATATTAAGTTAATTGGTCCACCGTCATGATCTTACCATCATGAGGGAACAACATAAGATGAAAAATGGTAGATTCCATGGATCTCATGGAATACATGTAACTACATCCGAGAAGGAGGTTATAATCGAGCTGAGTGTTAACAAACTTTATTTCAATTAAAACTATTTTACCGACTAATGATATAGGGACATTTGAAAGAAATCCCTAGGATTTGGTGGAGTGACCATCATAGGTACAAAGGGAAGTGGTGTACGATTGGAGGGTAGGGGACCCAATTTTCTTCCATATAAAAGTCGACATGACATAGGTGGATTCCCCTTCATCGATGATACAATGACGTATGAAAAAATTCTGAATTGAGACCAAAATTTGGAAGGCAATGGTCGATGGAATTCTCTTTGATCCAAATCGAATGTGATCAATCTGGAATCGGAAGGATCCATGGAGTCTAGTGTAGATAACAACCCTTTCCAATACGATGGGAATGTTCTGAGCATGTCAAGAACATACATGGCTATAGGTAACTAGGAGAAGTCCTCAATGATTCTATAATTCAAGGAACATTTTGCGGTAGCATTGTTGGAGATACGTCGCATGGGAACCCGTGGACCTCTAGCTATCCCATAAATAGGGGTGTAGGTAGGTGGAGGGGCATGTTGGGAGTGTTGTAGGTGGATGTCATTAATGGGTTAGTGGTTTCCATGGTGGAACCATACTGGTTACATCTATTCTGGAGGTTCACCTCTTCAGTTGATAGTGTCATCAGGTGATGGATACCAGTCTCTATAGGTGGGGGCACATCAGGTGCTGCAGGAGCAGGTGGGGGCAAAGGTGCTATTGAAACCAATCCTTGAAGTGGTAACCAGTTTTTGAGCACCATAGGTGGGGCCCTAGTTGTGTTTTGTTGGAATGAGCTTGTTCTACTACATTAGTGTCTTGGTGAGATTTATTTTGGAGAAACTATTTGATGCAGTCCATATGAAGGAATTCATGAGTGTAGTGACCATAGACGTTGCATAATTTGCATGGATGATTAGTCCATAACTAAGTGTTTCATCTCAGTCGATTAGGTTGTTCGGTGTTTTGCACTAATGTGTTAGCGTCGTTGTTGTTAGAAGTATTAGGTTGTTGGCCTCCTCCTTGTTGTTGGTTTTTACCTCAATTCCTTGCTTGGTTTTTCTTAGCATGCCCTTGTTGGTTGTTGGGGGTAGGTTGGTTGGGAAGATCCTGCTGACTAAAATATTATCCCATGGAAGTTGAGGGAGATGGGAAGGGGCTGGAGCGGCTTGCATAGGGGGTGCATAATAGCTTGATGGAGTAGGAGGGGATACAAATCCAGTAATTGATCCTGAATATGATTGTGCTGGCCAATTCAACACATCGGTGTGATGATTTGGTGTGGGTTCTGCATAGGAGGTTGTGGCTCTAGAATGAGCCAACATCTATGAGTAATCACGTATCTGGTTTGCTTTTGCAACACTAGGGGTGTTTCTTGGGTGCGGTGGCATAATAGGGGGTGCCTCATAATACTGAGGGTGTTTGGAGACAGAACCAATGAGACCATCTGCATCATGGTATGCCCCCAGTGCATTGTGATCAGAGGATCTAGCATGAGGAGCACCTGGTATGATGGTGTGTAGGTATCCATGCCAAGCGTAGATTAAATCAAATTGTTGGAATTTAAGATTCCCTCTTCCTCAACTTGGGGATGTTATGAGGTGAATTCCTTGTGTATGGGTAGTAGCAAGGTAGTTAAGAACCAATAGAGGAATATCTTGTGATCAAGCTAGATCTCGGATAGGCTATGTCATCGACACCACTCGTTGATGTGGTCGGTGAAATGTGTAGTATTGTTTTGACAAAAAGATAAAAATATTTCCATGCCTTCACTATATTGGATAGGAAGTTGGAAGTACTAAAGGAACACGAATGCCAAAGAATTGAAATCAGGGTAAGAGGCTTGAGGTATTTTGATATACCACTTTTTTGCAGCAATAGTGAGTGTGTGTTGGAATAATATTAGTTTTCATTAAGTCATATACATTGTTGTTTGATGGGAACCATAAATGAAATGACATAATATGTTTTTGCGGGCACTCACCTACCTTTCCTTCAAAATTTGGGATGTTTGGAGCAAGTTTGGTCAGCATGGGAGGCCAATGGGGTTGATGACTGATTGGGTCATTGGTTAACAGAGCCAAATATGACAAGTTAAGGTGATCCATGAATGGTAGGTTAGACATAAGGTTGGCTTGAGGGGAATTGGAAATGACATCCTACATTGCAAGAGTATGGTGTCCCTGCATGGTTGGGTGCACATGAGGTTGAATTCCCATAGTGGAGATAGTCAGGATAATCATGGAGGGACACTTCCCCTAGGAACATACGGTGGTACATTTGGAATCGTAGGAGCTATTGTAGGGCCACCACTGATGGGTGGTGTACCTACCACAACATGCGCAGTGGTGTTGGGACCACTAATAGGGATGTTGGTGATGATGTGAGGCAGAGACATGGGTACGCTATCAAGTGTCCCTCCAAAGAAGGGATCGATATTTTCACCAGCCATGGGGCTAGACGGTGTAGTGAATAGATTTGGCTCGGATTGAAAGGAATCTAAGCTGGAATTACATGTCGTGTGTCCTTTTGAAGGTGAGGAGGGTGACGGATGAGGGCCTCCATAGTGATGCTCTAAAGACCCAAACTAAGGGGGCTTCCCCCTAAGTCGTGAGGAAGAATGTTGTGGATCAATGATGGCTTATGGTAGTAACTAGTAATGAATATTTGGACCCCAGTTTAAATCATCTTCCTATTGGTTCACAGGTAGTCACTCAACCACCAAGACTGCCAGAAGACAACCCTTTGATTTTTCCTCACAAGGGTGTATTTAGTCAATCGAAAGGGTTCATTTACCATTTTTCTAAGCAATTCCTCTCTTTGGCCATCTAATTTGGGGTTCCTATGGTACTCCTCACAATTAGTTTTAGGGAAAATCCCAAGCACTTCCTACTATTGTTGTGGTTAAGACTTATTTCCCAGACTAAAACATTATTAAGTAAATTGGTTACTTTTATGGTTTTGCTCAGGGTCTTAACCGATTTTTCTTGGATTTTTTGGTGTGAGTATGTGCACTTGTGTATGGATTTGTTAGTTTTAATTTCAATTATGCAATAAGAAAATAAAACTGGTTTCCCTACAAGAAACAAGCTAAGGGATTCTACCAAAGCAGGGTTGAAAGGTAAAAATAAATCAAATCAAAGTGCAAGACAAATTGTAATAATGGGTGACTGGATGTAATTTTTTCTGAACTAGTAGCATGAATACCCCAAATTTGTATCCTTCATATCCAAGAGGGAGTGTTGGGATATCATCAAAGTGGAAACAAGTCAACCCATAGATCCATAGGTCAAACCCCAAATGCCTAGTGCTCAACAAGGACGATGTGAATGCCATGAAAAACCAAACAATTTCCACTCCCTGTGGATTCCAAGGTCACTTGTTTTTAATGGAAGAGAACAATAAAAAAAATGGATTCCTATTACTAAGCTTACTCAACCCCCTGTCGTGTCTTAAAAGACCTTGGACGGTGATGACTGAGTAGAGGAGGAGGGGATAAATAAGAGTGTTAATTCCAATATCTTTTAATAATGAAATACAGAGTTTTAAACTGCAGAAACTAGCTTAGAAAAAGAATGATTGCATGTAATAGTCAAACAGTGGAAAATGGGTCATTCAAACTGGAAAAAATAAACAATTGGGATTAGAAATGGAGAATTCTCTTCTAACTACTATATAGAGGTGACTGGGTCACACAAACAATCCAAAAAGAGGCAGTTGGATCAATTCTAACTACAAAAAAACTACGACTTTCCTCTGGGGGGAATTTGCGCTTTAAGGGGGTAAAGTTGCAATGTAGGTCACGGGTTTCAGCCTGAAAGGAATGACACCAACCAAAACAAGAAAAAACTAAAAAAATAGGTCAGCAAGGCCAATAGGGGTAGGCACTCATGCCATGCATACTCAGATCGAGTTCGTAAGGGTCCGATCAGTGACAATTGAGCCTCAAAATAAAACAAAAACCTACAAAACAAGAGGATAAAAAAAGGATTGAGCCAATGTGGTTGCCAAAACTGTAGCCGGGTTTTCACCCTAGCTAGATGCAAAATCACCTCCCTTCTGTCAAAGGGACAAAAGGGTAGAGTTCAATGGAAAAGATCGAGATGGAAATAAAATATTAGTAATGAAATAAACAATACTAATAAATACTAAACTAAATAAACAAAAACATGACAAGTATACCTTCTCTTTTCTTGAAGTGTGCCATCGTGCGCCAAAATTGGATATGGGATGCCTCTCCATAGGGTTGTTAGCACAGAGGATTCCTCAACGTACATGATGGGAGATGGTGGGGCCATGGAATGTTTGGAAAAATGATGTGAGTATTATGAGAGGAACGATTCTCACCTTACTCATGAAAAAATAGAAAAATGGAAGGAGGAATAAGTTAATCTTTTGATGGATACCTCCACATTATTTTATAGTTTTCTTGTCCTTTTCTCTCTTTTAGGGTTTTGGACCCTATTTTGTGTTTTAAGCTCTTTTTGCAGGTTTTAGCCCATTTGTGGGATTTTTATCCCTTTTCTGATCTTTTAGCCCTTTTTGAGAGAGAATAAGGTTAAACCATAGATGTGGAGGTCAAAAATGAGGGAAAAAGGGTAGGAAAAAGATGTATCTATGTGGTTTAGGCCATTTAGATCTAGTTGAACAATTTTTTGTGTTAACAGACATGATGTCCAAATTATTCTTGAAACATTTTTTCTTAGTATTGTTCGGGTACACAGGGTACTCCCAAAAGACCGAACACCTTCAGCTACCACTTCACACAAATAGATCGCATATCAACACACTGATTTTTGTCACGTGGTTAAAACCCTCAACAAGGAAACAGTCCATGGCCCCAACCAAATAGCTACTTGGAGAAATTTATTATGAAAAAGAAAGAAAGTTACATGAGCTTCTCATAATCGATCAACTAGCCAAGGACCCTCTAAGCTCTTTAAATAGAGATCATAGACCAATTGGGTGTTAATAAACTATTGGGATTAGGGCAGACCCAGGTTCTATACTTTTCTATTCGCACCGACAAAAGACCCACAGTGTTGGCCCTTTCATCAACAACCTGTGAACAGGTTGCAGTCTCACCTGAAACAACTATAGGGTGCTGCAGAATCAGGTTTATGCAAGCAAGAGAGGTATATTACTGTATGTTTAGCCTTTAACAAATAATAATCATTCAATACAGAGCTTCAACATTCACTTATATAGCTTCGCGGCTAGATAAACACACAGTTTCTTGCTCAACCCTTAAATGGGAATTCACAGCGAAGTTAATATATAGTACTTATCTTAATTTATGAATTGTCTACTTATCAATGCATAAAAGAACATAATAGAAACAACACAAAAGAACCACAACACAAGATATAACATGGTTCACCCCCATTGTAGGGGCTACGTCCACAGAATTGTGTTTTATTCAACTCTTTACAAAAACCACAGTTTTGATCTACGCACTTAGTTGCAGATCTCTGTGCACACATCTGCAAATCTTCTTAATCACCAAAAACCCTCTGCGCACACAGCTACATAGGTTGTCCATGCACACAGCTGGGACTTAACCTTTCTTACAAAACTAGGCCTTAGCTTCACATCAAATCCTTTTACATCAAGATCCTAACCCGACTCTTTTACAAAAGTGCCTATTTATACAAGTGCACTTATTACAAAACCATGGGCTTAAACCATGGGCACCCCAAAACCCTAAACCTTGGACTTAAACCATGGGTTAATTACAAAAAGAGGGCTTTGACTCAACCCCAACACCCCTAAGACTATTTTGAGTCACAACTCTGCTTACAAGCTTCCACAAAAATGACAGAGTTACCAAAATTAAGGACCGTTAAGGTGCATGCCCCAACAGGCCCCTAAGACTCACCAGTGTCCCATCCCAGGACACTCTACTGCTTTTTTGGTTGAGGAATCTTGTTGGCAAAGATAGTAAACTACTTGTTGTGGCTGCATCTCTGTAACTATCATATTTGAATCTCCTTCCCTCTTTCTCCCTTATACGCCTGTCATCATCATCATCCCTTTTGCTACTACTACCACGGCCGCGACTTGCTTGATCCTTCATCCTTTCATCCTTAGTAGAATACCTATGTTCCTTACAATCATCTCTCATGCTATTGTCTTCCTTCTCCATATTTATGATGGTCATGGGAGTCATTGGGCCTTCTAAATCTATCAGCGACCCCATCCCTTGAACTACCTCCCATTCATGTTCTATCGAACATTTGACCATCCACAACTTTGGGTCCTTAATAGGTGGTACCCCTGGGATTTGCATGTCACTGTACTCTTGCATAGGACAAACAACTACCTCCCTTCTACTGAGTGAGGAGGATACATCTCGGGATCCTCCGAAGTCTTTCCTGAGGGCTTGTGCCTTTCTTCGTTCCACTTAGAGCGAACTTCTACCCTAAATTTCTTTCTAGTTGATCGTTTCTGCATTGGTTTCTTCAGCGCTGGGGACGTCTCCTCACAGGGTGGATTTCTCATAAGGTTCTGTAGACCTCTCTCCCTAAACTCTCGTAACAATTCTTGAACTTCGCGATCATTCAACATGGTGCTAACTGTAAACTCAAAGAAATGCGTAATGCAGGAGTCGCAGGCTTGTGTGGCTTCTTATAGAATCTCGCGACAAAATATGTCATCATGGTGCATTAATGACACCAAATCTGATGGAGCGGCGGTAAATCCTATCCACACGGTGCTAGATTTTCCCAAGATCTCATCATTATAGGAAGTTAAGGTAGTTCACGTGTCGACGCCACCAAGTCTAGTTTGTCCCATCAGTCACATTTTAGGCTACGACACACCTTTCTTCTTTGACATAACCACTAACTTTAGGTTCGCCACAATGAGTGCCTTCGACACAATATTGACCTTCGACCCATCTTGACCCAAGCGGAAACCAAAATTCAACCTTCGAGCGTTGACAGTCTTCAACACTTCGTAGCTTTGAGAACAACTTCATTATAGTCTAGTACCCAATTTCAACTATTCTTGGTACTTAGACTCTTTGTCTTGCTTTTACTTCTGATTAGGGGGGTCTCGGATTGTCCCTGTACTTCTTTAATCTACTTCCATTCACCATGGAAGGTAAAATTTCTCCATTCAATTTAGCTAACTAGACTGCGCCACCATCGGTAACTTTCTGCACTATGTATGGTACTTTCCAATGTGTCTTGAACTTACCTGAGAATTTCATGAATTTACTGTCATATAGGAGCACAAGATCACCATTCTGGAACTGCTTCTTCTTAATGTGTCTATCATACCATGATTTTTCTCTAGCTTTCTGTACTTGCTACTGGAACCCTGCAATGAATCTGTCTTCTTCAAGTTCTAGTATCTTTGCTAGCCTTTCTTTCATTATAGCTGGGTCATCCATCTCTGTGAAAGTAGATATTCTGAGGCAAGGAACAATGTACTCCATGGGCATGACTGCTTCTTGTCCATAAACCAACCTAAAAGGTGTATGGCCTGTCAACTTCTTACAAATGGTTCTATAAGCCCATAGTACTACTGGAATTCAAAGATCCCAATCATTTCTGTTAACATTGCAAACCTTTGTCAGAGCGTGTTCAAGGATCTTGTTAAAGGCTTCGACAGTTCCATTTGCTTGAGGATGATAGGAAATACTCTTCTAATGATATACTTGAAATTATTCAGTCAATACTTCAATAGTCTTATTTAGGAAATGTGATCCTTGATCACTCATAAGAATTCTAGGACACCCAAATCTTGAGAAGATGTTATTGAAGATGAACTTTGTAGCTGTAGCAGCGCTATAGCTCTTGACTGGTTGAGCTTCGACCTAATGAGTAAGGTAGTCAGTTGCAATAATAATGTATCTTGCTCTGGATTTCTTCATAGGGGGATTGATAGGTCCAACAAAATCAATAGCACACTTTTCAAATGCTTGTAAAGTTACCCATGGAACCAGAGGCATCTCATCCCTCCTAGATGGTTTGCCTGCCTTTTGACAGATGTTACAGCTATGACAATACTCTCTTGCATCCTTATGGATTGTGGGCCACCATAGTCCAGTTGTCAAAATCTTCTGTGTTGTAGCTTTTCCCGCATAATGACCTCCTGCTGCTCCAGAATGTGCCTCAGCCAAAATCAATGGCTTTTCATGCTCCAGGACACATCTGCGCAGTATTTCATCTAGTCCCATCTTATATAGTTGTCCTATTATTAAGGTAAATTCAGCTGCTATAACCACCAGCTGCTTCTTCAGCTGCGTTGTCATCTCAGCGGGTGCGAAGCCTGTAGACAAGTACTGAACAATATCTTGAAAATAATCATCAACTATTTGGATGGCAAACAACTAGGCCTCGGGAAGACCTTCGTCCAAACTAGTGGGTTCTTCTCCTGACTTGAGCCTCGAAAAGTGGTAAGGCCATAGGTTAAGTATTCCAGGCTTAACTATGATCTCATAGTCATATTCCTGAAACAGAATCAGCCATCTGCATATCCTTCCACCTAGCACAGGCTTGTTAACCAAATATTTCAAAGAAGAATGGTCAGTGAACATCTTAAAATGAGATCATAACAAATAGTGTCGAAACTTCTGCAATGCATAAACCATAGCTAGACCTTCTCGTTCTGTTGTAGTATAATTTTTTTTTGCTGTGGACAATTTTCTACTCACAAAACCAATAGGGTGATCAATATTACCTTCACCTGACTGAGCCAATACTACACCTAGAGCAATGGAGGATGCATCAACATGCACATGAAACTCCTTATTCCAGTAAGGGAATACTAAGATAGGGGTAGTTACCATCTTTTCCTTCAAAATATCCAATCTTTCTTAACACTCAGGTGTCCATTCAAACTTAATATCTTTCTTCAACTGCTTTTCCATAGGGGTTGTAATCTGAGCATATACTTTAATGAATTTCCTGTAATATCCAGTATGACCAAGTGTAGTGCGAAGTTGCTTAATAGAAATCGGAGGTGGCAAGTTCACAATAATGGCTATCTTCATAGGATCCATCATCAAGCCTTGCTTACATACAATGTGACCTAGTAGAATTCCAAAAGGTGCACAAAAGATACAATTTTTCAAGTTCAAGTAAATCTGATGCTGTCTACACTTGTCCAGCATAAGTCTTAAACTAGCTATATGGTCTTTTAGTAACCCAAATATAGTCCAATCATCAAAATAAACTTCTAAGAATTTATGTATAAATTCCTTAAATGCAGAGATGACTACTCTAGAAAACATAGCAGGTGCATTCTTCAATCCAAAGGGCATAACGGTATACTGAAAGGATCCCATTTCTGTAGTGAAGGTTGTCTTATGTCGATCTTCTGGAGAAATTCTGATTTGATGGTAACCTAAAAATCCATCAGTAAAAGAGTACACTTCTTGACCTCTGACATTGTCTAAAACTTCATCTATAAAGCGATTAAGGAAAGGATCATGTAAACAGGCATCATTCAGCTTCCTCAGATCAATGCAGATTCTGATTTCTCCCTTGGTCTTCTTTTCTTGCACCACCATAGGACTAACCCATTCGGATTCTTCAACAGGCTCAATGATTCATACAGCAAGCATCTTATCTAGCTCCATTCTAACTTTTTCTTTATACTTAGGGTTCAGCCTATAAGGGTGTTGTTTCACAGGCTTCGCATAAGGTTTCAAAGGGATTTTTATCACTCCTATATCACCAAGGATACCTTTCATCTCTGAGAGCTTCGTCAGAAATAGGTCCTGATATTCATGAGGAAGTTGGGCCACTTTTCTCACCATTTCTTCATCCCAATAATCTCCAATGGTAGCGTACTTAGGTTTTTCTTCTGATTCGATGTTTACTGTCCTTGTCTTCAAGGGCTGAGTCACTTCAAGTGCTTCGACTGCTGGTCCGTGTACTTCGCAGTGTCCTTCTGACTCAGGAATGTTATTGTTGTGTGGATCATCATCCTCATCAATTGTGAGGTTATAACATTCTACTGCATTAGCTTCTTGTTCCTTCCAATCGGGTTGGTATTCAGCTATATCTTTATCATCAAACACCTTAATATGGATCAACCTAATAGCTGCATCTAAAGTAGGGAAAACCTCATTAATAGAAAATGTAAGAACAAAACAATCAATAAGACAATCCCAACTTACAGTATCCTGGCGAAGCTTAGCCTCTGAATACTAGTTCTTTGCTATAGGTTCCAGAGTGTGAATAAACCTATGTACCCATTCTTCATGAGGTACACGCTTCCACGCTTCATAGCACTGCTCCAAATGTTCTTGAGGGCTATTCTTTCCATTAAACCTACTTCGCACCTCCTGAGGTTGTTCCATGAATCTCAAGAGAAGGGACTTTTGACAAGCTTCCCAACTAGGAATGTAATTTTTATGACCATTCCACCATCTAGAAGCTATGGCTCTAAGTACTAAATCTAGAGTCTCCATTTTCTGTGAATCTGGTACCTGCTCTGAGAATTGGATAATAAAATCTTCTGGGGCTGTCAAGCTATCAAAAGTAGGTAGGAATCTTGTCTGTCAGCCAAGCCATCTAAGAGACTTGGTAATTCTGGCACATCGATGTCATGTAGTTCATAAAGTCTATTCTGCCAATTCTCTAGAATGTCGTCTGAATCCGTCATGCAGGAGTTGTCACACTGCGAATCCATTATACCTTCAGTAGTAGGGTTGACATAGTCTTCTTCTTTAGTTGTGATGTTGTAAATATGATCCAACACATCCTGATCTTCATCTCTGACTGGCTCTATGTAGCTTTCTCCTTGGGAAGGGTCCATGGGTACTATGACTCTCAAACCTTTCCCTTCAAAAGTCATCTGTCTCTTCTTAAGGTTAATGACTGCAGCATTTTCTATTGCCCACTCAATTCCTAGCAAGGATGGGTAGGGGTTGCTATCATCAATTATCTCAATGACTTCAAATTCTGCTAAGGTACTGACCCCATCAATATCTACAAGGACACTAGGGAATCTTCCTAGGGGCACAATCTTCTGTTGATTGGCTAATCTCAACTATATAGGGGACCATTCGAGGGTAGGTTTTCCCATTTGTTCCCATGTCTGCTTGGTTAAGACATTTACTTTTGATCCCAGATCTAAGATGACATCAGTCATGTGATACTCTCCTATCTGAGCATGTAATCTCATTTCTCTTCCAGTCCTTTTGAATCTATTAACAGTTCTTTCCTTACCTGAGGTTCGCAAGAAGCAATAACTTTTTGCAACTTGTTTAAAGCATTCTAATTTCTTAAGAGCTTCATACAACTCTGTAAAAATGATGACAATGTACTTACTTTATCCGTCAAAGCTTCTTGGGAATGTGACTGCTGCTGTTGATGTTGTTGCATAGGTGCTACCGATGTGTTCATATCAGTAAAGTATTTCTTAGCTTCCATAAATGTCTCTTTTTCTCTTTAAACATCAAATGCTGGGATTTTCTCTGGGGTCTTACGTACCCAAGCCTCATCAAGTTGTTTTTCCTTAGTCTGTACTGGCGTCGTGTCTCCACTCCTGGTAACAACCTTAATGGCTGGGATAGGTCTTTGCTCCATAGAAATCATTTGAATATTCTGAGTAGGAGCGCTATTTATTTCTTGTATTTTAGCTCTCATCTGTGGGCATTGCTCAATGACATGATCTACTGCTCTGCAATATCAAGATGTCATAGTTGGGTTCTGACAGTCTCTAGCTACATGTCTTGCCTGGTTACAGTTATAGCAAACAACATGGCCTCAACCTCTTATGGCCATACCACCACAACCATTACCTCCAAAAGTACCTCTACCTCTGTGGTAACCATATCCATCATTGCCTTGTGCATCATTTTGTACCCTATAAGCATCATAGGTATGCTCTCTCATGAGGTCAAAACTATGACACTCCTCTTCGTTGTGTCCTACTGACTTATAGAACTTGCAATAAGGATTCTTAGGTACCTAGACATATCGCTATAGTAGATAGGAGTCCTCAGGTCGATGCTGACCAGTTGTTCTGCAGATATCACAATATAAAACATTAGGGTTAAATGGGTTTGGCGCACCAGTATTCAGGTAATTTCTTAATGCAGGACATTGTTCCTTGTCATGACCTTCTGTCCTACATTATGTAGACCAAACCTCTTCGTGAATAGACTTCCCCTTCTTCATGTCATGAAGCTCCAAAGCATTTCTGAAAACTACGGTTGTATTTGGGCTATGCCAAAATTATCTTCGAAAGGAGTTGTTTCTAGTTTCATGGAAATCCCCAAAGCCTCTTGTTGATCAGCAACCTTCTGTTGCATGAGTGGAGTTTTGATATGTGGTAATAACGCTGCAATGAACCATTCTTTATGTTGCGCTGGTCCAATAGTTAAAATAACTTGATCTAGTAGAACTTTGAACTTATAATCAAAGTCCCAAACTGATTCTCCTCGCCTCTGCTGAATCTCTTTTAGTTCAGTTATACACTGTGACTTTGATTTAGGATTCTTAAACTCTCTGATCATTGCTGCTTTAATATTAGCCAAGACATGGTTCTGAGTACTGGAAAACTTCATAAACCAGGTCAAAGCACAATCTCTAAAATAAGTAACCAGTTGTGCTCTTCTTATATCTGGATCCGTAATGTTCTTAGCAGTCCACACAGCTTCACATAAGAACCAAAACTGTTCTGGGTCCTCTCACCCAATTCCTTTAAAGACTGGGAGCTTGATGTCATCATTCATATGGGCCATCGCGGATCTAGGGGGGGACGGAGGGGGACTAGTAGTAGGCAGGGGGAACTTACTGGGGTAGACTGACCTGCGACAGGAATACTTGGGCTAGGGTTACATTCAGACTGTGGTGGGTTCTTAGGGATAACAGATCTTCACTGCGGGGTTACCGGAGGGTTTCCAATAGAAGGGGTTTCTTTGGGCTCCGAATCTGCTGGACGTATAGGGGTATACTCGGTATTCTGACCTAAGGTGTAGGATGCAAAATTCCTCTTGTATCTTTTACCACTTCGCAACAAACCACTTTTCTCGTCAAAGTCACTTTCACTTCCAAACATAAGTTAGTACTACTAAATCTAACAGTCTGATTCAATGAGAAATATACCTTTTTCAGCCAATAGCATTTTAATTTTCAAATTAAATGAATTCAGGTACTTACCCCTTTGTCCTTTGAAAAACTGTCTTTCAACTTCACTAAAAGAGGTACTTGTGTCAATGGCAAACTCCGTCACAAATGCTTCAAGGGTTCGCATCGTTCAGAAATCAACAGCTCGAGAGATCGTGTTGTTTACTCTTTTCAATATGTTGATTCTTGCGGGGGTCCAATCAAGAAACTAACCTTCTTGGAAGTTCATCTTCCTCTCTGTCAACCTATATAGCCACTGGTGCAATTCTATGTGGATGCTACCAAAGAAAATTTCATAAACATTAGAAAAAATGTACCTTTGTAAAAAGTCATATGAACTAGGATGAGGATCTTTATTTTCTTGTTCAACAAATTCCAGATAAGTCTCTTCGATCTAGTCACCGATTTATTTTACTGAGGGTCTCCAAAACATAGCCCTCTAGGTACGACGTAGATCCCTCTTGAGAAGATACTGAGTTCAACTGGCAACGGAACCAATTTGTTGGGCTTAGGGCAGACCCAGGTTCTATAATTTTGTCTTCGCACCAACAAAAGACCCAGAGTGTTGGCCCTTTCGGCAACAACCTGTGAACATGTTGCAGTCTCACTCGAAACGGCTATGGGGTGCCGCAGAATCAGGTTTCTGCAAGCAGGAGAGGGATATTACTGTACCTTTATCCTTTAAAAAACAATAATAATTCAATACAGAGCTTCGACATTCACTTATATAGCTTTTCCGTTAGATAAACACACAGTTTCTTGCTCAACCCTTAATTGGGAATTCACAGTGAAGTTAATATTTAGCAGTTATCTTAATTTATCAATTGTTTACTTATCAATGCATAAAAGAACATAACAAAAACAACACAAAAGAACCACAACACAAGATATAATGTGGTTCACCCCCAGTGTAGGGGCTACGTCCACAGAACTGCATTTTATTCAACTCTTTACAAAAACCATAGTTCTGATCTGCACACTCAGCTGCAGATCCCTTTAATTCCCCAAAGCTGCGCACTCAGCTGCAGATCTCTGTGCACACAGCTACAGATTTTCTTAATCACCAAAAAACCTCTGTGCACATAGCTATAGAGGTCATCCACGCACACAGGTGGGACTTAACCTTTCTTACAAGACTAGGCCTTAGCTTCACATCAAATCCTTTTACATCAAAATCCTAACCTGACTCTTTTACAAAAGTGCCTATTTATACAAGTGCACTTATTACAAAACCATGGGCACCCCGAAACCCTAAACCCTGGACTTAAACCTTGGGTTAATTACAAAAAGAGGGCTTTGACTCAACCCCGACACCCCTAATACTATTTTGAGTCGCAACTCCGCTTACAAGATTCCACAAAAACCGTGGAGTTACAAAAATTAAGGACCGTTAAGGTGCGCACCCCAACAGCAATGGATCAATGGTAGGTATGATCTAAGAGAAGTTGAACCGTTGGATCACTCTATGTATAGAACATATCGTGACCATCAGATTAGAATATTTACAAATGAATACTAATGCATACTAAAGAAACACACTTTTACCTAATGGATATATTACACAAATTGATCTTAACTAACTCATTAAGTGTCTAAATATCCTAACATCCCCCCTTAATAACAACGTGGGATAGGATTGAAGGATTTATGAAAGTGACACTGTTAGGAGAAGGAAGGCGGCATTAGAGCCTATCCCCCCTTAAGGACACATTCATGAACTCCTAACATAGACTGAAATTTAGATGTCTGTATTTTCCAGAACCTCTAGATTGATGAACGTACCAACTACCTATAGAGTGCCAGTGTCGACAGATCAAAAAAAATGTGCTAAGGAAACAAGGTAGGAACCCTGATACTCCCTTAGTGCTGTCAAAAATTGAATAAGTAGGAGAAATATAGGTGCTAGATGTAGGGGATCATGCAGAATCAAGGGTTATAGGTCGGAGGGAAGAAGAAATTCTAGTGTATGAGAATGTTGAGATATTTGATACCATTCTTTTGGGTGAAATAGTTGAAACTACTAAGGGTAAATTGGAAGTCCTTAAGTACTAGGGTAGCAATACCTATGGTGTTTTTATATCCTTTTTTCATTTTTTCACTGTTAAGTAGATGCCCCATTGCCCCGAGTTTGTTGAATGGTGTGTAGATAATTTTTCTACCACCAAAGGAGTCATCATGAATAGTTCCATGTCCAAAATTATCTGCACTGTCCAACCTCATGCCATCCTTGAAACCCTCCACATCGCAAATGAATTTTCCCACATATCCCAAAAATAGCGAGAAGAGGGTCTCGTATAGTTCTTTCGAGAGTCTACCGTAGAAAATAGAAATGCTTTCCTAAAGTCTTGTTTAAAACCCAATGCTGAAACTATAAGTCTATCTTAACCCATTGAACTAAATCAATTGAACGAAGAAACCCAGTGGTGCATGACCCTAGCCAGTCATTTCATAGTTTTAGATACTAAAGGTTATATCACAAAGTCGTTGATAAGTCTAATATTTGTTTTGAGTATCTGTCCGTTCGAAACTGAAATTTCAAGATAATTCTTTCAGTCATGTTGTCTTAAATTTGATGAATTTCTAGCTGAGAACATTCGTTCTAAGTTAGATAATTTCCACGATACCAAAGTGTTTAGACTCCAATCCTTTTTGTTGAGAATGTTCCTATCTTATAACAGAGATTATTTACAGGTGCTTGAGCTGGAGATCATTGATGACATGAACATAGACTACTATAAATTCTTGAACATTTTGATAGCAGAAGTATATAACCTTTTCTTCCAAGAAAGGTTTTCCAGGGTATTTCCTGAGATGAGGAAAATACTGCAGTTGTCTCCTAGTAAGAGGATAGGAGACAGGTTCATGGAAGAATTTGAAATAGTCATAAGTCTATATGGTTTTGTGCATCAGCCTTATGTCCAAACAGCCTTCCTGATTGCTCAGGTTTTCTCCTTGGAATTAATCAGGAAAAGACTCACTGTTGAAGAAGAACACTTTTTGAACACTAAGAAGGGATCCAACATTTCTTTCCCCTAGGAGGTAGGGCCATACATGGTCAGAAGCAAGGATGCTCTACCACTGGTCACTAACTTACTCAAAGGCATGGGATTCTCTCTAGAATAGGCTATAAACTATGGCCCACATCAAATAATTTCTAAAAGGAGAAAATATCATGAGAGTAAGCCTTTTGAGCACACTGAAATAACAAGGCTTAGAGAAGTGTCCAATTGGGATGATTTCCCTAACTCTATCACAATAGATACCATCATAGGATGAGCCTCTATTTCACCCCTACCACGGGATGATTATCACCAAATGGACTTGTCCAAAGTAGTTTCAATGGCTGGGAATGTTTCATTATGGGTCAGTTATTCAGGAAGTTTGATAAAAAGAGGACCTACAGAACCCATGGAGACTAATGAGGTAGATACTTCCAGCATGCCTAAAATGCAGAAAGTAGAACAAGGACAACAGTTAGTATAGGTTAAGAGAAGAAACATGAGGGGACAAATGAATAAGAAAAATGTGACTGACAAACAAAAACAAGAAGATCCTGAAGAATCCAGGTTAGAGATCAAAGAGTATGTGTTTGATGGGAAGACTCCAAATAGCCATGCCTCTAAACAACACTGGATAGACTCTTACAAAGAAAGGGATAACAAAACTTTTAAGGAGACAACGAAGCTGTATGATGAAGTAGTACATTTTCCCTACCCAAATGTGGCATTGAAGACTATGAGGAATCATGCTACAAACACCCTCAGCATGGCCTTGACAGTAGGAAACAAGGTGTTAGAAGTTAATGTAAACCTCACAAAGGTTCCCACTAATGATATAATACATATTAATAGAGAGACCGGTGACATATTGAATACTAGGTTGCTGAAGGAGACATTATAGATGTACAATATAGAGTTGAGCAAATAAAAAACTCAAGAACTCTTGAGGAAGGTGAGAATTGAAAACAAGGCCCTTAAGGTCCAAATTACCAATTTGCAAAATGAAGCAGTATAGGTAGATGGGAAAGCAGATAAGAGATCCTTATCCCAAATATTCTTGGATGATAAAGAAAAAGAGATCCAAGTACTTAAAAAGAATTTGAAAATCCATTCCACCCAGCTCATTCAGACAACTGAGTTGGATGAATCTGAGAAAGAAAAAGAAACATTAAACACTGAGCTTACACATTGCAAGGCCAATTTGTTGAAGCTTGAGGAGAAATAAAAGCAATGGGAAGGGGATACCAAGATTTTGAACAAGAGAGAACAAGAATTAAAGGATAAGCTGGTAGCAAAGAAGAAAGAGCTTCAAGAAAAATGCACAGAGGATGAAATTCAAAAAGTAAATGTAGCTAGAGAGGTAGATACCAATTCTTTTTCTAAAGCAATGTCCCAAATAGGCCTGAAAGATACCGAGCTTAGAAAGCTGAAACAACATATCGAGGAGTTAGAGGAGGAAAAAGTGAAAGAAGAAAAAAGGGAGAAAGATATAGATAAGAAATGTCAAGAATTGACACAACAAAATGTCAAATTAAGCAAGCAATTGGTTGGTAATATGGCCTTGCAGGGTGCCAGACATTTGATTTGGGACTAACTCATTGTAGAAGAAAACAAGTTTAGGCCTTTCTTAGATTTCATCTCAAGTCAGGAGAATGCTTTGAAAAAATCCAAGAAAAATGTTTCTATAGTACATGGAGAAGTGAATAAAATATTAGCACAAGTGGTTAAAAATGCTATTGAATTTCTAAGCTCCTTGTTAGATGATCTAGTCAGCAAGTATGGTATCCAAAAGAAATTTGCTATTATTTCTAGGGCTAGAAAAATGATTTCTAAACATAGGATGTTAGACACCGTACTGGAAAAAATTGACATTATACACTACAAATTCAAGGAGATGATCAAGTTGTTTAAGCCACTGGTGGATAGACGAGTCGTTTTCTTCTGGGAAGTGAAAGGAACTTTATTGTCTCAAGATGATTATTTGGATCAATTGGTTAGTTGTAGATTAGACAATAGAAAGTTCCAAGACATGCAGCAATCCTTGTCAGGCATGACAATCTTTGATATATTGGTCAGTGAATTTAAATTATTGTTTCATTTTAAAGCCACATATGCCTCAGTTCCTGAAATCTCATACCCATAAAATATGGAGCTAAAGGTACAAGGGGATGACATGGTCATTGCAACATTGCATGGTCCTAATAAATGGAGGTCAATTCAACAATACGGGTCGACCAAGTTTAGGATGTAACCATAAATACAACATGGATGACAACGCGAGGGTTCTTCTCGAAAACATGCCCCTTTGGAGGGTCACCTCCGTCGGACTTTGTACAGCTGCCACCATATAGAAAATACAAAAAGAATTTTATGCATATTTTCTTCCAGCAGTTCACATTTTATTTTTTTGTTTATGTAAATCATGGTAGATAGGCCACATTCAAGTTTGCTAGGAAAGGTTCTTCGGTTTGTAATAGATTTTGTCTCTAATGTCGATTTTGGAGGCCGAAACACTACAAATGTATCTTGTGATGGAGGAGAAAAGGTTGGAACCAATTTAATTGTTGCATTGTATGGTTTCAAGAACATTTTAGTAAATTTGTAGAGCCAAAGATGGTTTTTTCATAGGGATTCATGTGTTGTTTCATTTTACAGTCTGTTACTTTCTTTCTCACGTGAACGTTTTCTAGTTTATCTTCCCCATTATGTTTACTTTTAGGTATCAAATAAGTGCATAACAGTTCGGAATTCATACATGCTATGCTTCATCTGTTGTTTCAAATAACCATTGAAACTTTCTTCTAAAGTTGATACATAATTCATTCTTTAATGCTTTGCAGGATTTCAAACAATGTTTCTGGAAAGGTGGGATGAGAAACAGAGCCCATTACAAGTCCTGTCCTAGTACAATAACCTCAAGAAGGGGGTTTTAAGTCAGCCCATGATTTTTCCAATAGGTTCATGAGGGTTTACAATTCAATACCTAATGGTATAAATCCTTTCCCTGGTGCTGCTAAACTCCATTATGTTGAGGCTTTCGACAATGATTTTGCCTTATTATTGAGAGAAAGGAAATAAACTACTCTCCGTGCCATGTTCACAGATTCCCTAGAAGTAGAGGCCAATATGACAGTGTGTGGGAAGATAAAACAAAGAGCATAGGTTGACAGGAGGAAAGGTAGAGAATAAATACAACCCACCTCTTCTGATTCTCCTTCCAGTGATGTAAAATTTGAAATGATGCTAAAAACGATGGAGAAATTAATGGACCAGTTAACTATGGAAGCTAAGCCAGAAATCGAGAACAGAATGAACCCTAGATCATAAACCCCAGATTTAGAAGGGCCATTCCTCCCCTACCCCCACATAATAGACAAAGAGACTCGAGGAATCCAAGGAACCAATAAGAACAAGCGATTAGACAAACATTCCCTGAAAACTATGTGGATGATAATGATGGTACAAAACCTGTAGAAGACCATATTTATTATTTTGGTGACCTAGATTCTGAAATCTATTTCATTGAAGAGGAACACAACATATTTTCACCAGAGGATGATAATAGTTTAAAGGGGTACTTGTAAAAATACCATAAGGGGTATATGCATGCCATAGATGATGTTAGAAAAATCGAATTGAGGGGTAGAGATGTTGTTGTAAATAAAGGAGGGTTAAATCCAAATTATCCTTCTAGCAGTCAGGCCAACATAGAAAAAAGAATTTAAAAACAAAAGTATCCTATAGTATATAAAGAAATTGGAAATGGGATTGAGAAAGTAAAGGAGCCTAAACAAACAACACCTGTGGAGGTGGATAAACTTTCTTCCATGTTTATTTTACAAAGTGAGATTTCCAAGTAAAAGATTTCAATTCATTTTAATGAATTGCTAAGAAATCAGGAGTACAGAAGCACTATAACAAATATGATTAGAAATCAAAGAGAGGATCACCCATATTTTCTACAACTGAAAGAAGACAATCCTACTATTATCTTTGGATCTAAAATTGATAGTGTGGATAGTGAAGATGAGGAATTACCACCCTTTTACATGAGTTTAAATGTGCATGACATGGTATTACACAATGCTATGTTGGATTCAGGTGCTTCACACAATTTGATGCGAAAGGGGGTGGTGGAAATTCTGGGGATTGAGATTACTAGGCCTTATAAAGATCTATATTCTTTTGATTCCAAAAGAGTTAAATGTTTAGGTTTGATAAAGGACATGGTAGTATCCTTAAATAATTTTCCATCTAAAACTATGGTCATTGATGTTGTTGTGGCTGATATCCATCCAAAGTTTGGTATTTTGCTTTCAAGTTCCTGGAATTCCAAGCTAAAAGGGAAGCTTACAAATGGATATGTCTTATGCAACAATTCCTGCTCGTAATGAGAAGAAGAGACTATACAATGAGAAAAGACTACCTTGTGTTGTTAGCAGTCAGGCTCAGCTAGAAATTTATCATTTCTATGCTGTTGATATAGACTTAGGGTAATCAATTTTATTCAATGATATATCTCCTCGTAACTCAAAACATGCCATGTCAAGTAAATGAAAAAGAGATAAAAAAGAGACAAGTGAACAATAAGCTTTGAAAAGGAAACATAAAGACTAAGGACTATGGAATATGTATTTCGATGGATCGATTTCTAAAATAGGTGCTGGGGCGGGTGTATGCATAGCTTCTCCCATTGGAGATACCAAAGCTTATTCTTACAAGTTGGCTTTTGAATGTACTAATAATGTAGCGGAACATGAAGCTTTGTTGTTAGGTTTGCATTCCTTGAAGGAGTTGGGAACTAAAAGGGTCCAAATTTTTGGAGATTTAGAACTTGTGGTCAATCAAGTGAGTGACAGCTACAAGACTAGGAATCCCAAAATGATAGCTTACTGAAATGAAGTATGGTATATGTTTGGCAATTATCTCACCGAACAAAACGTCGAAGTGATCCCTAGATATGAGAATACCGTGGTGGATTCCCTGGCAACCGCTACTGGGAAATTTGAAACTCCTACCACAAGTAAGAGAAAATACAAAGTGGACATTATGAATAGGCCCTCCATACCTGACAACAACAAATAATAAAAGTTTTTCAAATATGACATGTAAATAAAAAGGTTTTTCGAACTATCGGGCAAATTTGTGAATACCCATATAGATGAAGAAAATGCCGACTCCGAGAACGTCTTAGATGCTGATGGAGATGAAGAAGAGACCGCTGGAACAAAGAAGTTGAAAGGCTGTTTGGGGGGGAAAGATATAGTCCAATTGAGGAGTAATCACATCCTTAGCGGTCTAATTCCCCTGGAGACACTTCTTGACCAAAATGATGTTGCAGAGATCCTAAGTTCAAACTTGCTGAAAACATTGTGGAATATAAGAACATTGGCACTGATGATGATCCAAAAATTGTGAATTTGTCCAAGAAATTACAGGCTAAAGAAATAAATGAATATGTTAACTTTATGAATAAATACACATATGTATTTGCATGGAGTTACAGTGACCTCAAAGAATATGACACTTCCATTATACAACACACAATTCCAATCAAGCCTGGAGAGAAACCATTTAGGAAGAAACTCAGAAGAATCAATCCAAAGCTAGTGCCTATAATTGAAAACGATATTAAAAAGTTATTTGATGCAAAAATAATTGTAACCTTGAGGTTTTCAAAATGGGATTCCAATTTGGTGCAAGTTAGGTAGAAGAATGGAGAGATAAGGCTGTGTGTGGATTTCAAAAATATGAATAAAGTCTACTTGAAGGACAACTACCCTTTACCAAAGATGGACCAGATCCTACAAAGGGTGGTAGGCTCAGAAAGAATATCTACTATGGATGGGTTTTTAGGTTACAACTAGGTAAAATTGTTACCTGACAACCAGGAGAAGACTGCTTTCACTTGCCTTGGGGTACCTTCATGTATGCAAAGATGCCATTCAGATTAATGAATGGAGGAGCCACTTTCTAGCGTGGTATGGATATTGCTTTTGCAGATGAAAGGGACAAGTTTGTCATTATTTACATGGATGATATTACTGTGTATTCCAGGTCTAACAAAGATCATATCAAGAATTTGGAAAGGTTTTTCATTAAATGCAGAGAGTATGGCATTTCCTTGAATCTGAGAAAGTCCAATTTTGTTCTAGAAGAAGGTAAACCGTTGGGGCATATTATTTCCAAGGAAGGCATAAGGATTGATCCAGATAAGGTGAACGACATCTTGAAGGTGGAAGAGCCAAGGAGAAAGAATTAAATATAGTCTTTCATTGGACAGGTAAATTTCTTGAGAAGATTCATTCCTAGTTTTGCTGAAATCTTAATGAACATTACTAGTATGCTGAGGAAGGATCATGAAATAAAATGGACAGTGGATGCCAATAAATCCTTTATGGATATAAAACAAGCCATTTCAGAAGATCATGTGCTGGTAATTCCATATTTTGAGAAACACTTTTTAGTATTCTCATATTCTTCATAGCAAACTGTGGCAACAGTCTTGTTGCAGAAAAATGGCCAAGGTGAAGAACATCCTATAGCCTTTTTCAACGAGATATTAAGGGATAGGGAATTGAAACATGATATAATGGAAAAAAAAAGGTTATGCTTTGGTTAAGGCCTTGAAATATTTCAGGATTTATATTCTCCATTCACATATAATTGCATATGTTCTCAGCAGTGTGGTGAAGAGTATACTGACACAACTAGATCCAGACGGGAGAAGAGATAAATGGATTGCAGTGATTCTAGAGTATGACATAGAAATTAAGCCCACAAAATTGATCAAAGGGAAAGGATTGGATAAAATGATGAAGGATTCCCATTTTTATTCTCTATAGCTAAATTTTTTTGGCTAGCCAGTCAAACCAGCTGGATATAGAGGTGCAAGTGGGTCCTGATTTTTCTGTCTCTCCTTGGCATGCTGATATTGTTTATGTATTGCAGAATTTACAACCTCTTGTAGGGTTAAGCAAAACCAGAGCGAGGTCTACGAAACTAAAGGCTATTAAATTTTGTATCATAGATCAATATCTTTATTGGAAGGAACCTATTGGAATACTGTTGAACAGTCTTTTGGAGAATGAATCTCAATAGATAGCAAAAGAATTCCATGAGGGAGATTGTGGGGGTCACCATTCTTGGAAGGTAACTGCAAATAAAATTATCAGAGCAAGATATTATTGGCCTTCATTGTTTTCATATGTGTATAAAGAAACTACCAAATGCCATCAGTGCTATATTTTTTAAGGTAAAAGGAAGGTGGTTTCACTTGCCCTCAACCCTATATCAGTTGAAGCACCTTTCTGGTAGTGGGGGTTGGATTTCATTGGGGAAATAAACCCCAACTCCTAAGGACAACATAAGTGTATTTTAACAGCTACTGACTATTTTACAAAGTGGATTGAAGCAATGCCCACTAGAAGAGCTATAGAAGAAGTGATAATGTATTTCCTGGAAAATAATATTTTGGCAAGATTTGGTTGTCCTAAAAGAATTGTGACAGATAACGCACCTGATTTTAAGTCCAAAAAGATGATTACTTTCTGCCACAAGTATCACATAGGCCTAGCATTCCACTACTTATTACCCACAGGGTAACGGGTTGGAAGAATCCTCTAACAAGAGTCTGGTTAGGATTATTAAGAAGTTGTTGAAGGAAAGTAAAAGAGCTTGGCATACAAAGTTGAAATATGCCCTGTGGGCTTGCAAGATCAACACAAAGAGGACTATTGGTATGTCACCATTTAAATTGGTGCATGGAGCTGAGGTAGTTTTTCTTGCATCTCTAGGAGTCCCATTTATGAAGTTGTTGCAAGACCAGCAGGACGAACCTAATCCCATGCAAAGAAGGACCAACCAGATTATTAAACTGAATGGACTAATGGATAAGGCCTATGATAAGGTATTTATACATCAACAAAAGATGAATAATACCTTTGATAGAAGAATAAAGCAGTTTTTTTTTTTTTAGTTTGATGACTTGGTTTTAAAGTGGGATGCACCGCATGAGGACAAAGGAAAACATGGAAAATTTGATCACTTGTGGGTAGGCCCATACCTCATTGTAGCACTCATAGGTAACAATGATTTCATTTTGTAGTATCAATATGGGTCATAGTATGAAGGAGGCCCAGTGAATGGGACATTTATGAAGCATTACCTAGAGTAAGGGAACAGAGTTCCATGTATTATAGTGTCAATATTTTTACTTTTCTAAGTTAATACAAATTGTGAATCTTAATATTTGAAGCCCGCAGAGAAGGCCCTAAGATCAGAAGAGGTGACCTTTTTTCAGTTTTGTTTTCTTTCAGAAAAATAAAGTAAAATAAAAAGGATGAGGTCACTAATGGATTCAAAAACTGGTCTACGGGGTTCTTCGCTACCTCGCTAGGAGGATAGCATCCCTTGTGGAGCTGGTTGTTAGCACCATATTTAAAAATTTTGGACTATAGAAGGTTCTAGAGGAAAAGGCATTGTCAAAAAATGTTGGAAAGACACCCTTAGAGTTAACAAGAGTGTTGAAGGCATTTGTGAAGGATAATTTTGTCTTTGGAATGAACAGCTACAAGAATGGGGTAAAGAGTGCTGTAAATCGATGGCTCCGATTCTGAAATATAAAGATCAACAGTGAGAGGGAATTTTGTGGGTCAGAGATTTTAGGGAAAAAAACCGTCGTTAGATTCGTGAAATGTATTAAGTGGGAGACATAATGAAAGGTTGATATTAATATAAGAATATATCAACGTCCTTGGAGCATTCCACATAGCATACATTATCGGTCGCAAAATATTTTCCAAATTGCAAAATAAGCTAAAAGGGGGAAAATTGGAGGGATAAGATGAAAGAAAATATAGATCTAGGATCGTGGTGCATTTCACAATCTAAACGAGCATGGAAGGGGTTAGGATTTTGATCCATGAAAATTTGTAGAGCTAACCCCCATTGAGGGTTGCGAAGAGAGGGCTACCTTGATCAATGGAGAAGAAACATTCCAGGATCGATAGTTGCACACTCGATCAAGAGAGGAACCATTGGCGGAATGTTAAAACTTTCAGGTATGGACGGTCTTGATGAAGGTAATTTGGAGATCAACTGTGGAGGTCCATTTTCCCAAATTAAGTTGCACATACTGGTAGTATTGAAAATTCGACATAAATACCTTGCATTTCGAAGGCTCAGGTCACAAAGATAAAGGATCTGCAGTGCATATTGTATGGAGAAGCACAAAGATTATGTGGCATAGAAGATTATAAATAAGTCTAAGTGGAATTGGAAAGGTTTTTGTTTTACAAAACCACAAGACTGACGAATGTCCTAACTAGGTATAGGGTGTCAGTGTCAAGATATCAAAAAAATGTGCTAAGGAAACAAGGTAGGAAACTTGACACTCCCTCAGTGTTGTCGAAAATGGAAAAAGTAGGACCAATAGAGGCGGTAGATGTAGGGAATAATGTAGAATCAAGGGTTATAGGTCGGAGAGAAGAAGCAAGTCTAGTGGATGAGAATGTTGAGATATTTGATACCACTCTGTTGTGAAAAATAGTTGAAACTACTAAGGGTAAATTGGAAGTCCTTAAGGACCAGGGTAGTGATACCTATGGTGTTTTTAAATCCTTTTTTCATTTTTTATCTATTAACTAGATCCCCCATTGCCATGAGTTTTTTGAGTGGTGTATATACAATTTTTCTTTCACCGAAGGAGTCATAATGAATAGTTCCAAGTCCAAAATTATCTGCTCTATCTAGTCTCATCTCATCCGTAAAACCCTCCACATCCCAGATGAATTTTCCCACAAATCCCAAAAATACCAAGAAGAGGTTATCGTACAGTTCTTTCGAGAGTCTACTGTAGAAAATAGAGATGCTTTCCGAAATTCTTTTTTGAAACCTAATGCCAAAATCATCATTCTTTATTATCCCATTGACCTAATTCAATTTAAGAAAGAAAAGTAGTGGTGCATGACCCTAGCCAGTCAATTCCTAGGTCTAGATACTAATGGTTATATCATAGAGTTGTTATTAAGTCTACTATTTGTTTTGAGTACATGTCTCGTCAAACCTGAACTTCCAGGACAATACTTTCAGTCTTTTTGTCTTAAATTTGATGAATTTCTAGATGAGAACATTCGTTCTCGGTTTTATAATATCCTTGATACTAAAGTTTTCAGATTCCAATCCTTTTCGTTGAGAATGTTCCTATCTTATCACAAATATGGTTTATAGGTGCTTGAGCTGGAGATCACTGATGACATGAACAAAGACTACTGTAAATTCATGAAAATTTTGATGGAAGAAATTTATAACCTTTTATTCCAAGAAAGGTTGCTAAGGGTATTTCCTGAGATGAGGCAAATTATACTATAGATATCTCCCAATAAGAGGATAGAAGACTGGTTCCTAGAAGAATTTGGAACAGTCATAAGGCTATATGGCTTTGTGGATTAGCCTTATGTCCTTCTATCCTTCTTGACTTCTTCATTTTTTTCCTTGGAATTAATAAGTAAAATACTCACTGTTGAAGAAGAACAATTTTTGAACTCTAATAAGGGCTCCAACATTTCTTTCCCCTAGGAGGCAGGGCCATACACAGTCAAAAGTAGGGTTTCCCTTCCAATGGTTGGTAACTTACTTAAAGGCATGGGATTCTCTTTGGAAGAAGCTATAAAATATGAACCACATCAAGTAATTTCTAAAAGGAGAAAATGTCACAAGGGTAAGCGGATAATTGGGATGATTTCCCTAACTCTATCACAATGGATACGAGCATAGGATGAGCCTCTATGTCACCACTGCCCAGGGATAATTCTCCCCAAATGGACCTATCCAAAGTAGTTGCAATGGATGGGAATATTTCATCATTGGTCAGTTATTAAGGAATCTCAATAAAAAGAGGACCTGTAGAAGCCATGGAGACTAATGAGGTAGATACTACCAGCATGCCAAAAAAGCAGGAAGTTGAATAAGGGCAGTGGTTGTTACAAATGAAGAAAATAAGTATGATGGGACAAATGAAGAAGAAAAATGTGACAAATAAATAGAAACAATAAGATCCAGAACAAGCCAAGTTAGAGATCCAAGAGTATGTGTTTGATGGGAAGACTCCAAATAGGCATGCCTCTAAAGAAGATTGGCTAGACTCTTACAGACAAAGGGCTAATAGAAATTTTAAGGAGACAACGAAGCTGTATGATGAAGTAGTATAGTTTCCCTACCCAAATGTGGCATTGAATACTGTGAGGGATCATGCTACAGACACCATTAGCATGGCGTTGACAGTGGGAAACAAGGTGTCAGAAGTTAATGTGAACCTCACAAAAGTTCCCACTATTGATATAATACATATTAACAAAAATATCAGTGACATATTGAATACTAGGTTGCTGAAGGGTAGATTACCCATGTCCAAGCTAGAGTTGAGCAAAGAAAAAACTCAAGACCTCTTGAGGAAGGTGAGAGTTGAAAACAAGGCCCTTAAGGTCCAAATTACCAATTTGCAGAATGTAGTACAAATAGATGGAGAAGTAGATAAGAGGCCCTTAGCCCAAATATTGGTTGATGAGAAAGAAAAAGAGATCCAGGTACTTAAAAATAAGTTGAAAATACCTTCCACCCAGCTCATTCAGACAACTGAGTTGGTTGAATTTAAGAAAGAGAAATAAATATTAAACACTTATCTTATAGATTTCAAGGCCAAGCTATTGATGCTCGAGGTGAAAGAAAATCAATGGGAAGTGGATACCAAGCTTCTAAAGGAGAGCGAAAATTAATTAAAGGCTAATTTGGTAGAAAAGGAAAAAGAGCTTCAAGAAAAATGCACAGAGGTTGCAATTCAATCACTAAATGTAGCTAGAGAGGTAGATACACGTTCTCTTTCTAAAGCAATGTACCAAATTGGCTTGAAAGATATCGAACTTACAAAGGTGAAACAATAGATCGAGGAGTTAGGGGAGGAAAAATAAAAAGAGGAACAAAGGAGGAAAGAGAGAGATAAGAAATGTCAAGAATTGACACAACAAAGTGTCAAATTAAGCAAGAAAGTGGTCGGTAAAATGGCCTTGCAGTGTGCCAAATATTTGATTTGGGACCAAATAATTGTAGAAGCCAACAAGTTCATACCTTTCCTAGATTTTTTATCAAGTAAGGAGAATGCTTTGACATAAGCCAAAAAAAATGTTTACGTAGTATAGGGAGAAGTGAATAAAAGATCAGAAGAGGTGGACAAAAATTATATTGAATTTATAAGCTCCTTGTGAGATGATCTAGTAAGCAAGTATGGTATCCAAAACAGAGTTGATATTATTTTTGGGGATAGAAAAGTGATTGCTAAACATAGGATGCTAGCCATTGTACTGGCCAAAATTTACATTATCGACCACAAAGTCAAGGAGGTGATCAATTTGTTTAAGCCAATGGTGGACAGAGGAATCCCTTTCTTCCACAAAGAAAAATGGCCTTTATTTTCTTAGGATGATTATTTAAAGCAATTTGTTAATTGCATATTAGACAACAACATGTTCTGAGAGATGCAGCAATCCTTGTTAGGCACAATAGTCTTTGATAAATTGGCCAGGGAATTCAAATTACCGTTTGATTTTAAAGCCACATGTGCCTCTGTGCTTTCTATCTCATACCCATAAATTATGGAGCTCAAGCTACAAGCACATGAAATGGTCGTTGCAACATTGCCTGGTCCCGATCAATGGAGGTCAATTGAACAATACGGCTCAACCAATTTTAGGATGCAACCATAAAGACAACATGGATGAAAATGTGAGGGTTCTTCTCCAAGACATGCCCCTTTGGAGGGTCGCCTCTATCGCACTTTATATAGCTGCAACCAGCCAAAAAATACAAAAAGAATTTTATGCATATTTTCTTCCAGTAGTTCACATTTTATTTTTCTATTTATGTAAATCATGGTAGATAGGCCATGTTTGATTTTGTTAGGAAAGGTTTTTCGGTTTGTAATAGATTTTGTTTCTGATATCCGTTTTGGAGGCTAAAACGCTATAAATGTACCTCCTATGGGAGGATAAAAGGTTGGAACCAATGCAATTGTTGCGTTGTATGGTTTCAAGAACCTTTTAATAAAGTTGCAGAGTTGAAGCTAGTGTTTTCACAGGGATTCATGTGTCATTTCATGTTACAGTCTGTTATTTTCTTTCTAACGTGAACATTTTCTATTTTATCTTCCCCATTATGTTTTCTTTGATGTCTGGAATAAGTGTATGACAGTTCAGAATTCATACATGCTATGCTCTGTCTGTTGTTTCAGATATCCATTGAAACTTTCTTCTAAAGTTGATACATAATTCATTCTTTAATTCTATGTGTTGATGGTTTGTTTCTTATTCTTATTATCCACCTGACAATTATAATTTGACTGTAACTGAATAGCTATCTTTCCTCTATATTAAATCACCTAAATAAGTTATGTTATCTCCATTATACATTTTTACTCCATCACCCAATGGTCCTATGTTTTGTTTCAACCAATCTTACAAATAATTCATATTTTCACTTGTACATATCTGGTGAGAGATCCCTCTCGAACGAGTAGAAATCCAGTTATATCTTCAAAATTGGTTCTGCTGTTACCTGGGAATGAGCCTTTCACAACCTTGGGTTCAATTCTAGTACTAAAAGAACCTTCATCAATAGGATTTGAACTTTCATCTTCATTATCTAACTTTTCCTTCTTCTCTTTCACTAATGGATTCACTTTTGAATTTTCATTCCTACTTCCTTGAACTATAAGTGAATGATCCTTTCCCTTAGATATTCTAATAGAACCTATTTGGTTCAATTTTTATTTATCCTTTGTCAATGAATCAAAGAATGTACTCAAAGAAGACATTTTACAATTTGAAATAACAATCCTAGTAGCATGAAAAAATGATGCAAAACTGAGTATTCAATAGCTAATTTTGGTAGGATGGTAATAATAAATTCATTTTCCTTCTTCTAAATTCCGCATTGCTTGATAAATAGAACACCTGTTAGTATTAATTAATCCTCCTTTGTCCAATATAGCCTATTTAGTCATATTTCCTAAGTTAGTTAGTTATTGTCATTGTACTAGAGTATGGGGGATACACCTAGAGGTTATATACCACTTAATTCATGTGAATGCATGATTTTATGTTCCTTTGGGACCAATCCGTACATTATAGGAGCTCAGTCTGAGTTTCACGATCAGCATCCTTCAGTTGGCTATGGTAGGTAACAAGTTATGATGAGTTATCCTCTAGTTACAATCAGTTAGATAACTTTTATTTCTCCTAGTGCTAGTGTTACATGCACGGAGGGAGTGTGGAACCTTTTTTCCACCTACCTCATTAGTTAACTGATTGTATACTAATTTATACATCGAGAGCTAAACTAGTAAGCTCTAGTAGTGATTTAGACACAATGAATTAGCTAATCAATGAGTTATAACTGATAGATTCAAATCTTATCTTTAGCATTCAAATTCTATTTATTGTATAATAATTGCATTATTTATTAATGAATGAAGATTAATGTTATGACTATCTGACCAATTCTTGTTTGATTTATTTGAAATTTATGGCATGAATTTCCTTTCAGTGTAAATTCTCTTTTATTATTCCACTACATAATTCCTTTCCTACAACTTTCATATTTTCCTATAGATCAATGGTTCACAAATTTAAGATGGCATCAGAGCATTGTCAATGATAGCAACAATTCTTTTTTGATCTCCATTGTGCACTAGAAGCAACTGAGTTTCCACATAAATCTTGTAATCATTTCCTTGCTAACTCTGGATTCGTCTAGAGAAGTTTCTACAGATGTGACATACTTTGAGAAAGTGCACATGTCGAGGTGGAAAGGCTTGAATTGACATATGATTGTGAATTGGTTTGTTTTGCAGTGATATTTTTTTAAGTACAACTTCGATATGGATTCAAGAGTTTTAGTTCTTCTTCTTACTCCATTCACAAGATATTCAGAGTGGAAATTGAATATGATTTCATCTCTAAAGAGACAAGGTCTCTATGAGGTATCTATTGGCCTTGGTAAAGAATCTTATGAAGATCAGAATGACTATATAAATGAAGGTGATAGAGCTTTTGGAATGATATGTTTGACCTTTTCTCCAAGCTTGTGCTACCTTATTGATTATGTTGAATATCCAAAGGATATCTAGATAGAATTAGATAGAACCTTTGGAAAGCACAATGAGGATCATTATAGCAATTTGGATATCACACCCAATACCACAAGAGTTATTACTTCAAAATTATTGGCCTATATTCTCTTTGATGATTTTTTTCAAGATGAAGAAGAAGCAGCATCTTCAACACAGTCAATTCGAATTGAAGAAAGTCTCCTTGGATTTACTCCTTCTTTTGTTGCTCTAGAATTTTATGGGATCTATGATATCTCATATTATCATATAACTCATCTAGAATAAGAAATTCAAATATATTTTATTGAAGGAAAACTCTCCTTCCATTCTATTTAGTCATTCTCTCGTGATTCTTCTATTTTAAATTTTGTGTAGAGTTTGCCAGGGATTGCTTCAAAAATTAAGAGGAATCCGATTTCTCTCTCTGTAATGTTGTCGCTAGTGTGCAGAAAAGTAATAATTTCAATTTTTTGGAAGAAATATCATATTTTAGGAGTGACCCATTCACTCTCATTGATCTAGAGCTTCCATCAAATTCCAACATGATTTCATGAACCAATACTCATAGTTGTGTTGAAGAAGGAGAAAATTGTGCATGTACCATGTCAATGGAGAACTTGGAACCTTTGTTTAACACTCTTGGATATGATATGAACTTATTTGGATCTGATATGACATTATCTGGTTTTAATTTTATGTTTCAAGATCCTCTAGTCATGCTTGTAGCCGTTCTCATCAATTTTAGTGTGAAAAATCAAGTACCTCAAGTCTCTTTCAAAATTGTTTGTTGGGGATTTGATGTTAGTTTTCTCTCATGAGTTTGATGATATTAGATTTTGTGAACCATTGTATATTTTAGAATATATATATCATATTATGGATCTCAATCATTTTCTCTCCATAGGCCCATGAATTCTCTACCTTTCTACTTGATCAAATGCTCATCTCCTCTAGTACTAGTAAAGATGGAGACATCATCCATTTTCCTGGAAACTTGCACCTAACACTTGGAGATGATTTTATCTCACATGGTTTGATGTTAAAGGTTACAACATATCTGTTTCTTGGGTTTACCTCACCTTGTTTGAATTATCAAGAACTTTTTCTCTCTCATCAGTTGATCTAAGTTTCTCTACATGGGTTGAGTTTTCATCTTGCAGTTGTCTATGTTCCTGATTTAGTTGAGGATATTCATCTTCTTCCAAAGAGGAAAATTCCTCCATACATAATCATTTAGTTTGCAAAGGTTCACATGCACTGTACTAGGATGTTTATGCATAGAAGAACCATCTCTGCATTACTATGCAGATTGCAGAAATACTTTCGCAAGTATAGCCTGTTTCCCGATTTACCTGCTTGTCTTGAGGGGAATTTTTTCCCATGCATTTTTTTCCATTTTCCTTAATTTATTAAGCAGAATTCTATTCATTTATATTGTATGGGTTAATTTTGGCCTACTTTCCAGGGCCCATGTTATCCAAAGTTAGGATTAAGGAAGGGTGTTAGGATTGATTAATCCTCCTTTGTCTAATATAGTCTATTTGGTCATCTTTGCTAACTTAGTAAATTATTATCATTGTACTAGAGTATGTGGGACACACCTAGATTTTATATGCCACCTATTTCATGTGCATGCATGAGTTTATGTTCCTCTCGGACCAATACCTACATTATAGATGCCCACTCTGAGTGCCAATAAAAACATCCTTCAGTTGGATATGGTATGTAATAAATTATGTTGATTTATCCTTTAGTTACAAACACTTAAATCAATTTCAGCTAGCATAGAGACACTTTTTCATGCATGCACAGAGTGTGGCACCCTTTTTCCACCTACATCATTAGTTAACTGATTGTATACTAATTTAAACATCCGAAGTTAAATTAGTGAGCTACAACAATGATTTAGTCACACTGAGTTAGATAATTAGTTAGTTAGAACTAACAGATTTGAATACTATCTTTCGAATTCAAATTCTATTTATTGTATACTCATTGTATTATTTATTAATGAATGAATATTAATGATTTGATTACTGAAGCAATTCTTGTCTGATTTATCTGAAATTTGTGGCATGGATTTATTGTTTAGTGTACATTCTCTTTGATTATTCCACTGCATAATTCCTTTCCTACAAATTTCATATTTTCATGTAGATCAATGGTTCACAAATTTAACAACAAGTGACTTGAATTTTGGGAAGAACCCTTCAATGGTTTCGAAACTTCTTGGACTCAATGAGAATAAACCATTCTCCAATTGATGCACTCTTATATCATCTTGTGCTCCAAAGAGAGACTCAAGTTTGGTCCATACTTGGTTTGGAGTGGTGAAACTATCTATATGAAATATTAGATCAATAGAAATAGAGAGGAAAATAAATCCATATGCTTCATCCAAGCTATTATTCCACTTAGCTTTCTGAACAACATCATTGGGTTCATTCTCTAAATCCAAAGAAACTATGTATAGTCCCTTACTATAACATAAAATGTCAATTTTAGCTTTCCATTCATGGTAGTTTAAGGGAGTTAGGATTATAGCTGAATAGAAATCCATGCTAAGAAGTTGATTCAATCAAGAAGATACTCTCTGCAACCTGCACAAATAAAAACTAGGAGAAAAAATTTGTAAGCTCAGTTCAATATTTTCTTCAAAGAGGAATAGGAGAATGGATGTGCTCCAATATAGAGCATTGATATCTTCTCAACTCTGTATAACTTAAGAAACCTTGCGCTATTATCCCATGTAGAACTATAAGCTCTAATAATATGAATAAATAGAGCCTTGATGCTAAGAAGATGCACATGATGTAGATATAGCTACAAAATCAATCTCGCAAGAATGTACATAGAAAATAGAGAGAAGAATAATGAGAATGAATACAAGAGAATAATAATAATTGACTATTTTTCAAATTAATTGATGATTATTACAATAGTAATTCATCCTTATAAAGGAAAACTGATTTTTGATAAGAAAACTCATGCTATCTCATAAAGCAAAGTTACTAAAATGTGATAAACCCCCATAGGTGACTAAATAATTTTCCAATTCTATCAAGGAAATCGTGAATTGGATCAATCATGAGTGATGGAAAAACATCTAATAATGAAATATAGAGAGAAAATCATGGAGGATGGGTTGGAAATAAAATATATTAGTTTCCTAGTTGACTAGCCTTACCTTATCCACTAAAGGGATGGAATAAAGCAGGATAAAGACATGATCTGCAAGAATGCACAGTTAGTAAATATGGAATTCAACAAATTAGGTAATATCTAACTAGAATAAGGATAAAGGCACTCTCTGGGTATATATGGCAAGTGTTGATCAAATGTTGCAAGTGGAATACAACTATCTAGGCTAGTGGATAGGAAATTAATAAAAGTGATTAAACATGATTATCCTAAGTATGAAGTGGTTTTATAATATTCCAACAGGTACCCACCTCAAAATACAAGACATGATATAAATTAAACTATAAAATCATAGGTGATATGAAACACAATTATGGCATTATCTGCATTAAGAAATCATTGTCCAAATTACAAACTGAACTGCTGCCAAAATGCAAATAAGTCTTCTTACATAATTATATGAAAACTAAAGCTAACCTATTTCATGGGGCATAATTCTCTACTTATTACAAATTTCAAAAACATTATCCTAAAATATATACAATGGTAATATCCATATTTAATTGCTTGAGGATCTCCCACTATCTAAAAAGAAGGAGAGACTTGTAGCCTCATAAATGGATCTTGATCTTACTCAACCTTTCATGTGGACAGCTGGAATCGATCTCAGTTATTATTATCTCAAAGGAATATTCTATCTACTTATTTGTCCCACTAACCTACATTTAAGCACATAGGATACTACACCACTTTTTATCTCATTTAAAATCGCATTAAGGAAGAAAATATTATCACATTCAATCAATACTCAGAAATCGACTACAATAATAACCTATCCTACATAAAAGGATGGTCTTATGCTCAATTTCTAATCCATAATAGTAGAAAGGTAATTTATGGCTGCAATTAATACCTATATCATCACCCTATTAGTGTGCATTTTACTAAGACCATTTTTGCAAAGCTACACATTGTTTTTTCATCGATTGTTGTTTGAAAAATTGTCATATTGGTAGACTTATTGTGGGAACATGACCCATCATTTTAGGAATATGGAAAAGGATTTTGTGAACAACATATCAAGGTTTCAAGAATCTTTTAGCTTCCTAAAATAACGGGTCTCTTTCCCACAATGAATTGGTCAAGATGGAAATTTTTCAAATAAATTATGCTTAGATTCAAGCTATGAAATTATTAGTAAAATGAATGACATAGTCTGCTCATTGGTCAATTATTCATAAAAAATACACCAATCATTATCATTTTCATGCAATGAATCTTTCAAGAAAAACTATTTTTCCTTTTGTGTGCACAGTTTTTATGGACCTTCATAAGCATATGAGGGCCCCTCAATAAGAATATCCTACTTGTCTTTATTTTGCACACTAATAATAAGTTTTAGGTATGATGATTTATAACTTGTTATTTTCATCATAGACCAATGTCTATATTCAATAAATTGAAGGTTGAGTAACAAATCCATTTAACAAACCGTCCTAAAGTAAATGCAGAATTGCTCAGTGCTTGTTTTTGATAGAATTGATAAGGAACTAAGTGTTGAGTAGATAATCTGAGTCGTATGCCCTCAAAACCCTTAGTTAGAGTTTGCTTCAACATAACTAAGGGTTTTCTTCAACATTATATTTTGATATTATTCCATATGACATTTATTTTATGTATGAATTCATCATTTCAACTTGGTTAATGCTATACCTCTTCTTGTTTTGATCAGTTGCATGGAAACCATAGCTTTCAAATGTTTGCATCTAGTAACTTGAAGATAGAGTAAGGGGGAATTGAAATGAAATATATCACAAATGAACATGAAAGTTCACCATATTCTCCCCCCTAAAGGAGATTATGAGGAACTAAGTTACAAGTGAAATGTTTGGCTCTTACACTCTTACGACCTATAGTTAGTGGTAATCGAAAGTTTGTTATAGAATATTTTTAGTTGATTCAATTTAGAATATATTTTATTTCTTGTTTATTATATTAAATTTATTTTATGTCATTAGAATATATTTTACTTTTACTACTAGATGAATTATTCCTTTTCAATTGCATACATTTTGCATGATAGCTCTTATGTTTGTATCAACTCCTAGGTTGATAATTTAAGTAAATATCCAAGATTTGTTTTTATAACTACAATTCATTGGCCTATTAGAGATGAAGGTCAACCATGAAATATTAGTTTTTATATGTCCAAATTTACATATAGTTCTTGGAAAAAATTAAAATACATTAATCATTCAACAATGAAATATTGGCGGCAAGGAAGTAATATCCATGGTACGGGTTCAATGGAAATAATAAAATATTTAGGCGTGAAAGAAATATATATTGATGATTATGAGGTTTCACACAACAAGGAAGGTTATTGTAACTTAAGAAATGGTTAAGGATGTTCGAGTTTTTTTCATATTGGTTTAGAGTAAGTTAGGGGTTATTTTTTCAAGGGATGTGTAAATAGGGGTAGGAGATATGGGGTTGTGGGGTTAGATGATATGCAGTTAGGGCATTTGAGAGTATAGTGGGGTTATGAGAATTAGATTAGTGACTATTGGTTTAGTGATATGGATTAGGTTAAAATGTGTATATGTACAAATCTATGTAAACATGAAAGGAAATCTTTGTCTTCCATGTAGGTTATCATTATACTTCCAAGATGTTTTACTCTATGGTTGACTCAATTAAAAATTCAAGATATAATTCCACAAAATATTTCACTAAGGACCATGTTGCCTATATTATTCCTTATATAACCACATAATCCATAGATAAGGAATGTTTAGTGTAGGTGTGAGATATGGTCTCCATATTGAGTGATATAATGACAAGGATGGTTATTGAGGCTCATTTAACTGTATGTAAATAAAGTGAGAATCAAATTTAGTAAAAAAACATTCTTGAACCCATGGTATATGTGTAGGTACTCAAAACATTATGCACGCCATCCATAGGTAATATTTATCAGATGAGTATGATATAGTGACAATTTTTCAGGTTTCGAATATTGGGTTTGTTCTCGATGATCAATCCATGATTCCATGATAAATATGAAGTTATTGCACTATAGAATTTTTTTAGCATCTCACAAGCCATCTATGTGTCCTGAATTAACCATAAAGGGCCTTAAAGTGGTATTTTTCTCATCTGAGTTTAATATAGTTGTCACTCTAATATTTATCACACTAAGAATCCCAGATGATTAGAATTCAACATTGTATGCAAAAACGTGAAATACTCTTACGATGCAATAAGAATTTCTAATAATCTTTCCATAATGAAAAATTATTTATTATGCTATCATTTATGTTACACGTGGTTACATTTATGTTACATTTTTTTTCAAAGGAGAAAAATGATAAATTTTCGATCACTTTAACTTCATAAAATAATATACATTGTTGAGAACTACTTATATTATGTTAAACATTTTAGTATATTTGCATCTTACAACATATATGCATAAAATTATTTTGTAAATTTGGGATGCTTGAGAGGTCTCTCCAAGAACTCTTATCGAGAGGAAGAAATTTGGGTACAATATCTCTTTCCTTTTGTAGAAACATCTATTTCTTTAGAAGCTATAGAAGGAACTTGTTGTAATTTTTCTTCCATCTCTTTGATTTTATTTTCATAACTTTGAAAACCTCTTTTCAATTTAATTTTTTCATATCCAATCTTCTTCAACAACTCCACAATATTCTTATACTTGTCTAAGTATTCATTTTTTTTTTGTTGAAGAACATTCGTTGTAGATTGTAGGTTAGATTGAACTTCCTCCAATTTGATATTGATATTTTGTGCCTCTTGCATCTAGAGTATACAAACGTGATACTTGTTGAAGAATGGATTTCTTCTATAAAGACGAAGTTTGGGATTTCAATTTTTCAATTTCACTATTCCATCTCACATGCTGTGCTTCTTTATTCTCCAATATTTTTTTCTGATCTATATGATATTGATTTCATTCTCATCTAGTTTATAATTCATTGATTCATGTATGCAGGAGAAGGGAAAAATATCTCCTCCAAAATACATTGCTGCTAGCGCTTTCTGCACGTTCTTCTCCTATTTGAGTATTGACTCCTCATAGTCAACTAATGACTATTGGTGTGAAATATTTTTATTATTTTTTGGTGTATCTGCATATTTAGTCTCACCTTCACAAACTCTAATGTTCCTTTCTTCTTCCTCTTTATGTACCTTCTAAAATATTTGATCATTCTCTTGTGCACATAATATCCCGGAGACAAATTCATGGACACTCAAAGGTGGGGGATTGTTTATCAAATATTTTATACTAAAGTTTACAAAAGTCTCATAATATAATTGAAATTATACATGGTACCAACAATAACATGTGCCCTAAACAATGGTGGGATTGGAATACCATGGCTTAATTTTGATAAATGTGAAGGGAAATTTTCACATCAACATTACTCTCCTTAAAATTGTTGAACATTTCCACTCCATTACATAATAATATAACACTTGTTAACATTTGTCTTTAGGAATCATATGCCATGATCCCTAGACTTAGTGACACTTCTGCATTAAGGTCAAGATAGGTAGAAGGTTAGGCATAGTAGGCTAGGAAACTATAAACATCTTTGCATGTTGGATTCCCTTGTTTAACATGGTGGTTCTTCACTACTTGATGAGAATATAGAAATTCGAAATTTCATTTAATCACTTTTTAATAAGTATGACAAGATCAATATTTTTCTCGATTCGTTTTCACTCGAAAATTATTAAATTCTTTTTAGTAACCCCTAGTGCTTACCAGATCCCATACTCAACTCTTTAACATAAAGTTACAACTTAGTTCAATTCTAGAGCTCCCCGCTCAACATAAA